>OY982559.1:6943637-7294581 GCA_963859945.1 Euplagia quadripunctaria
TCCAAAAAATATGTAATTTTTTTTCAAAATGACAAATTTAAAAATTGCAACAAAAAAATTAATATTGATTTGATATATCGACGGTCTAGTTTTTTTTTTACGACTAAACAATAACATTAGCGAGCACTTTTGGAATGATACATTATTAAAGTCGAGTACATTGCTTTTTTCGTTACACAAAAAACACGACTTCATCTTTATCAATTTTATTTTACGTTAATTATTAAAATAATTTTTAGATGCACAAATAAAATAACAATGTAAATATAAAACGTTGTTTATTACGAACTCCAAAACAGCGTGGATTTTATGTTAGAATAAAAATGCTGCATCTGTTCAGTTGAGAACACTAACATTCGACGCATGCGCAATGGCTTAAAAGCGTCGCACAGCCGGCAATCGCTGTCCTCGTCCTGACAAATGATGTTACGCGCTTAACTCTCTTTCACTCTACCTTAAATATTTATTATCTTTAACAGCCAGTAAACCCTTATTTGCGGCCAGATTTAATTAAGCAACTTTATTGATAATTAATAGAAAAAAATTAGCTTCAATTTGACATATAATTAATGAAAATAGGTTATAAACGTATAAATTTATCGAAATCATACCTGTTTACACCTGGCTGCAAAGAGGTGCGGCCAGGTGCGCAACGGCAACCGTGATTTTTTAGGAATCTTCATATTAATTACCGTGATGTAGACGTTATTTTATTTAAAAAAGAAAATAAACGAAATTTTTTACCAAAAATCAATTAAAAATAATTTAATTAAAAATAATGGCGGCCAAATTTTGATAGGCACCCTAGTAAATATATATTCTCTTAATTATAAATAAACATAAAAATTTGGTTTTAAAACAAAAAGTCGATGAGCACACCAATCCCGCAGCGGGATCTTAGGACTATTATAAATTAAAAAGCTGATATGACGCGACCTCCGTCACCATAAACTAAAATATATTATACTGAATTTCGTCACTTCAAAAACTCATAGTACGAGATCCCACCGCTCAATTCTGGAGGTATCTGTTTATTCAATGAAACATAATTAAAATTAATAAGTAGTGAGTATGCAATGCATTCGTTTCGGGTTGCCTATAAAAAATTAGTCGCAAATACCCGTAATTAAATTCAGTGTAATTAATTTATTTATATAAATTGCAACTGTTTTTTAATATGCCCAGCCCCCAGTCAGACGGAACCTTTGGGTTACCAGGTGTAAACAGGTGTCAGCATGTAATATGTTACACCACCTTTATAAGATTTTTATTGTCTTACTAAACTAATAAGATTCATATTTAAGTAGGTACACATATATCTTCCTAAATGTTAATAGGCACACACTCAATTCAGCATGTAATATGTTACACCACCTTTATAAATACAGTTCGGGCGTGAGAAGTCCAAACTCTCCCCATGATTTTGAAACTTAGAGCATAATGCGCGAGCTGTCGGCCACTCAAACATCTTCGTCTAATTATTGCTCTTAGTCTTCGTCAGATAGGAATGCCATAAACTTATAAATTAAAAAGCTGATATGACGCGACCTCCGTCGCTTTAAAAACTCATAGTACGAGATCCCACCTCTCGACTCTGCAGGTATCTCTATTTTCCATGAAACATAATTTAAATTAATGATTGGTGAGTATGCAATACATTACTTTTGGGTTACCTATAAAAAATTAGTCGCAATTACCCGTAATTTAATTGTGTAATTAATTTATTTATATACATTGCAACTGTGTTTTTAATAAATTATAAATGAAATGATGTGAAGAATCCAAAAAACAATAGTTGTAAACCAGGTGTAAACAGGTAAGTACATGACTGTTAATTATTTACAGTCTTTTTTTTTTAATAAATATAATATCAAATTGATGTTTAATATTTGCTGTACACGATAACCCATGGTTGTCAGTAAAAAAAATGGCCGCAGGTAGTGGTTGCCATGTTTTAAATTAATTCGTTTCGCTCTAGATGAGTGTGAACGAGAGAGAAAAAGATGCTCCGATCGTTTCGTACGATAAACTAATACATTGCATACTCAGTAATCTCTCTTTAGGACATGACAGTTGAAAAGGATGTTTAAAATAATAAAAATTCAAAAAAGCAACATAATAATTTATTATTAATCACTTGATTCACATACAGATTCACAGCCTAATCCAGAAAAAGAACGACTTTAAACAGATCTGATGCACAACGATGAAGTGCGAACGAGCTTTACTTTATATACTGAATGGAGATTGACGAATAATTGACAAAACCCTGAATCATATTGCCGCTGCACTATACACCTACTCGTACTCTCTATTGTATTCTATTAATTATATGTAAAAAAATAACCTTAACTTTATGTGATTTAGTTTTTATGTATTTAATTTTAAAATGAAGTAAAAAAATATTAGAAAACAGAATAAAAGAAACATAATTGCAACTGGGTAAAATCTGGGAACTCGACCTGACACCGAACTTAGAAGTGATTAAACATAAACGAAATCATATGATGAAACGAATCTATAATCTGTAATATGAATACCAGATCTAGGAAAATTTATTTAAAGAATGGGTATTCTTTAGGCCATTCCTCGTGGCCAAACTAGGTTGGAGAACTAGTTAGGCCACGAAGAAACTTAATTCCTCGTAGCCAATCTCTATATCTTATCAGATGTGTAACTCGGGACTTAATCGTGATAATAATTTAAAAGGTACAATACCTCTTGGTTACCCGACGTTTCGATTGAGTCAGGTCCAAACCACTGGATTGAATTACACCAACCACAGGTCCTTTCAACCGACCGTCACTATTTCTCCAGAATAGTACGTGAAGCAGTGGAAATATAGAGGCATAAAAATTTCAAGCCAGAAGATGGGTACCGCTTATCAACATCTTGGAATCCCGTCATCAGTAAATGCTATCAGTCAGCGAGTACACCCTTGACATCATTCAGGGGACGTCGTAAGGTAGTGTGTCGAATTACCGACAGTACAAATAAAAATAGTGAAGACACGGATGAATCGGATAGAGTGGAGGATGATGCTAATATTGTCATAAATCTAACCGTTAACCAAATTGAATACGGCCCTGTATGTCTTAGCAATTTATTAAAACATAAACGTGGTGTTTTACTTAACAAAATTAATAAGTTTTCTCCAGTTCATCTGAAAAAATGGTACTGAACAAAATCTAGTTGGTATATGTAATAAATTATGAATAACGAAATATACAGAAACTAAAATAAAAGATAATATAAATATATTTTTCCAATTCAATCTTAAATTTCCCTATTTTAATGGAAGAATTTCATAACTTGACAGCTCTGTTAGAAACACTTACAAAATAGATGCAGTGTAAAACAAAAGCCTTTACGCACACTAGGATAACATAGAGGAGCCGTATCTATGACGCTTGTCTCAATGTGACACGGTATCTAGACACATGTATAATCAAAGACTGCGACAGTACAAAACGGAAATACTAATTTTACAACTGCAGTAAAATAAAACTACAAAAATGTCGCGGTTCAATAACTCTCGCAGTACGTAGTACTTTCTATTTGGAATCGAAACATTAACAATGATTTATTTTTCATTGCAGTAGTACTTATTAGGTTACCTTTTTTATATTTTGCATATTTTTTTCTTGCGCCAGCAAATTACGCTAAGAATGGAATCGACATAGCAATAAAAAATATGAAAGATAAGGCTAAAAGAACGGATGTTCCTATTCACAATTGCATTTGGAAAACCACAAAATACTTGAAAGACAAAGGTTAAACAATTGCCAAGCTTACCAAATATATATTAAAACGGCTTTGTATTCCGAACAGGAAAGAAATTACTTTAAATGCATTACGGACGTGAAAGTTACATACGCGAGACATGTCGCATTTTAGTGTTTTTGTTCAGAAGGCGGAAAGATCTAATAGTTTCGACGAAAGAAGTGTTCGTAGATGGCACATTTTACATTCCAACAACTTTTTTTCGATCCACGGTGATTTTGCGATGTCACCAACAATGACAAACGTAAAACCCATGTTGTATGCATTAATGACTGAAAGAAATGAACCGGCATATAAAGCGTTATTCAATATGATAAAATCACAGCTACCCAACAGGTCTCTGAGAAAATTTCATCTTAGCTTTGAATCATCCATGGCGGCCATCAACGCCATCAAATATGTATTTCCCGAAGCTGAGATTAAAAATTGTTTTTTACCATTTCAATAACATGGACAACGTCTTTGGAAAATGGCTAAAATACTAAAAATTAAGAAACAACGGGAAACGTAGGTCTTTACACAGCTATGGCTTTACTGCCTCAGGAAGAAATTAAAAAAGGTTGGTTATATATTAATTCGGGAAAGCCCTAATACGCCAAAAGTTATAAAGCTCCAGAATTATATGGCCAAAACTTGGTTAAAATCGGAACAATTCATAAAGCAATGGTTTGTTTACGGTGAGCGACACCGAGCCAACAACATACTTGAAAATTGGAATGGACGGCTAAGCAAGCAGATTAAAAAAGAAAACCAATTACAATGCTCAGACTGTTGAACGTGCTCTATGAAAAAGAAAGCGAGATGTCAGAAGTCTCACCACGTCCAAAGGAGCAAAACGAAAAAGATGATTTTGTGATGAACAATCAATTGCAATTATTGCACAAGGATATACCTGTCGGGCAATTTTCTTGAAAAGATGTGATAAAAAATTCTAATTTGTAGTAGTTATAATTTTGACATTTAATGTACACTTTTTGAATAATGAATACATCCTAATATTTGACTAGTACAGTGTGATATTATTTGTAGTTTTGGCGACGTGGAATTAAGTATTTCTCACCCCTCGTGGCCTAACTTGTTTGGCACCTAGTTCGGCCACGAGGAAGAAAATTACTATACAGTGTGATATTATTTGTTGTTTGGCTACGAGGAATTAAGTTTCCTCGTGGCCTAACTTGTTTGGCAAACCTAGTTCGGCCACGAGGAAGAAAATTACTATACAGTGTGATATTATTTGTAGTTTGGCTACGAGGAATTAAGTTTCTCGTGGCCTAACTTGTTTGGCAACCTAGTTCGGCCACGAGGAAGAAAATTACTATACAGTGTGATATTATTTTGTAGTTTGGCTACGAGGAATTAAGTTTCCTTGTGGCCTAACCTATTTGGCAACATAGTTCGGCCACGAGAAGAAAATTACTATACAGTGTGATATTATTTGTAGTTTGGCTACGAGGAATTAAGTTTCCTCGTGGCCTAACTTGTTTGGCAACCTAGTTCGGCCACGAGGAAGAAAATTACTATACAGTGTGATATTATTTGTAGTTTGGCTACGAGGAATTAAGTTTCCTTGTGGCCTAACCTATTTGGCAACATAGTTCGGCCACGAGGAAGAAAATTACTATACAGTGTGATATTATTTGTAGTTTGGCTACGAGGAATTAAGTTTCCTCGATGCCTAACTTGTTTGGCAACCTAGTTCGGCCACGAGGAAGAAAAATTACTATACAGTGTGATATTATTTGTATTTTGGCTACAAGGAAAGGAATTAAGTTTCTTCGTGGCCTTTCTCGTATAGTACAAAACGTTCGCCCTTCATCGTGATTACAATATTACAAACTCTTTGTAAATAATATGTATATCCTTAATAAAATTAAATAAAGCTATTTGTATGGGAAGACCTCCAAGTAGAGTAACTTTAATTTACTTATTTGATGGTTGACAACCACACGACCTTGAACTACAAGCCTTGAATACTGATTTTAATCTATAAACTAAGATTACATGTTATGATGTGAGTGCAGTAATTAAGAACTATAAATTATGATTCACTATGACCATATATTAGGATGCGAATTGCATGACATGGCAAGCCAAGTCAGTTTTATTTACGTTTGTTATACACGATGTTGCGGAAAGGTGTGCGTCAAATTTTAGGAGCGATATGTGTAGCTGACAAATAGTTTAAAAAAAATATGACTTTTAAAAGAAAATAATAAGAAAATAAAATACGGAAAATGCTTTTCCTAATGTAGGTGCACATTTTCTAAATTCCATAAGTACCTATAATTTATTTCCATATCAATTTGTATAATTTTTTTTTATGCAAAAATGTATGGGGTCGACTTTTACAACCCTAAAATATGACCAAACCTTTCGGTAACATCATGTATAGAGGTAGTATAGATTTATAAACGATTGTCATAGTCATGTTGCCATCAGTGCTGGCGTCGCGCTCATCACGATTTGCCGGAGTAGCTGTCAACATCGAAATAGACAACAGATATGTACTGCACACCGCCTTCAAAAACGGATAAACCAAGTTGTACTTACATAGATAGAATAAAAAAAAAGACCAAATGTTAATGGCACTTTAAAAAATCCGTTACATAAACAACATTTAAAAAAAGTATTTTTAAAGCAATAATAAGTACAATATGATCTAGAACAGTTTTAAAAAGAAATCACATTTACAACAATTTAAATAAAAATAAGTGCATACAATACGTAAAAATGGTTTCCATTATCCGTTATATAATTTCAAATTGCACGTAAATGGCAATTTACATATACAGTTAGAACATAGGTTACACTATTCAAAGAAACCTGATAGGTAAGTAATAACAATCAATAAGTAATGTGAAGACATTGTTTTGTGTCATTTATTCGCAATCGAAGCTTATTATCTCTCTCGTTCGCCAATAACACTAGCAACTATACCATTTTTCACATAGCATCACTTCTTTGGCACTTGGTGTCACCCATTCCACGGAGTTTATTTTTTGGAAAAATGAACCAGAATTAATAGATAAATAAAAATCTGTTTTAAATATCTTTTAATACTTCTGTTTTTATGTCCACCTCAAAACTTATAATTTTGTATGTACACTTCACAACTCAAAATGTATAACACAAAAAATAATATAATTATGATTAATGAATGACTTGAAACGTGTCCTTTATAGACATTGCTACAATAAATTCGTTCGAATCGAGTAAATATTTTTTATCACATTCAATAATCGTTATCCAAATATTTTTATATTCTCAACAATTAGAATTAATTTAATAAGAGATCGATAAGTTTACAGAATATTCACACAACACATTTAGCACAGAAAATAATTATACCCACTCAACCAATCTATAAGAGTAATCGTATAATTACGAATATCTTTGAACCTAGCGTTCAGATGCACTGAGAAGATTAGAATGCGGGTGAAAACGCATAAGACATACTGACCTCCTAATGGGAATGAAAAGGTTTCTGATACGTATGAACTTCATAATAATAGGCACACGTTACTGATAACTAGATGTACTATTGACAAATAGCCAAATTATAAACTTGAAACTGTTTTTTCCTAATTCAAACATGGTTAGGTTTTTTAGAAATAAATTTAAATTTATTTTACTGGCAACATTTATTTAAAATGGCCAAAACGGTAGCTTCTGTGAGTAACGTAAAGTACTTTGAAATAGTTTACTTATTCGATACGTATTGGATACAGTTATAACTTTATATCGAATATATTATAAGTGAAATATGTATTTAAATTGGGTGAGCATCTAGAATCCTTTCAAGTGCGAGTTACAATATGATTTTTACTATCTTGCAAACATTATTACTAATACTAAATACGACCGTAGGTCATTAGTAAGTTGTAAAAAAATACCATTGATACAATGTTAAATTGAGATAGTAACTATCTAATTGATACAAAAAATATTATTTATTCACGGTTTCAAAGAATAGCGCTCCTACTTGTTGAGAGTTCTGAAACGTACTTGGTATGATATTACCAAAACTAAGATTACATGTTAGTAGTTAGTAGTAAGCGACCGGTAGCGTAATGGCTAAGGCGTCGGACTTGCGATCTCGTGGTTGCGGGTTCGAACCCCACCCAGTGCACTACCGACATGAACCCACTCCTAACACAAGCATTTAGCTTAACTGGAGGGGTTAACAAAGAATACTAGTAATGTGTGACCCACGTTACAAGTAGTCTTTAAAAAAAAAAGAAACAGTTTTATTTATTCATTCATCATTTCAACACCTTTAAAAAAGGTAGATTTTTAACAAGCACGTTCCATACATGTCAACAGTTAATACATATAATGTTAATAAATACACTACACTAAACGAACAAATACATAAAAAAGCATTAACTATCATAACTTATAGTACACCGAGCTAATTATCTAACATATAAAAATAACATTGTTAAGTATATATTATTAAATCAACAATAAGTTGGCTGTCCATCTAAAGTCTGTATGTGGGTAACAGTTTTATGTTTAAATAAATAAGTTTAGGTATGGGCTAATTGTTTTTGTCACTAAACTATTTTTTTAAGGAAACTAGATTTCAAATTTGAACCGTATGTCACTCGACATAGCGCTACATTTCAAAATCTAGCACCGACGTCATTATTTCATCATTGCGAATTAATTTCGCATAAAATATTAACAGTAACATTTATTAGAAAAATACACAGATAACCTATCATTACTAAGACTAAAGTAATGAAAAAAAAAAATTATATTCCCAGTGACAAAACAAAGTTCCTAACGATAATTTCTACTTTCTAAATCTAGCGTACTTGTCTTACAAATCTATATATTGGTAAATATATAATATCTCCACTAACACATGCTACAAGATATACGAAGTTCCCTCAAGGTAACTAATACGTTTCGTGATAAGTAAATATAAAGTCAGTGTCAACGCCAAATCTTAACAGGAGGTTGAATTGGAATAGCAAAAGACATATGTACTTCTGTTAACCATTTAAATATGACCCTTTTGAATGGCTTATGGCGAATTAAATGTAACTCGAACAATATTAACAAAGTTAGCGATTATTTTCTATTCACAATATGACGAAATTAAAAGGTTATTTGGAAAGGCATTTATCAATTTAAAGTGAAGTAATAATCATACCTAACACAAGTAAGAATAAAAATCGAGGTATCGAAATGAATATATTATTTTATTTGTTACAACATGATTGATATCAGGGACATGTGACATGTGAATTCGGGGACAACTGTTTGTAAACTGCCATAGTAAAGCGGTGGTTCCCTAACCATCGATTTAAGTTGTATTTAATTAGAATTATACAAGAGTAATGGATAGACATATACATATGATAGACATCTAAAAATCATAATTATACACCCCTCAAAAAACCTTGGTAACAAAAATACTTTCTCTACCCAACCATATTGCCATTATTAAGTTATACGTTGTTACAGGAGCTATAGTACTAACCACTTTTTTAAAAATGCCATGTGTCTTCCAATTACAAGCTACGAAAAATCCACTTTTCTTGTATGGGGCCCACTTTAATTTTTATTTTTATTATTTGTTGTCTACCTATTACGGTACATGAGATACATTCCGTTCACAGACAGACGGACAACGAAGGCTTAGTAATAGGGTTCCATTGGCACCCTTTTAATACAGAAGCCCAGCTAGCGCTAGCGGCATCCTAGATAATTGAAGAACAAGGTTGAAACCACATTCATCAAAGTGAATCCTTTAGAAAACCGATAAACAGGCGACTTTACGACGATGCTCAAGAGTATGCAGTCGTTTATAAGCTTACGGGCTCATCGGTTGACAGAGTCCAGTACTTGTAACAATGTTTTTCTCCTTTTCACACTTTATATAGATAAGTCTTTTTTGGTTATGGCGGCAGTACAATTGAAAAAATAACTATAGGAAAAAAACAACACAAGATAAATTTTCTTCTGCATTTTATAGATCTTTTCATAAATTATTATCAAAAATAACATTAATTGCTAAAGTTAACTTCTCTCGCAAACTAAAAAAATATCAAATTATCAGACCAAATTATTATAATATATTTTTAATATGATTCTCATAACTTTATTTTACGGTATAGTTTTATAATATTAATAAAAATGTCTCAAATATCTTGACTACATGTTATTCATATTCATTCATATAAATTATTTCGTTGTTGTTAACTATTATTATTTTGGCACTATTTTACTGGAAGATAATACAGTTGAATACTGGTCACGTTATTTACAAGGCTACTATTCACAATCCCATTTTACCAAATATCGCGCTTGTTTACCAAATATGACTCAGATCAATAATGGTCGAATTATTACATTGCGTTTAGTTATTCAGGTATATAATCCTTGCGAATTATGACATTTTGATTCCGAAGTTTCTTACAGAATTATGTCACGTGTAATTTTGGGATTAGGATATTGAATAGTAGCGAGTTTAGGCACAGGATTGAAGTATATTACTCTAGAACGGACTGACAAAATAAGTTGTCTATTTCCGTAATTACGTTTAAACAAATACATACATTACTGATTGGAAAGACACCGGAGGTAGAAGGTGATACACAGACACATCTAAGCAAACTTATTTATTTATTTACCTACACTTCTCGTGAAAATTATGCGGAAACTTACACTGACAACCAGAAGTTTATCGAATATTAAATTGCATCCAAAAATGAGTATGCATGTGGCATATCTTTGCTTTATAGGAATACTAGCAGCGCCCCGCGGTTTCACCAGCGTAAGTCCCGATCACGTGGGAATATCAGGATAAAAAGTAGCCTATGCGTTAATCCAGGTCTTCAGCTATCTACGTACCAAGTTTCATCGCAATCGGTTCAGTTGTTTTTGCGTGAAAGAGTAACAAACATCCATGCATCCATCCAAACTTTCACATTTATAATATTAGTGGGATTGTAATGTATGCACTCAACACAGCCACCTGACAGTAATCAGCATAGTTCCCAAATCTACATCTACATATAATTAATGAAAAAAAAAAGAAGTAGCTTTTTGTTTTGTATATAATAAGTGTATGTATGTTCAAGTTACGTGCAACAACTATACTCTGCTAATTCGTTTCTTTTCTTTTTTGACAGTTGCTTGAGAACTTAACTGTGCCAGAGTTTGTAAATGTACAATTTACATACAAAGTTTCATTTCGAAACGGTAATTAGAAGTAGGTTAATATTGTATTCCAGGATTTGTTAACATTGTTAGTTAGTAACAAGTGAAGCTAATAAACGCTTATTAAAAAATTTGCGATTACAAACAATTTTTAAACAATTTTATGAAATAAAGGGATTGTTGACTCTAATGAGTTATCACGTGTATTTATTTTTTCGTAAAACGCGCTATTAGATCTGCATTTAACGATAATATTCTGAATTTTTTAAATATATTTGGAAATAAAAAAATACACGTGATTTTGGCTAGGGGGTAGAGTTGGTCTAAAACCTCACCATGTATCACCAGGGAGGAGGGTTAAAAAGTTGCCGAAAAAACATCACGTAATTAATGGACACCAAAAAATGCTTGTATTTTTCTTAACATTGAAGGCGGCACTAATCGAGGTCACCTGGCTAGAGGGGGCTAGTCAGGTGATCTCGGTGCCCGGTACTTAGTATAATAGTATAAATAGTGATTCATATTTAAGACAAGTGCAAACACCAAAGGTGAAGAATATTTACATCAGGTCTGGCCAGGAAAACTACACATTCCTAGGACTTACTTAACAGTCCTACCTGTTTACGTGTCTTGGAAAAACTGAATGTGAATACAAAAATATTTATTTAAAATATAAAAATAGTAGACAGGGACCAAGACACCGGTGATAAGGGCTCCAAAGACAGGATCCTCCTAACTATACGAGCCGTGTCGAGAAGAACTGCCTTCTGCATCAGTCCCTTGATCCAGCCGTCTAATGCGAGCCTCTTAAGGTGTTGATCGAGACTCTTGGCTATCAATCTATGAGCAGATATGACAATGGGAACAATGATCGCCGAATGGACATTTCACATATCGACAATCTCGTGAGACAAATCCAATTATTAGTAATTCACAAATGATTATTTCTCTTTCTTATTTATTTATGTTCAACTAGCAAACCGCCCCGGCTTCGCAAGGGTAGCAGAGACATCTTCAACAATCATCATCATATTTCAACCAATTTACATAAAACTTTAACAAATTATATACTTAACCCTTCCTCATGAATCGCTCTATCTATTGGTGAAAAACGCATGAAAATCCGTTCAGTAGTTTTTGAATTTATCACGAACAGACAGACGCGGCGGGGAACTTTGTTTTATAATATGTAGTGATATGTAGTGATTATTTTTTAGTTTTTTGTTGTATTTGTTAGAATACGGTTGGGTTTCTTAATTAGCTTTGTTTTATTAGTATGTATCTCTTTCCAATCAGTAATGTTTGACGTTGTGTTTAATATTCTTGTTAAATATAAAGAGTTTCCCAATAGGGAAGGGTCGATGTTGACAGGCTGTGGCGACCATGTTGTTTTGACAACGTCTGTCATATCTGTTGTTTATTATTCAGTCACTGATGCCAAATCACCATGGCAAGTTACACGATTGAGTAGCACATGCAAATAATAAAACTTTATTATCAAAATGAGTGTTCATTAGTGCAGACGTGATGGCCCTTCAAAGTCAACTCTCCAACGTTTGGTGACCAAATTTGAGACGACCGGTTCGGTAAACAATCAACCGACACCACCCGTACGTCAAAGAATTGCCAGATTGGCCGAGAACATCGCCGCTGTCCGTAGAAGTGTGCAGAAGAACCCGAGGCAGTCAATTCCTCGCCGTGCACAAGAAGTCGGCCTTTCGCAGACTTCAACTTGCGACTTTGGCCTGCACGCGTACAAAATCCAACTGACCCAGGAGCTCAAAGCCGTAATGACCATAGACAACGCTGTTTCTCGCTTACTGGGCTGCAGCGTTTGGAAAAGGACCCCAATTTTGGCCGAAAAATCATCTTTAGCGACGAGGCACAGTTTTGGTTGAATGGCTATGTTAACAAGCAAAATTGCCGTATAAGGGACGACGCCAACCCACACGGGGTTCACCAAGTTGCAATGCAATGCATCCACAAAAGTTACTGTTTGGTGCGGATTTTGGGTCGGCGGTGTCATTAGTCCGTACTTTTTCGAAAACGATGTTGGTGAGTCTGTCAGCGGAGAGCGTTACAGATCAATAATGATAACCATTTTTTTTGGCCCGAATTGAACGACATGTGGTTCCAGCAGGACGGCGTTACGTGCTACAAAGCGAATGCTAGTTATCTCTCGCAGAGATGACGTGAATTGGCTACCAAGATCATGCGATTTGACCCCGCTAGACCTTTTCTTGTGGGGTTTTCTGAAGACGCAGGTCTATGCCAATAGGCCTCAATCGGCCGATGCCCTCAAAGTCAATATAACCCAGGCCCTCGCTCAAATTCAGCCGGATCTATGCAGCGGAGTCATTGAAAATTGGACCTCTCGGATCCGTGCCACAGTGAGAAGCCGCGGCATACATTTGAACGATGTCATATTCCACACATAATGGCTTTCAAATTAAAAAGAATTTCGTTAATGCCTCACACAGCTTTTTTTATTCCATTTCAACATCGACCCGTTCCTATTGGATAATCCTATACAAGGTAACATCTAATTTAGTGTTTTCACGAAAAATATGTACTTGGTCCATGTTAGAGCTTATTTCTATAAACAAAATGAAAATAAAAACACCTTAAAAATGTAAAATGATAATAATTTAAAATAATAATAGGCACTTTAATATTTGCCGACACCGTCCTCACGCATCTGCTGATACGCCGCTTTGCTTGATACATACACATTGCGTTGCAGCGAAGTGAAATGTTGATTTTGACGAAAATGAAAGGTTTAATAATTACTTTTTTTTAAATGCTTTAGAAAGCTTCTATATCAAGGTCTGAGTACATCACTTTCGTAAAAACACTGATTTAGATGTCACCGTTTATAAAAAAAATAGATATAAGAAAATCAATAATTGTCCTGACAAGGATAATTTTTGTGGCTTCAAAAAACTTATATCTAATCGAGATTTTATACCTAAACGTTGAATTTAAACAGGCTTGGTCAGTGCATTAGTTTGGTAAGTACTTACTAAGTAAGTAACATACCACAAGGCAATAACTGAACGATACCAAAATAATGGTACAGCCTTTATTTTCATTTTATTCACTTATTGTTTTTCTCGGCAACATCTAAATATTAGTACGTAGTAAGAAATGTTTTATAGTGATGGAGAAATCTTAACGAAAACAAAAGAAAGATTTTCGTTCACTAAAATTAGATAAATAATTTTATAGATTATTTTGTACAGTGTGACATACAGTGATGTAAGGAAAAATAGTTATTTTATTTATTTAATTAAGTCATTGGCATTTACATTGGAAGAATTTGGTGTTAATTGTTTCTTGTAAATATATATCTCACATTTCATATTTTCAATACCGTTCAAATATCATACGAAGGGTAACTACATCTGCACTGGCTACTATAATTTCACAAGTACATAAAATAAAAATAATATATTCTATTAAGTAACAACACTTATATTTAAGTTTGTTAATATACTCTCAATATGATTATTTGTTTAAGGATATATTTACCATTAAATTGAATACACAGGCTACCAAAACTCTAAGTAGAAATGTGTGTAATATACATACATATATCTATAACTGAGCAGAACTTGTATACACGTTGTATTAGGTAATAGAAAACAAATGAGAACATTGATTCGAAAACATAACCGATAAAAATATTATGGCTTTTTACTAAACATATGTTTATAATACACGCTTTCCCTTAGTGAATTAAATATATTTAAAAAATGGCACATAAAATGTGGTCACAACTTTAAATAACGTTTTTTATGCGTGAATCAAGAGAAAAAACTGTCTGCGAAGGTGTGAAGAATTTATATGAGATATTTTGAGAAAATTATGTACTATTTAAGTAAGCATTAACTGTCACTTAAGGCAAATAGCAAAAGTACTCTTTATTGATTTATTATTTAGTAAAAAGTCTGGTATATACCTTCCGAAATCAGTGTATTGTTATTTAATGTACTTGATAAACATTAAAGATTTTTTTTAACGGAGAAATAGATTCTAAAAAACCATTTGACTTCTGTTTACCGTATCAAATCATAAAACACATTTTTATGTATGTGAAGAGCCATATGTACCCGTTGGAGGTCTGTATTCGGGTGGCAAAGCCATTACTTGTTTCTTGGTGAAGGCGTACTTTTTAACTCCTATGTTCTTGAGTGTATTCTCTCTGCGACATCCCTCGCTGTAAACAAATTAAAGTTGTTACGAAAGTTATAAATACAGTAACATTGTAGAAAGGACGCGATATTTAAGAGACTTGTGCAGTGGCGTAGCTAGGTAACCAAAGGCCCTGGGGCAAAAAATAAACTAGGGCCCCAACTAAACTATTTAAAATTATTTGTTCCGTATTAGTGTTCCGTTTTAATTTAACTAAATTTTAATATAAATAGTGGTTTAGTTACAACTCTAGTACAAACCTGATAACTTCTGGTTCTAAAAATCTGGTTTATTTATATTCCGAATGTGCGCGAAATTTTCACTAGTTTAATTTATAGTTTGTAAGTCAAAGTCTGAGGGCCCCATGAGCTTGGAGGCCCCGGGGGCACTGCTCCGTCTAGCCCTCCGGTAGCTACGCCACTGGACTTGTGTCATCAATCGAAAACGCTTATACGATAACACAATATTAGAGACTATCCTGATACAGTCTGAACATACATATAATCCTAACTAACATTATTAATGAAAAAGTATGTTTGTTTCTTTGTTTTTTACGCTTTGACAGGGGTACAGAAAAGGACAAAGGGTACCTTTCATCCATATTGTTTTTATTTTATGTTGAAAAAAAAAATACTACAGAGGGATAGAAAAAAAGAAAAAGTTTTACGCGAGCGTAATTTGTTTCTCTGAACTTTCTTGAGTTCTTGTATCTTTAGTATTAAAAAAAAAATCACACAGTGTGGGTTCGGTGACGTTTGGCATTTGAAGTTACTAGAGATGTTGTGATAATGAAATCTAACTAAAAAATATCGAATCAGTAGTCAAGTCGATATAATTTATATTAAAGCAAAAATCGATCTTTGCCATCCCATTTACCATGAAGGTGGGGTCGGCAATTAGTGGCGTAAATATGATTCCAGCAAACATCGGTATCAAAACTATCTAGATCAGTTACCGGTGCCGGTACCTGTTTCTTTGATCACTTCTTAATTGGAGTCGATAACTGATTATCGAAGAAACACCATATTTTTTCCGAATATTTCGAAAAACGGGGTTCCTCCCACGCCATTAAAGCGTAAGTAGTTCCAACGTATGGACTTAAATAGCCAGAACAGTCTTTTTCGTATTTTTAACATGTTACCAAAAGTAACCGAAAAAAAACAACCACTCACTAAAAACACGCAAAACACATAACATACATATTCGCATACACGCTCATACTGACGACATTATCGTGTATTTGAAAAAGGAACACTTACTTAAATCACTGAAAGGGCATGACTCTAGCAAGCAGTTACAATAAGGATTTTTGAAAAAGAACTATCCGTTTACAAGTTATGACCGTTTGAATTTCAAGGTATTTTTTCCTCCGTTTTTCATAGAAATAGATGGAACGTGTAAAGTTAAAGTTTTTACATTGTACATATTTTTTATTATTACTAATAGAGTTCTTTATTAAAAAACGAATATGTTAATGTTCTCTATTTAAAAAAAAAGGAGGATAAAAATGTATAACTTACCTCCTCATAATACTTAAAGCTTTCTTCATCTCATGTTCTGCTAAATGGTACTCAGAAGCGAGAATTGAACACTGTTCCAACGTAACAGACATTCCTGTCCTGTCTTTGGCGCTTTTGCATGACGTGAACCTTACACCTGAAGATATTGAAAAAGTCTTTCTATAATAGACTACTCCTTCCTACAGATAAAATAATTTAAGTTTAATTAGTTTTAATTATAAAAGACCTCGAAAATTTGGATTCGTTACCATTTCCACGCTTTCATTGTATTTCTTTTACTCAACCAAAAACTAAAACTAAATCATTTGACAACAGTTAAGTTTGACATCACAAAACTCAATCACATAAGAGTTTTGAAGAAATTGCTGTTTTGTCGTATATTAAAAAGCAGCTGATTTGACTGGCCAGTTGACTATCGCATTGTAATAGTCCACCTACGAAACAAACAGCATGTGTCAATCTCATCATAAATATTGGTTTATGTCAATAACTTACCATTCATAAGTCTGGTAGCCAGCGATGCTAGATGTAGCACCTCAACATTTTTAGGAACCTTCTTATGAACTGATATTCTCAGGTTTTCCATCACTTCTTCAAGGGGTTTCGTTCTTGACGAAGCTGAAATTGAACGCGTATGACTCATTATGCACCAAAAGCGGTAAAATCCAGTTAATTAGGCTGAGCACTTTGTGTTATGAACTAATTTCGAAGTGAAGGAGAAATAAATATCAGATTCAAAGTCGAAATGGCAAGGTTGATGCCTATGATGGGATGAAATTGTTTTATTATTAACTTCATGCAATTGTGTATTTTTATAGGATTTAGCAAAATCATATAGTGACGATGAAGACGAAGATGGTACAAGCCTATCCAATAGAAACCTATTCATTCTACTCTTGAACGTTCAAGCCGGCTTAGACAAAATACTAAATGTAAAGATCTTTGAAAGGGAAGACGAGTGACACTTTTAATAAACGTGAACGCACACTCACCAAACAAGTTTCTTTTGATTTTTTTTTTAATTGTATTGTAGCAAAGTAGTTGTTATTTCATACAAGTTCCTCCAGAGTCCCTTTTGACGTTTAATATAGAGAAACTGTGTGACTTGTAAGTCAACTATCGTATTATGTGCTTAAATAGGCTACTGACTGACAAATCTTTTGCTAATATTACCAAATTTATACGGAATCCTCCTCTCGTGGGAGAGCCATGATCGGCACGTATGGGCCGGCTCGACCGGAGTGATAGCACGGCCTCACAGAAAACCTTCAGTGAAGCAATGCACCCTCACGCGGCGAAAAGCAATGGCTTTTCGCCGCGTGAGCGTGGGCCTCACGTGACTGAGGTCACCGGAGGCCCTAAGCCTTTCCTCTCCGACCTCTTCCACTACTCCCACCTTAAAGGGCGGCAACGCACTTGTGACTCTTGAGTTGCAGGTGCCCATGGGCGGCGGTAGTCATTTACCATCAGGTGATCCGTCTGCTCGTTTGCCCCCTATACCATAAAAACAAAAAAAAACTATTTTCACAAATACGATAAGGGGGATGTCGATGATAACTTAGCAAGAAACATATTTAACAATACCTATGTAAGGAGTCTTACTCACCTCTACTTGCTGCCATTTGATCAGTGGGGAATATCTTGCAATACTTATGGTAGTATTTATTCAGTCTGTCCAAGTTGTCGCTGTTGGAATGATACTGTGGTGTCGTTTCGCCTAACGCTTCGGCCAACGTAGCCTTCTCGTTGACGCCGATGTTGAAGAAAACAGCTGTTATTGTGAATGAAAGTTGCTGGAACAAGAAACCGGTAATTATAGCAGTGCTAGCTATGTGATTGCGTTCTATTATAGACGGTATTTATTTATTTAGTGCATACAAATGTTTTTTTCACTTTAATTACCTATGTTTACATGTTATAGAATTTTATTCCTTATTAAGGGGCCATAGCTGATTATCTTCAGGGAATGAATAGCCATATTTTTCCCGAGTAATTACAGAAACAGTTTTCCTTCCAATGGCCAAGGCATTTTCCACTCGGTCTAAAATGCTGGAAAGATGCCGATCCTGGCTTAGCCCGTATTGATATTTTATAATATATCAGAGACCAAAATTCAAAACTTACCAATTAATATAAATTTTAATTGTTGGGAATATTATTTAAGTAAAATAAAATATTTTCACTGTATCAATCTCTACGCAGACACGGTTGAAGTCATGCATTAAACATATATTGACTTTTTTCTTGAATTTTGAAGTATATATTTTATACTAGCTGAGCCGCGCAACTTTGTCCACGTTTCTATTTTTCCCCGTTTTTGCAACATTTTTCATTGATGCTCCGCTCCTATTGGTTGTAGCGTGATGTTATATAGCCTACAGCCTTTCTCGATAAATGGGCTATCCAACACTTAAAGAATTTTTCAATTCGAAAAAGTAGCTCCTGAGATTAGCGCGTTCAAACAAACAAACACTTCAACTTTATAATATTAGTATAGATTAGAAGTTTTAAGACGGAATAGAAAACAAAAGTATATTTTAAAATGGTAGTGAAAACAGATTTTTATTTATCGATCAATTCAGGTCCATTTCTCATACTTCATATTTTAATGTTTTACAAAAATAAACTCTATAAAATGGATGAAATCAAGTGTCACTGAACTCCTGCCATGAAGAAAAATGGTTTTCTTGCTATCCCCTTCAGATCTGTTCAATAATACATAGCAGTCGTAGATACATTTTAATAGTGGTTTTTCAGAATAATAATAATAAATACCTACTCACTTCTTTAGATGTAAACTTCGTGTACAGAGAATCAGATATAGGTATGTGGACAGTCAGAGCTCCTCTCGTTCCCGTTACTTGAGGCACTGAAGAATTACTGAAAAGTTTCAAGCTTTAAAACGTAAATCCAAAGCAACTGGCAACTCAGTGACGTCAGAGATCCAAGTGAGATCTTCTTCATGAGTTGTTTTTAGCGGTTTTTTTAACCAAGCTTAGCAAGTACTACCAATTATACATCATTTGTATTTATCAAAGCATTTTTTTATATATTTTTCAAAGAAACGTCATATCGGGAGAGAATAATAAAAATAATAACCAGGTCAAACTGCACGACAGTTGTGTATTTTTCCACCATACCAAACATTTTTTTTCATCAGCTCAATCAAGTAATAACTATTTATATTTTAAACTAGCAACCCGCCCCGACGTCGCACGGGTAGCAAATACATCTTCAACAATCATCAACATATTTCAATCAATTTACATAGAAACTTAACAAATTATACACCTAAAGCTTCCTCATGAATCACTGCCTATTAGTGAAAACCGAATGAAAATTCATTCAGTAGTTTTTCAGTTTATGGCGAACAAAGAGATAGAATTAAATACCAATATAGATGCTATATAAATAAAAATCAATGTTTGTCCTCTACGCGTTCCGAAACCTTTGATCAGATTAACAGATCTTTGATAAGTTGTTCTGGGGATGCCTGCCTGGGGGAGCCTGGCACAATGTATATAAAAAAATGGCATTGCAACGCATGCCGGGTGCAGCTAGTAAGAAATAAACAATATTAGAATTGACAAGGTCCAGGGCAGGGCAGGGCAGGGAAATCCACAAAACCCATCCTCAGACTCGTCGCTCAGGTCCACCTCGCGGGCTCCGGTGAACCACATTAAACATACCGGCTACTGTTGAGGCCTCGAGAACGACATCACATATCGTGACGAGTTTTTCTCCCCACCGACGTCACTCAAACTTGTACGTCGGCAGGGGAATGGCCAGCCACCGTCCTGCTTAGGACCCCGAGGGTCACTGGCCTAGAATAGGGCCCCGTTAGCGGTGGTATCGGGTATACCCAACGTTACTGCGAACCGCGTTTGAATAGTGTCACTGTTTCAGGAGCTTAAACCAGCTGTCAACGTGTCAAGCACAACGACTGTCGGATCAGGTACGACTGTACAGCTCTGTCACCTGCTGGATGATACCGTACTTGAGAGGATACGCTCTGACGTACGGTATAGCTTCATTATCCCTTCTTCATCGCAAACTGTGAGTTTGGTGACCAACGACGCACCACAGTTATAACTTGATGAAATTGTGGAGAGTGAAGCTTTATCCCAAGTAACCAATACAATGAAAAGTTAAGGAGCGTTTTGGAAGATGCGATTCTGGTATACCGGTTTGTGAACTGTATTAATAGACTCCGTTTGTCCTGTTTGCTTATTTATAACGGAAATATAGCACTGGAGTGTGTGCACTGAATTTCTTGATGTCTAATTATTTAGACAATAGCGAAGACCTTAGTGATACACGCTCTATTCTCTACTATGCGGCTGTGAGTTAATTGTTCTGTAAGCACTACTACTCGACCCAAGCCTGCTGTGCCAGCCTGGCAGTATAGAATCGGGCGTCGTATTGCTGAAGCCAGGACATTCACCGGTAAGCTAATTTGTTTTAGATCGTGCAATACGCGGCCGAGGGTGATACGCTTTCTATAACTGACATTAGTCCTCAACAATACACGTTATAAGCGTAGAGACTTAAACGCAGAAAGTTTATGCGTGGGAAAGTAGGATTCGACGTACAAAAAAGCGAATAGTTTGGTATAACCAGAAACGTTTGTTTCAACGAAACGAGACGTGGGTTTATTGCAAAAGGGAGCAATCGGATCCATGTGTGGGTGTTGGGCATTTGCTGTAGCCTTTTTGGCTTAACATCTGGTCGGTGTCTGTCACTCATGCAGAAGGTGATGGGATGCGAGATATCAGGCGCTCATGTGAGTCTATACAAGAAATAAAACTTATTGCCATAGCCACAGACAACTTAAGTAGTGCAGTGACAAAGAACAAATGATTGTGCTCATCACATAATTATATATAATAATTTGTCCTGGGTGGGAATCGAACCCACAACCTCTGGAACAACAGTCAGGATCCATCAGGAGCCATCTAACCACTAGACCAACAGGCCCGAACGATTGATAGTCCCAGTGTAACTGAGTATGGATGGACCGCTACAGATCTTAAATTCGGTTCTTACCTATGGCCGACCTTGGTTAAGGTAAACACAACAGTCTGGAGATCTTCGACAGCTACCACCATGTCACCCCACATGGCCTTCTCGGTGGAGTACAAACTGAGTAACCCTTCGAACCCACATAGGGGACCGAGACCCGAACTGAGCAGCTTGACTATAGTATCGCCTGGGATAGAACAAAGCCAGCAGAGAAGACCAGACGTTGCTGTTGTCAACTGAAATAAACGCATTAAATAAGACAAAAAATTGTTAAATTATTATTTTCATGTTTGTTAATATTTTTAATCGTTAAACCATCATAAAAAGTAAATGAAATGAAGGGACCAAAGTATGACAAAATTGTTATTTCATACAATTTTCTACAGAACATACCGTTTTAACGTGCAATAAAGGGAAACTGATGTGATTTTACAGTCAACTACCGTATTTGGTAGATTAATGTGTTCAAAACGAATAATCCAAATAACATTTTAACAAAAATTAAACTCACAAAAGCAAGTAACTAGAAAAAAAAGCCTCGAGAACCTCCTCAGATTTTTCGTCAGTTAATAAAAATATATTTGATGTTTTTATTTTATTTTATATTTTCAAATCAACATTAAAAGATGTGATTCGACAACAGCTAGACGTGACGTCATACCGTGTTATTTCATAAAAATGTATCGAACCTACGTTTTGACGTTTGGTAAAAAAATACTGATATGACTTCACCAGTCCATCAGACATTAACCCTTTGAATGCCACTGTCGCATATATGTGACAAACGAAAATTATTATTTTTGTACTTACCGCCTGTGAAAAGCAAGTGTCTCTTCTAGTCTGCAAGGCGCTATGTTCCCGCGCCCAATGCGGCGACTCGCAGCGTAATCGTAGCGCTGCATGTGACACTCGCATCCACTTAGCTGTGTCGTCTGTGCTGGACCTTACGCCGTCCATCAAGCCCTTTATAGTCTCTAAGTCTTCTTCTGTTGATTCTAGAAAAAAGAAGTCCTAAGGGCGTCAGACACTTAACCGTACTCAGCACTTAAATTTTAGATGAAGGCACACTTCTTATTATATATCGCAAGGCTTTAAAAATCGTAGTTTACAGAAACAAAGTAAACCAAATCTCAAGATAAAAGCTTATACCCCTGCGAAATCTATGCAATTATAATAATATAATAATTAATTGAAGTATTAAACCATTAACATTCCTTCTAAAAATTAAAATAGTACCTATTGCATAAGACATAAATAATGACTTCGGTCTGATACTGTCCGACTTAAAGTTTAAAATGCAAAACAAAGACAAACCTTTACATAGTACTTTTTTTTGTGCGTGTGGAAACCCCCTCGGGCCGTCACCCCACCGGGGTTTTCGGTGGGGCGGTGTGTCGGAATCGAACCGACTAAAACCACACGGTGTGCCGTACTGCGCCTTAAGTAGGAAGGATCCGGGAATATAGTACTTGGAACAAGCTAAAGATCAAGGAGATAGTGGTATATCGGACTACATCCCACTAATATTATAAAGGTGAAAGTTTGGATGGATGGATGTTTGTTACTCTTTCATGCAAAAACTACTGAACCGATTACGATGAAACTTGGTATGTAGATAGCTGGAGACCTGGATTAACATATAGGCTTTTTATCTATGTTAACTTTTTACCCCGATATTTCCACGGGATCGGGACTTACGCGGGTGAAACCGCGGAGTGCTACTAGTGTATAATAAACGGTTGACAATAATACGGTATTAACACTCTTAATTATACTAAAATTTGTATGATTCTTTTATATTTTGTCTGTCAGGTTCCAGTTAAATATCAGCGCCGGATTCTCATCTGGCATTAAACTGAAATGGACACCTATTTTGGTGCAAACGCGAGACATGTTATTGTTCTTCCACTGTTTCCTTTAATATATTATATTTTCTGTGTGTCGATTTTTAGTGCTGCGTATTTTTTTTTATAGATATAAGTACATTATTAGAATAATTACTTTTTTTTGTGTCTTAGCACCAAAGTAAATGTTTGTTCTTCCTTTCTAAACTTGATGTTTGACGTTGGGTTAAGAATTCCTATGACTTATTGTTTGTTTGATGCTGCAGGTATTATGGAACTCGTGTTTAAGTGAAAAGTGCGGTATTTTACCGATTTCGGTTGATAAATTTGGCACACATATAGCTTTTCAGTAAATTTTCAAAAAAGAGAGGTTGAACTATTTGTAGAGTTAAGAAAAAATAAAACATATTAAGACTCATAATGTCATCATATACGACGATGTCATTGAACTTATTACATATAACAGCGGTTGAGATCTAGTCAATGAGAAGAAGTAAGTACCGTTATTTTCTGCAATCTTGTTTAATTCATCTACTAGAGCCGTAAGGGAATCTTCGACCGCAGTTCCGACATTTTGTAGGAAGGTCAAGTTGTTGTCCCGCGTTGCCTGGTCCACTTGTCCTACGTTAGGTAACGTCGCAGATTCCCGTCTTGATTCTAGTGTCTACAGACAAAAGAAGAGAAAAAATTAACATTTTATAAAAAAAAAACATCGATCCTAAGTCCACTATGTGTTGAACATTAACGCAAATAGAAAATATTGCAAAATATTAAAATTTTAGAAAATTAATGGAACGCATTGTCATTTCAATCTATTGTGACTCCTATAATTCCACAAAGATCGCAGTTGACGTAAACGAAAGGAAATACAAACAGTCTAATAGCCTATACTGATGTTAATCATTGTGTACAGGTTATTTTTGTAGTAAAACAAAGCCATAAAAGCGCGAAACTTAAGTCCCCTGGCTCGTAACACAAATCTGAATTAAGTCGATTGTTTCCTTAATTATAAACAAAGATAGTCTTTAATAATCCATAGTCAATGAGACAGTATTGAAGTAAAATTCTTAGCATATGTTAAGACATACTGCGATTTTACGATAGTACTTAGTAGTAAGTGAAAACAATACAAAATGCTGATCACAAATATAAGCGAGAAGTTTTAATCAAATGTAGGTAGGTCGAAAATTTCGCAACGTTAGGCCACAAAACAGTTTTAGACAAGTAGAAAACAAATATGTCACCTTTTTACAATCGCCATTAATTACAATGATATGAGTAGGCGTTTTAAAGACAGACTTAAGCGCAATTCATAAATAAAGCGGGTGCGGGTCGGGCACGGGACGGGCGCGGGACAGGCGCGGGTCGGGCACGGGTCGGCCACGAGTCGGGAAGGGATTGAATTGCGCTTTAGAGCCAGATTTAGAGACAGACCAGAGCCTTATTACAAAATACCTTTATTATGGTTTAAACTATTCCAAACAATGAAAATTTATAATTTGAGCGTAGAACTTTCCTATTACTACGTTGTGTAATTAGGCGGCATAGGCCTGTTTATCTTGTTGCATATTGAAGAAAAGTTCTTTAGAAAAGTTACATATTGAAAAAAATTACAACATTCGCAAGTACTACAATATTCAATGCAATTATACCCTTCGCCATGTTGAGACAGCTGTCTCTATTTTATAGGTGTTAATTTTTAATAACATTATTGTTTTACATTTATATTTGCTGAGCCAAAAAAAAATGCATACAATATTTAAAGTTCGTTTGGTTCTTGCAACAGTTGGTGATTTTTTTTTCTATTTCGTAATGTAGCTTACGCAATACTAAATATATATTAGAATCGGTAGGCACAACCGTAAATCTATGTAATTCGCAAAATCAATAAGTATTTAGTCTACACTACTGTGCATTATGTTTGTGAGCACAACATATTATTAATTTTTTATACTTTCGTAATGAATAGAAAATAAATAACTTTTTAAATAAAATATTTTATTTCATTTTATACGGAGTAGTACTCCGTACACATAGCTCAAGATGACTGAATATAGAGTTTGAGAGAGAAACACTGTATCTCTATTTGCTAATAATAATTTCAATTATTTGTCATTCAGGGAGTAAGAGTAGAGAAAGCCATACATTTGTGCATTGCCTTACATTAATAAGTATTATCCATTTAAACTTAAATTTACTTACAATACTTCAGTTTATTATTTAGTATTTTGTAAAATCGTTAATTGTTACTGTTTTACTTTGAAAGTAATCTTTCAGTATTACTTTTTTAAATCATTCGCATTTCAAATATTTTAATGACAAACGCACAGCCAATCACACAAATGCAAATTACAAAAGAACTTTAACCAACCTTTCTTTTGTCATTCCTTAATCCGTCAACCAAACATCTATAAGAAACTTGTTCCAAAGACGCAGAACTTTTGAAATCGTGCCTCAAGCTTCCATGTCTCTTTGTGCAATCGAAAGATAAACTATGACCATCCAACTTTGGTCTAGCCAATCTCACAGAGCGAAACGAATAATTCAGTCCTCCTCTTTCTATATTATCAGTTTCACTCTTAAAGTAATCGTTATGAAAGTGTAGTTCAGTTTCTAGAAGTTTTTTTGCCGGATAGTTGGAAATATTGGGGACGCTTAATGATAACGTTGGTGTTTCTCCAGTAGGAGACGTTTCCTTGGAGCTTGAGCTGGAAGAGGCGAAAGTATCGCAATCGGAATTGGTTTCAAACATTGCTAGCTGTTCCGTTAGCCGCATTATTGTTGAGAGAGTCTGTGAACAAAACATATCATTGATATTCATAATATCCCTGTAAAAAAACTGTTTCACAGTCGAGCCTATGACGATAAAGACGCTTATAAACAATGCTGGCCTAGTACGGGTTGCGAGATTTAATAAACCACAAACCGAGAACATTATACAGTTCTTAGGTTGTAGTTACTTATGTAGGTTTCTTCAAGTTTTAATTCACGTTTTAACAAGTGAAAACAATTTTGTAATACCTATTTACAGTTCTAAGTTAGAGACGTAAGACCGGATATTAAGGTTGAAATGTGCCGTCTTTGTAGGACAGCACTGCAGCAGCAGTAGGTTATAAACTTAAAATATTATGGTTTACAAAACATTCAACGTGTGACAACGTGTGAAACATTTAGGGAAACGAGACAATCTATTTTCTAGCTATTTGTAATATATACAAAACATAATAATAAAAATAATTTAATTTCCATAAAGAGTGTTCTTACATAGTACTTAGGTTTTAATACATTGGATGCTAAAAGAAACATTTAAGTTAAGGCATCTGTGCCTGGACTAGATGTGATATCTGGATTCCAGGCATCAGCGCTATTCCTATAGATGATACAGGCTACGCTATATGCCATTTCCATTTATACTATACAATATACGGTTTTTGATGAAAATAAATACAAATAGATTAAAAATTCATAAGAAATAAATAAAAAAAGGATAGGGTTACGAAGGTTATTATATATTTATTTATAGTATTAATCTATAGTCATGGATAAATGAACAGAATTACCTTCAGTCTATAGAAATATTCGATTTATTTGTATCCCAGTAACTTAAATGACAGTGAATCCGGATTACCGGTTGCCCGTGCTCGCTTCTGCTGTTTCAAATGAAGCGTGACGTTATTAACCTTCACAACTAATTAACAAAGTTACTACTAGTTATCAAAAACCTAACTACTGCTACTACTTTTAACGTTTAGATCGCCAACAAGCTAAAGCTGGTGCTCTTGGCTATAACGTCGTGTCGTGTGGACTATGTCTTTATTAGCCTGACATACCTGTTGGTCCGATTCTTCACAATTATTCTTCGGCCATCCGATGAAAGACAACGACTCTTCAATAACTGCGGGCTCAAATTGTGCTAGTATGCTTCTTACTTTGCTTTTGATACCTGCAACGAAATTAGTGGCTATTAAAAATTATTTGTACCGGTGAATAAAGTTTTTGGGCTCGAATACTACCCACTATACAGTATATACAGCTATCTGTTGCGTATGTGGGAACTAGTGAAACGCGTTGAGGTTGAATACGCACCGACGTATATTCGACGTAAGGAATAGTGGGCACATCCACTATAGAACTATAGATACACATAATATACTAGCTGATCCGCGTAACTTCGTCTGCGTTTTCCATTGATGCTCCGCTCCTATTGATCGTAGCGTAGTGTTATATAGCCTATAGCCTTCCTCGATAAATGGGTTATACAACACTAAAACAATCAAAATTGGATCAGTAGTACCGGAGATTCACACCCAGGACGCACCAGGACAAACGCTAGGATGAGTGTTAAACGCTTGAGCGATGAACATTCGAGTCTTCAGCGCTCAAAGTGTGAACTCAGCCCTCAACGCTCGACGACCAGCGCTCATTTTTACAACACTAGTTTAGCGTCATGTTTTAAATTCAACTTTACCTTATAGATATCATTGATGAATATACCCAGCTTATCAGAAAATACACGAGGATATTGAATTTGTAACTAACTGTTCAGTAATGTTCGACGATTGTGACCAATAATTTACTGGTAGAATTCCTAAATTTATATAAGGAAATGAAGTCCCCTACCTAAAAGTTTGTGGACAGCCGCGCCGTTTCGTATTTTGTACCCTTTGGCGACGAGTTTATTTTTAAAAGGATACAACTTCGAAGTAAGCATATAACCAATCCAACAAAAAAGAATCATCAAAATCATACTATTCTAGAAAAACTTAAGCATCGTCGTCATACAAAAAAAATATAAGAAATATATCGATTGAGAACACAAATCTTCATTACATTACATAAATCTAAGGTACCTTCAACGACACTGATGATCTCCACGCACTGCTTCGCGTGGAGCAACATGACAATTTTCTCCATATCCTGCGACACTTCATCCCGCAAACGTCTCACAGCAACAACATTATCGTATTCAGTCTGTATTTTATTAGTTATAGAATTCAGTTCCGCCTTTGTACTGTTTATGTCCTTCACTTGTTGTACCAGCCTGGAAAATGAATAAACTTAACAATAAACCTTAAAACAGAACAATGGGTAATCCTTACTAATATTATAAATGCGAATGTCTGTCTATCGTCCTTTCACGCCAAAACTACTGAACCGATTTAAATGAAATTTGGTACACAGATAGTCTAGAGCCTGAGAAAGGACTATTTTTAATTCGAAAAAAGGGGTGTAAGGGGTTGAAAGGTGGGGATGAAAAGTTGTATGGAAGTATCGTCATATGTTTGAGCTAAAAGCTTGAAACTTATTTTTTAGGCTGTTCGTTCGATATAAATACACTATTCCACGCGGACGAAGTTGCGGGCACAGCTAGTTATGCTGTTAGCTAGTTATGACACCTATATTCCTCAAGTATTATACGTCATTTATAACCACGCTGTAACATTACTTTTAATTATTTAATTTTTGGGAAAACAAACAATTGTAGTCTGTATTAAAGTTTTACAATTACGTGTTAATGTAAAGTACATCCGGATGTGTTATAAAGGTGCCTAATACTTGATTCAAACGAGGTTAGGAAACACTTACATGCTAAGTGATCTCAGAGTGTCCACAATTTCTAGCTTAAAATTAAAGCGAGACAATGCAACTAGGTCGATTTTAGTAAAGTATTTGTTATAATTTACTAGCAACCTGCCCGGCTTCACACGGGTAGCAGAGACATCTTCAACAATCATCATCATATTTCAACAAATTTACACATAATCTTAACAAATTATATACCTAAACCTTCCTCATGAATCGCTCTATCTATTGGTGAAAACCGCATGAAAATCCGTTTAGTAGTTTTTGAGTTTATCGCGAACAGACAGACAGACAGACGCGGCGCGGGAATTTGTTTTATAATATGTAGTGATGACTAATTTAAATAGGGGTGCCCGCTCACTCGCGTTAGTACGACTGGTAGTTGTCGCGAAAACTTTTTGACTAAAATCAAATCAGTCTTTATTTCCTTAAGAGTATGATATTAGTAGGTTTTACATTAATATAAGTGCAACATATTCTACCATGTATGGCGTGGAAATATATCTTAACGGTTATACAGTACATAGATTTATGATGACCATACCACTTTAGGGTGATTGTAGCAGTAACATATTAGAATCTTAACGACATATTAGAATATAGCTTAACTCTACTCACACTACAATAGAATGCATCATAATTTGCGGTAAACAATCATTATATTACTATACTCATCATTATATATATGTACGTTTTTACGTGGGAGAGCCATGCTTCGGCAAGTATGGGGCCGGCTCGACTCCGCTCGATACCACGGCCTTACAGAAAACCGGCAGTGAAGCAATGCTTGCATTGCATTTCGCCCCGTGAGTGAGGTTACCGGAGGCCCTAACCCTTCCCTCTCCCCTATTCCCGTCCTTCCCCTATCCCCCTCTCCCCTCTTCCTACTCTTCCCCCCTCCCCCTCTTCTCCCACCTTAAAGGGCGGCTACGCACTTGTGACTCTCGAGTTACAAGTGCCCATGGGCGGCGGTAGTCATTTACCATCAGATGACCCGTCTGCTCGTTTGCCCCCATGCCATAAAAAAAAATGTATATACATTATGTATATACTTAAATTCATATTTTGTATAAAATCACTAACAAAACGAGAGCCTCAAAACTATAAATCTTGACATTCGAACATCTTTATACATATTTCAAAATTTCATGTCACGTCATTTGTCCACGATGAACTCTTAAACTAATGAACCGATTTTAATGAATTTTGCACACTGTATGCAGTTTGGTCCAACTTGTAACCAATATTACACTTTCCTTAGACGGACAATCTCAAAACAAATAACTAACAATAATAACCGTCTAACGTCTGCATGGAAAAAATATATTAGCGCGTCTCTACAATCATTATAATTTTTTGTGTGATGCTTGAACAGATAATATTGTTTTATAGTGAGGATAGATTTTTTCCACATACCGGATATTGTAGTGCTTTATATACAATACTTGCAATAGCTAGCTGTAGCAAAATGCTTTCATCAGTAAAATATTTTATGTAAAATAAAAAAGGCAGTATGACAAATAGTGTAAGCGTCATTCGAAAACTGACGTCACAACGGTACGAATGAATGAATTGCATTACCTAAAGCGTTCTAGTGTTAGAGCCGATAGTTAAATATACTATTGTGCTAAACTTATTAGTCTTATGACGTCAACAATTTGTGTGCCCGAACAATAAATCTTACGTTTTTATGATTTGCCATTATACCAGATGTAAAATAAGTACTACTGAAAATAATGTAAGGAGACCTGTTTTCTACCTAGGTTGTTCTGAAAATTGTTAGCCACAGAATAAATACAAGCTCGTTTTTCTAGAAACCATTTTGAATTGACGGCTAATTTCAATACAAAACTCTTTGCTGAAAATCATTGGCCACCTCAGAAGTTCTTTTTCTAAATATTTTTTTAAAAGTCAATCTGTCATTCTTTTGTTTGCAACAATGCTTGATTTTTTATGATTATAAACGAGGGTCACCTTCGAGGAATGTCTCGAAAATTCACAAGCTGCATTTGGGGAGTCTGCTCCTGCGTTAGCAACAGTTACATATTCGTTTCGTGAATTTAAACGTGCACGAGAGAACCTAACCGATGACCCCAGACCCGGCCGACCTACAACTGCAGTAACTCATGAAAATGTTATCAGGGTAGATAGTAGGGGCTGTTGTGGGAGAATAGACACATTACACATCGAGAGATTCAGGCTGTACTGAAGATTGGATCACACGCAGTTTCCACCATCCTGCATGAACACCTTAAAGTTAGTAAGCTTGCTTCGCGATGGATACCTTATTCTCTCACCGAAGAGCACAAATCCCGTCGTGTTGATTGGTGCAAATTTAAGCTAGAAAAGCGCGAAGGAGGAATTTCGCGAAATGTATCCTAAATCCTTACGACTGACGAAACTTGGATCTACAGCTACGATCCTCTCATGAAGCAACAATGCACGCAATGGGTGTTCGAAGAACACGAGTTGCCCACAAAAGTTGTGCGCGGTCGGAGCGAAAAAATGATAGCGTTTTTTTCGACGCAGTGGATTCGTAGCAGTTATTCCGATAGAAGACCGTAGAACAGTTCTACTAGTGAATGGTATTGCGAGTTTGTCTGCCTCAAGCTTTCGGGGAGTTGAATAGCGAGCGATCAAGAAGCGGTGTCCGTGGCATTCTTTTTCCCCAAAATAACGCGCCCACTCACACAGTTGCTAGAACCATAGACTATTTGAATACTTCGTACAAACATTACCCCATCCTCCGTACAGACCAGATTTAGTTCCCTAAGGTTTTTTTTTTTATCTCCCACGTTAAAAAATGCTTCGTGGCCAAAAATTTAACTCTGCAGAAGAGGCCATCGAAGAATTTCGGCGGTTATTTTTCGACCTCCAAGATATAGATACACTTTTAACCGACTTCAAAAAAGGAGGAGGTTCTCAATTCGACTGTATTTTTTTTATGTTTGTTACCTCAGAACTTTCGACTGGATGAACCGATTTTGATGATTCTTTTTTTATTTGAAAGCTGGTGCTTCCCGTATAGTCCCATTTCAATTTGGTCCAATTCTGACAATAGCATCCTTGAGAAAACCGTATGTCTTTTATGGAATAGTTTTTTTTTTAAATCGGTTTCTTTTTTAAAGAATTATTTAAATGTTTCGAAAGCTGGTTCACCTGAATGCATAAGTGTATTGGGTGGGGTTGGAGGGGAATTTTTTGAAAAGCAATAATTTTTTTTATTTCACTAACAATTTTTGGAACTGCCCCCGTGTGTTTATTGATTATTTTTTTAGAACACAGCGACATTTCAATTTCAAAAAATGAAATAATTTATAACTGTTTAGAAAAGATCAGGTCTCATACATAGTTGCTGAGAGCTGCTAGAGCTGTGTCATTTGGCGCTCTGGCAATAATAGAACGATTATATTGAGTTGGCATATCATACATATTTACTATACTCCGAAGCATTATGAATGTCTCACCTGATGAGTCCACCCGTCCTCTCTGATTTGTGCGTGTGCGCTGCAAAGGCACCGGCGGTCACTATGTCGTGGAAGCCAGTCTTGTTCAATGTGTCATTATGAACCCACATGCGTTGAAGATGCAGATTTATTGGTGCAAACGCCAGGGTTGCATCCTCTGAAAAAAAAGACAAATAGTATTTTTTTTTTTATTTCCCATAAAAAATAATAATTACTTTGTAGGGTAAACTATAACATTTGCCATAGCTTTTTCGTATACCTTTTTAAAAATTCGAAATGACAATCTGTTTAATTTAACATTGACATTTGACAACAAATGTAACTACAACCCTATGAAGATGAATAATGTTATTACTTTTTCAGAATCTATATATATAGATTTTTTTTATGGTATAGTGGGCAAACGAGCAGACGAGTCACCTGATGGTAAATGACTACCGCCGCCCATGGGCACCTGCAATTCAAAAAGTCACAAGTGCGTTGCCGGCATTTAAGGTGGGAATAGAGGAAGGGGGGAAGAGGGGACCAGGGAAGGGTTAGGGCCTCCGGTAACTTAAGTACGTAACGTTAGTTTCTTTTACATTCTTTGCTCTGCCAGCCCATTCACCCAGCCAAGTTCTTTTTACAGAGCTGATAGCTTGAAGGAGCTCATTAATAAATAACGACTTGTCCTTAGGGGGCTCGTAGTTTAGAAACTAAAATAAAACAGATCATCAAGATTAAACCAGGTTTAGACGTTACCTTTCCGACTGCTGGCTTTTAAGAATTGCTTCTCTAAATTATTCATAGAGCGCCGGGAGTGAAAATAATGTTCAAGTAGCATGACATGTGTCTTAACTAGCTCTAACTGCCGAGACTGCCACTGCCCACAAATCTCCCCCACAGACAGTAGCTCTTCTAACAGCTCCCTCTCTCTCAGAATATAAATATCTCTGGAAATAATACATAACATAGAATAAACCTTTAACAAAGTTGCGGATTAAAAGATGGTTTGGCATAAATTATTACCTAAATATCTCAATCAATTCAATTTTGAAGCAATGGTTAACATAGGTTTCAATTTTTATCAATACAAATACGTATCAAATTACTAAAGTGGGAAAACAATTAATATCTACATATAGCGATACGTTGATACCCAGAGTAATGGGTAACATTTAAAGAGAGAGAAGATATGCTTATACAACGAAATTTTTCCAGTTAATTTTATTGAAAGTAATCAAAAATTTTAATTGTCAGATGTGTGAAGTTAGTTAAGTTATTGAAAGTTATTAAAAAGGTTACTTTTTCATCAAATTATGTTTATATAACAATTATTTTAATATATAGTCATTAAATAACGTTGCAGATGAATTAATAATAAAATATTCTAAGATTAACTTAATTTGTAAAAAAAAACATATTTGTAAACATGTCAATAGTATTTTAATAGATATTATATTCACTACATATTGTCGTATGTATATGTAGTATGTGACTTGGACTATTGACATCATATTCACAGGATATTATTGGTACATTGGTTCATAACTATTTTCATAAAACAATTAGCCAGATCATCGCCCAAGGCCAACTTCTGATATGATAGTATACCAGAAGTTGAGCACGTGTGCACCCCACAACAATCTGTAATAGGGAAGCGATAATCGTAACAGATGAAACCGTGACGCAGTGCTTGTAACTATTTCTTTGGAATTTTATTATTCATGTAAGAAAGAAAAAACAAATACATTCTTCTTTGTATGTCAATGGGAATCAATTTTAATATTTTAATAAATTATGTTTTAATTTGTTTTAAGTACATAATATTCCTTTTTAATAAATGTACAAAAAAATACATACTTAATTGGATCTTGAAATTGAATAAAAAGTTAAACATTGCATAAGGTATCAATAAATAACTTGAATTTCGTGAAGCAAATGTAGAAGGCGCTTTCAGCGATGCTGTAACTTGTGAAAAATGGGCATCGTATTTTAGCAGTTATTAACTTATAGTCGTACCTACTCAGGTACCGGGACAAGGCACTATGACAAATTCAATTACTTTATTTCATAAATAGCTCTTAATTATTTGAAATCGTATTTTTCTTTTAGACTAAAAACCATAAATGAACACACACAATGTCACCGCTACGATAGGTTCCTTTGTCAAAAGTAACATTAATAAAACAAGGGACAAAAATAATACTAATAATGGGTTTGTTTTCCCCATCAGACAAACCCACGGCCATTCTTTTAACTCACCTAATAGTTATTCCAATAATTAGTCAATTGTATTACAGCACTGTTTTGTTGTGCGCTATTATGTTAAGATTCAAATGAACTAACCTAAAATTAAGCTATGCAAATATGTATACTAAAAACTAAATAAGATAAAATTATAGTAACAAAAAGAAAGAAAAGAAAAACATAAAGGACGGAAAATGAGAAACAACTGGACTGATTTTGATTAAATTTTCAGGCAATCTTCAGATTAGCCCAGCGGGTGATCCTGTTTCGTAGACATCGGGTGAACAGCATTTTCATTTTGTCACCCGTATGTGCCGGGGCGGATCGCTAGTACTTTCTAAAACACGACTATCGTATGACATATAATCTACAGTTCAAATTATACTTACAGCAATTGTATTGGCATTAAAAAACAAAGCTTTGGTTCAGCCATGATTTCATGAACAGTGATATCACCGCCCAATCCAGAATGAAAGCGGTACGTCACTTGGTGACTATTGATAAAATTCTGTTTCAAAAGACTTCCATATGACGGAAATTTCAGCTTTAACCCCAACCTTGGGGGAAGAGACTGCGAACGACGATGGCACATGACTTTTTGTGGTATATCTATGCTGTTCCGATCGTTTGTATGGCTTGGGCTCGTTCCGATATAGGAAGGTTCCAAACTCCAACCGTTGATTGTGACAAAGCCCACATTTTTTTGGTCCCGAGTGACGATTGCCACGCGCAGTCGTTGGGCTTCCTGGAGATATGTGAAATAGCATGCATTCGGTCAACTTAATAACGTTTTAAAACTAAATATGGTCTATAATAATAAATTAAATTTAAGATAACATTGTACACAGAGAGCTCAACAGAGCCATATTTTAGATTTGGAATTTATCAATATATGTAATTATAAATTTTTGGGAATCAGAGATGTTAAGTTTTAGAACTACTTTAAAAGTAATAGCTTTACTAGTCAATACAAACAAACGCTGGTTACCTGTATAGTGCTAAGCAGCATTGAGGTGTATCCCATCGGTACTGAGGTCTCTGAGACCCGTTCTTTAACATCGTACACAACTATTCGTACAATCGCCGACCCCGTCAGACCATCACTCGCGCGAAATAAAATTGTCTTGGAAAAGCAGGGATTGCTGCAAGTCTGTAGAATGGAAAAAAACATGTAAGTAAAAAAATACTTTTCGACCACAGAAACAAAACGGGTTCACTCTCAATCTTTTTGCTACATGGGTTTGCTACATAGACTGGTTTTTCCCAGGTTCACTTGTTTTTCGGGTCTGATTACTTCTAGCTACTCCAGCTCGAAGTAACCGATCTAAAAAACTATTCTGGGTAAGAATACCTAGTCTTATCAGATCAGAACTTAACGAATAATTCGTTGTGACGGATCTTTATCAGAAACAAATACACATCGTTACTTACCTCAACGATCTCCGTAGCTCCGTATCTGACACAAAGTCCTTTGTCATATCTGACATATATAACTATAAGCGGTGACGGCGGTCGACCGTGAGTGTCACACAGCAAGTTGTCGCATGACAGCGCCAATTCGCACAATGGCACTTCATTCATGTCTTAACAAAAAAATAAAAACTATTATGGCAACTAATATGACTTAACTACCTATTTAGTTGGTACTTATATTTTTTTAACCATATAACACGAAATAATTACGTGGAATATTCTAGGTTCTTTTTTTGGACAAAGATAACTCCCGCACTAGGTTTTTTACAATCATGCAAAGAACGGTCACCGAACGCTCACTCCAGCAACTTTATGAGAATCAGACAAATTTATCGAACCCCCAACACGGCGCGGCGTAGGAGTGAGGCGACCAATTTAACCATTATGCTATCCGTGCAGACTACATACTAATATATAATTATGTTCTTGTATGTAACCTGCACGGATTCAAGCATAAAACTACTTTGATGATGTTGACCATAATTCAAATCTCTTTTTCTACTAAAACGATGCTAACAACGTGGAGGTAAAATCTATGCCTGGATAAAGATAGATATTGAGACATCTTACTTTATTCCTTTCTTAATCTCTATACCACAGAATACATAATAGTACAGATACAGAAGTCCCACTCCGCCAAATCATTTAAATAAATAGCGACTCTTGTTCAGACACTATAAAGTAGCAACTTAGGTCACACAGCTAATTACCTACAGTTATATTCGCCTAAAAGTTGCCTCTCTTTCTACCGCGTAACTCTTGTCTATTCTGAAGACTCCACGACGTTAGGGTTGTCATTTTTTAGAGAATTAATCTGAATATTGAATTACCAGTGAGTTATGTGCCTATTACTCTATGTATGTGAACAGATAAACCTAGGCTAGGTTACTAATAACTCGATAGTTTACGAACGGATGACGCGACGCAGCGCGTGAGTGAACATTTAACTAACGTGCGGCTCGGTCGGTGTGTGGCAGCCCAGTGAATTTTAGCACATTTAGTCGAACCCACCGTGTACTTGTAGCTTTCTACCTACTCTGCAGAGTCGACCTGGCCTGTCTATACATACATATGATACATCGTACATCAAAGAGGAGATCATTAATTCAGGCAGAGCTGCCTAATAAACATTAAGCTAAGAGCGTTACATAATTCTTAAATTATTCAGGTGAGCATTAAGGCCACGAGAGATTACACGTCTGCGCTCTGCAGTTGACTATGTAGAATGGTATTTAAATAGTATACCCCAAATAAGTAGCATAATGGCATTAAAATTGAAAACAAGAAACGAGTACTGTCACAAGTAATACAAAATTTTTAAAGATCGTTTCTGACATTTTTCTTTTCAGAATCTTTCAGAGTCAGCCTGTGACCACGGTCAGTGCAACCTGGTCGAAACAAAAGGCAATTCAAAGGCATATAATACATATTACCTGATCGCGTTATGTACCGTTAACATAACTATATATAGTTTCTAACTAACAGAAATATATTCAGAACTTGAATTTCACATATAAATATTATGCAACTGACAAGTATAAGTAGTATAATAACTTTATTAATATAATGTATTTAATGCATACCTGTTACAATTCCTTTCTGCAGTCTATAATTAGTTATATCTATATTGGGCCTGATTTTATTCAGTCTTTCCCTCAGTGCGTCGGCTTGTGTTTGAATGTTGTCGTACGGCGCTAATTCTATTGCTTTCAACCACAAGGTTCTTTCAGACTCATGGAACGTCGCCATTTTGTAGCAAACACCATTTTCCCATACTGTTTACAAGAAGATGCAAAAAAGTTAACAACCGTCCACAGACGGTATGTAGGTACGATACGTAAACTCCAAGAGGACATGCTCCTCTCATACATGTGGTCACGAAGCTTACATACGTAGAATGACAAATGTATTAAAATTTTACTCAAGACTTCACCGACGTCAAAAACAACCACATCTACATGTATGTGATACTAGCTGTTCCGCGCAACTTCGTCTACGTTTGTAGATTTTCCCTGTTTTTGCAACATTTTTTATTGATGCTCCACTCCTATTGGTCGTGGCGTGATATTATATAGCCTATAGCCTTCCTCTAAAAATGGGCTATCCAACACTAAAAGATTTTTTCAATTCGAACCAGTAGTTTGTAAGTGACAAACTAATTACCTCTTATTCTTATACCTGAAAAGATCTTTTATCAATTTGGTAACTAATTGGCCTATATGATGTCAACTGGCATTACGTTTTTTTATTTGCAGGTACAGTTAATACTTTGGCAACAAAGACATTTAACATTGACACTGATGAAAAATCCAATAATTCTGAATTTGAAATGTTGATCTTCGAAACCATTGAAATATTGCGAAGTAGTGCAGGATAAAACTTACCGATCTGAAAGGGCCAGTGTCCGTTGTCATCTTGGGATTGTACTCTGATCTGATGGTGTCCTAGCACTATAACTCCCATAGGCTCGTACCATGGCTCTGGTCCTTTTAGATAAAATAAAAGGTTACCTCGAAGTCGGAACCACCGTACAGAACAACCTAAAACAAATAATTTATTTTATTATTTTACTAGAAATATTACAATAATTCACTAGACTTACAAAATAGTAACATAACGATTTTGTTTTGAAAATGAACAGTGTGATACATACATATGTGAACATTATAGAGTGCTATATTGACTGCTTTTTAGTAGGTAACATAAAAATGTTCAGAATTTTATAAATTGTATATTTTATATTCTTTTATACAAAAATTTTGTTAAGTCGCCAAATAATAATTATAGTTCAGTAAAGCTAAAATAAAGAAAGGCCATTCTGTTGGATTCATCGAAACGAATCATAGGAGTCCAAACTCCCCTCGAGTTTACTAGTAGCCAGTGGAAAGTTTCACAAGCCACCTCTCTCGGCTCCCTCATCAAATCAGCTCCAAGATTCCAAATTATAGTATTGTCATCCAAACTACATATACTTGCAAAGCTTCATTTCGATACGACAATTACGAGTAGGTTAAAACTGACTTCCATGACGTGTTTTCGACAAGTTTTGTTACAAGTGAACCCAATAAAAGCGTAACGAACATGCTGTGACATGGTACCTTACTCTTTTCTGAAGAAATAGGTAATGCATGCCTTGTAAAATTCATACAAAGGTACCTATTAAAATTAGACTTATAGCGAAATGAAAACAGTAGCCAAGTAATATCTTGGTTTGGTCGATCCTGCAAAACGGCGTATCTTTATTTTCCGGCTTTCTCGACGGAAAATGACTTCACTTATGGAGTCTACAAGTGACGCTGAATCGTTCGACATATTTTTCGTTTATGTGCGCTCATCTTTTATGTCAGACAATTGTTAGTATAACATTGTTCTTTACATCACCTTTTTTTTCGTGTGGAATCCCCCACGGGTCATCTCACCGAAACTAATGGTGAAATGGTATGTACCAATCGAACCAATTGAAACCACACGGTGTTCCGTCTCAAGTGGGCCTATTGCAAGGGACCCGGATATACGTATACCCTTACAAGGAAGCCTCCGGGAACCCCTGCAGACCAAGGTCTGCAGAGGTTCATATGGACCAACAGGCCAAGGCCTGTTGGTCCATATGCGGTCACACGGGTCTTGCCCCCCTCTGGCTTAGAGAGGCGTACGCAGAACACGTCGCGTCTCCTTATCAGGCCTGCTTCTGCTAGGGTAACGTCCCTACTCATTACCCCCAGGCCAGCGCTCATGAAAGGCAGAGGGGGGCAAGACGCTCTCCGGGGCCTGGTGCGTCTTCTGCGGGACGGGAGAGTACTCGTCCCCTTCCTTAGGTAGCAGCCGCGAAACCGCTGCTGCCGTCTCTATGAGTTTGGGGGTCAGACTCCCGCCCGCGTACAAATTTTCATCGCCTATTTCAACTTCTTTAAAGTGTATTTTCGCGGCAAAAGATAACTAAATCATTTTCATGAGTTTCTTTTCACCCAATTGTAGTTTTATTTTAATTCGTCGTGCAGCATGTAGATCACGCTAGCAGATCACATTGCCAACCCCACCATCGAAACATAGTAGTAATTTGTAGCTAACTTGTAGTGAAAGAAATGATTTTGTAGAGCCTACCGATGCTAAGATAATAATCGATTATTACATGTACGTATGGGCCGACTCCAGGCTGAAAAACAATGTATTGGCATGATATTCTGTAGCTAATTTGTAGTAAATTTGTAGTTAAAAGAATTTATTTTGTAGAGCCTACCGATCCCGAGGAATAGGCAGATCGGTCAAAGTGGCTTGATGCCAACCAATCAATCTCTTACCAACCCCAACATACTAGTAATTTTACGTTGCATGCTATCGCTAACGCTAGCAGATCATCGATTATCTTGGCATCGGTAGGCTCTACAAAATTAATTCTTTTAACTACAAAGTCACTTCAACTTAGCTACAAATTACTAGTATGTTTCGGTACGTTGATACTATGGAGAAGAAAACCCTAGAAACTCCGAATACCTATTTTAGGGTTCCGTACCCGAAGGGTAACCAACGGGACCCTATTCCTAAGCCTCCGCTCTCCGTTCATCCGTCCGTCTGTCAACGGGCTGTATCTCATGATCCGTAATAGGTAGACTGTTGAAATTTTCACAGAATGTGCATTTCTGTTACTGCTATAACAACAAATAATGAAAATAAATTAAAAATTAAAGGGGCTCCCCTACTAGACACGTGTTCTTATTGGCTTTTTTGCTCGATCTTAATAATGGCAACAAGTAGACGCTTGATAAGCTCACAGAATTTGTAATGCATAGTATTAAATCTTGTACGATGGTGCGGAACCCTTTATGCGCGAGTCCGACTCGCACTTGGCTCGGTTTTAATAATAAAATTTAAAAATAAAATTACAAAAATTAGCAAAATTGATTTAGGCATAAAAACGTAACAGACAGACAGAGGTACTTTCGCATTTATAATATTAGTATGTATGATGCATGCTGTCGGGTAAAATGGCAATTTTCGTCAAGAACAATCAAATGTCTTCTGGATTTATGTATTCTATTCTGGGGTGAAAGGTTAGAAGAAAAAGTTTCTATCATTTATTGTAGAATACTGGTTATTGATTAAACCACCACCACAAACCATGAAACAACATTGAGATCGGTTCAGTCTTGTTGCGACGATTTAGCCTTGATCTTATGACCACGAAACAACTTGTTCACCGACGGGACGTAGAATTATAGTTTTTCGCACACTCAGAATAATACTTACGATGCCATTAGCAGGTAAAGCTGTAATAATATCACATCATGGCAAATTGTTGCCACTCATCCAGGCTAATGCGATGAAAACCAGTACGCTCTAAAAGCTGCCTTACACAAAACGCAAATGGTATATATCAGAATGACAATCAGTTACTTCCCTGATAATGCTTTTACTATTTATGCTAAACTACCTCATTAGTATAATCATTTGCAACAAAACAATAGAGTTTTCATGGTAACCCGGATTTCAAGCATGAAAAATTCAGAATTATACTTTTGTACAACAAATGGGTTATTTAAATTAAATGCATAATTTTAAAAAAGAAAAAGTCTAGTTTAAGCCCAGTTAAAAATGGTCCTGGCTCATTTGCAAAATAAAAAAACAGCCAAGTGCGTGTTGGGCCATGCACAGTGTAGGGTTCCGTAGTTGCCCGTCAATATGGTGACTTAAAAGGTTTTTTTTAGTACTATAAACATACATATATATAGTGGGCACGGTCTAGACAGGGGCCGCGTTGCCTACTCCAAAGCGTTACTCGAACGTAACGTAAACATTGTTATTAATGATGATAATGTTATGATTTCATTTTTCTAATACAAATCCAATAAACTTATATTTACTACCTTTTTTACACAAATAACAGCTTGAATCTCTATAGAATTTACGAAATTGCTCTTTTTACTTCCCTAAGTACATTTTATAAGGTGGTCGACTATTAGGGTCATCTCAGATTAAGCGACAAAATCATCGTCGTCGTAGGAAAACAACGGATTTGATTTTTAATAACTTTATAGGAGAGTTCTTTAAAGTTTTTAAATGATGTTTTACGTAATATTTTGAAAACTGCTGTTTCTGTTAATGAAATCTGAAAATTGTACTGTGTGTATGAGCTTTGAAAAATGTTTTGTTTTATGATGAAGTATATTTTCGGTAGGTTTATTTCAAAAACAAAAATCGGTAAAAAATCAAATCCGCCGTTTTTCTACGACTGCGACGAAAGTTCAAGCACTTTTAAAATGGAATAAAATGTTAACCTTACTCCATTAAAATAGAGCTGAAAATCGTATGCCACTGTCCGCTGGCCTAGATTATAGTACTTGTTGCTGCTTAACGCTAGATTAGATTACATTTTAAAGTGCTCGAGAATTTTGCCGCTCAATCTGAGATGACCCTTAGTCGTTAACTTGTAAAACTTACTTAACTGTAATAAGTTTCTGTTTTAATTTCGTTATATATACTACCGTAATTTTTTCACATAGGTATACGAGATCAAACATTTAGCTAGAAGGGCAGTTGAACACTTGACTCTAACAAAAATAAGCACTTTAACTCGTAATATTTCGCAAACTGATTCCTGACAAAAAGATCCTGAAAAGATCCCCACACCATAGGATAGGAATACGAAATACGATTCGATAAAAAAAATCATCTAATTCCTCCATCCATTCTTTTCAATATTTGCACATCTTAACCAACATGAACTTATTACTTATATATACTTACTATACTATAAAAAAAGGCAGTCATAGGACTGAAAACTTAAAGGAAATGACGAAATTAAAACGTCACATTTAGTAATAAGGAGCTTACAAAACTCAATGTGATTAGATTAGCGCCCTCTAGTGGATCTATATCATATAATTCATTTATATGTATTAAAGTGCACAAACGTGCCTAAGAAGTTTTCACTTCAAAAAGCGTGAGGTATCCTTCGGACACCCGGTTGGAACGAAGTTCATGTACATACATTTAATGGATTGAATAAATTGTACCAAAATAAATACTTATAGTAAATATTGTAAAAAGTCGAAATTAAAATTGCGCCATCTGTGAAATTTGCCTTAGCTAATATATGGATAATTAGTATATATCAAACTTAACACAATTTTTACGTACATACGTAAAAATATTTTTTAAATATAAGAAACATGGCTCTGTCTTACGAATTTTCGATCAGGTCACGTAGCCTGCTGCGAGTTTAACATTTTTTACCCATCCCAAAAAGCCAGCAAGGCATAAGAATGGTGGTTCTGTAGGTCTCCTTGGAAGAAAATCTTTGTAAAAAAATCAACCATTTGGCCTGATGGTAGCAATAGGGACAACCTATCACCCTATCCCACCCCGTGTTACAGAATGTGAGGGGAGGTAGGTTGGCTCTCCTTCGAGTATACAACGTCGTTACAAATGGTAACCAGAGTCTATTGAAGGTTGGTGGATCCATCACCGTAATGGATATTTTTATACCACCTCTCCCGACAATTTGACAATTCTTCAACAATTTCTTTTTGTTGTCATCAGACTACAAAAAGAAATCAGATCTGATCAAAAATATAACATATAGTACCCAAGTCTCACAAGTTGCAATGCACTTCTACTACAAAAGTTTTAAGATCTAATTGGTACTTAATTTGCTAACTGACAATGTTTTATAGTGATCATATCAATATTAGACTTTTTTATTTCTTTAATAAATAGATTGAGTGATAGGATTGTGTCACATATTAAGATTTAATACATAGGACCTAACACAATCTCTATCTAACCTAATCCCTAGTCTAACCTTTTGGGATTAAACAAAGGTATATGCAATAGTATAGTCATCTAATAAGCCTACCTGTTCATATTGGCATATGAAGGAATAGGAAAGAAGGCTTTGACAATGTAATATCTTTGCAAATTTCATTAAAAAAGACTAATATGCCATATAATATTTTCGAAGACAAAATGTTTTAAATAAAGGATTTCTTTAAAACATTTGTAACATATGAAATACCCTGCAGCCTCTTTACACTGTCTCCTACTTTATGTTATTGAGCCTAAATAGCAAGACAAAGAGTTTATTGTATGCTAAAGAAAAAGAAAGTTATATAATAAAGATACGCGTAGATATTTAAATCATAATTGTTGCTGTAAATGTCTCAAATATCTATTAAAAATGTAAGAATACTGATCAAAATATAACAATTACTTAATAATAATTAAATCGACACCAACAATTTATACTACGCTAACTCGATTTTTAGGTAAATTCGTTTTTTTATACCAAAGTTCTTAAAATGTGCTATTTTATATGTAAAAAAAAAATCATGCAGAAATACACAAAAATAACGAAGTTACAAATTTTATAAAACGCTAAGTATAGGTATTTTATAAAATCACTCGATTTATATTCCGCTAACTATTATTATCGGTGTGTACGCGGGGAGGGGACGCACCGCTTGTTTGTTTACATTAGTCTAACGCTACTTGGCGCTTTGTTAGATGGAAGTGCGCGGTTTTAAATACTTTATTAGTGTAATGATAAATAATAGAGTTATATTTACAAGTTAATCGAAATATTAATAGTGTTAGTGTGTTATTACAAACATGTCACGAAAACGAGCTAAATATTTAGTGGAATTAACCAAAAAGGAGGAATATTCATTGAGGAGTGTTCACGAAAATGATGAGATTCCACTTTATATTGACGAAAGAGGTAAGTTTAATGTGATATCAAAGATTATAATGTATAATAACGTATATAAATATGGTTAATAATAATTTACTACATGTTTTTGAAAGTTTGAGCCATTTTGCTCAAAGTCCGTATAACACTACGCTAACATTTACTTAGCGTAGTATAGCGCGTTCGAGTTTACATTTTCGTTTGGTCATGCACAAGTTAGCGACTCTTATGTGTTAATCAAAGCGCATATAAAACTATATTATATACTTTATTTACAGTTGCTAGACATTTTATACGTAATTCTAAGTACCTGCGTGCTTTATTTTAATAATAATGAATTGCTTTATACCTATTGTTGTAGAATCGTCACCATTACCTGCCGAAGTTGATAATCCTGAATTTATGGCTTTGTATAATCACATCATGGTTGATGAGCCTATTCAAGAGCAAAATTATTCCATATCCAGTTCTACAAGCCGAGATATAATCTCTTCCGAAAATGATGTAGTATTAAAAGATATAAATTTAAACGATTTGAGGGCGCCTAATACTCCACTTAATATTTGTTCACCAAAGGTATTGATTTCTATTCGAAACCCTTCTCCGATGATATTAACTCCACCTAGTATCGAACCTTTGTTTTCAGTTGTCAGTAATGATCATTCTGACAGCATAGATAATACCCCCGTACCATCACCCTATTGTGACTTTTGGGAAACTTCACAAAGCTTAAGCGATACTTTGATGCCGCCTTCTTGTCAAGATACCGAAGATACAACTCTCACACCTGAAGTCGGTATATCTACTCAAGAAGATTTTTCAGATGCCCAAATGGATAACGGCCTCATCAATAACACTGATTCAGTATCGGCAATATCTACTCCCTGTAACTCTATTTTCTCACCTGCAACGTGCAATGACAGTGACTATTCTGCCGTATCGACTCCAAAAAATAATAAACGTAGATCTAAAAAGAGAACTGATGTGGGTCTCAAACGTCTAAAGCTTGAAGATGAGTGGATAGTTAGGAAAAGAAAACGTCTGTGTAATAAAGGATTGGAGTATACCACGTCAAAAGGGAAAACCAAAGTTGCAAGAAGCATGAAAGCCAGCTGTGTCAATTGTCGTCTGCAATGCAATAATAAAATAAGTCAAGAAGTTCGTATTGACTTGTTTGATAAGTTCTGGGGTACTGGTAATCATGCGAAACAATGGCAAATCATCGCCAAGTATGTCATACAAAAAAATAAAAAGACTGCCACTAATGTTGAAAACGAATCAAGTCGTCGATCACACACTTTACATTATCATCTTCCCGTAAATTCCGACTATGGCATCATATTACAAAAAGTTTGCAAAAAAATGTTTTTAAACACCTTCAATATTAGTAAAGATTTTGTTTACACTGCAATACGAAAAAACATAATGAACAATGATTTTACTAATGTTACTGATGACAGAGGCCGCCATAAAAATCATAAATATATCATTTCAAATGAAATGGAACAAAATGTCATAGATCACGTTAATTCTTTTATCCCTGTTGAGTCTCACTATGTTAGAAAACGTTCGAATAAAAAATATTTAGATCCTTCTTTATCTTTTTCAAAAATGTTTAAGCTGTATGTTGATTGGTGTACCGATAATAATTATAATGTTAGAGTCCAAACTGTAAGACAGTATAGAGATATTGTCAATAGTAATTTAAAGATAGGCTTTCATTTACCAAAAAAAGACCAATGTGACCTCTGTCATCACTACAAAAATACATCAAACCCTACAGATGAATTGAATGAAAAATTTGCTAAACATCAAACAGAAAAAGAAATTTCACGTAAATTGAAATTAGAATGTAAGCTATTAGCGATCTCTAATTATGAAGTGGCCTGTGTTGTATTCGATTTTCAAAAAGTGTTGTGTGCACCGCATGGTAATACAAGTGTTTATTATTATAGACGTAAGCTCAATGTATATAATTTTACAATTTATAATATGGCATCAAAAGAAGCATTTTGTTATATGTGGGATGAGCAAACGGCTAAGAGAGGGGCTAATGAAGTGGCTAGTTGCTTATATGACTTTTTTAATAAATTAGCTTCTAAGGGAATTCACGAAGTCAACCTATGGTCGGACAACTGTGGGGGACAAAATCGTAACCGTATTGTTTACTATATGTATTTATTAGCTACTAAAATGTTTGAAATGAAGATTAGCCACCATTTCATGGAAAAGGGCCATACACAAAATGAGGGCGATTCAGTCCATGCTTTGATAGAAAAGACTGCAAGAGGTAGAGATATATATTCGCCAGATGAATGGTATTCACTAATACGATGGGCTAAGGTCAATGGGAATCCTTATAATGTTGTTGAGGTCAATCAAAACATGATATTTGATTTTAAAAGTAATATTAACAAAAAAAATTGGACTAAAAATTTAAAAAACGAAAAAATTATGTGGAACAAAATTAAAAAAATTGAAGTGTCTCCTGATAATTACGGGTTGTTGGATTATAAGTATAGTTTAGCTGATAACGAAAGCAATCAATTGCAATGTTTTAAAAAGACTTCTACTCGACTCTCCCACTTGGAGCCTTTTCCCGAAAAAGCGTACAAAAGCTTACTCAAAATTAAAGTAGCAAAATATGGAGATTTAAAATATTATTGTGATAACAATATTATTCCCGAAAAGTACCACACATTCTATAGGAATATACTGACGACTGAAAATGATGAGGAGAATATAAGTGATGATGAGGACTGAACGTTCTTATTGTTATCTACTTATTGTTAAATTATGTGATTTACGAGTATACGAGAATAGAAAGAAGTTTTTAAAAGTTTTTTTAGTAAGAATAACTAATTATGTGCAATTTGTGATTTAAATATACCTAATATTACTTAATCGAGCTGTGATTGATCTGATCTCATATTATTGTTAATTAATAAGTAAATAAAAATAATAAACATTTAAGTATTAATAAGTGATTATTGTGCCATTTTTGTTCATAATATATTTTTGATAGAAATTTTAATAAACAGCGAAGTTGATTACTATGCTATTTTTGTTTTAATTATAATATTTACCTACAAAAAATAGTGCTATCTACTCAATTTCACCTAGAGTTTATAAATTTCAACATTATAATACCACGTTGAAATTTATAAATTATAAAATTAAATCTAAATTTATAAACTTCTTCATAATTTTCTTTCTAGAAAAAAATTATAATACGCTAACTTGCGGTACAGGTGAATGTATAGTACGCTATATATAAATTAGCGGTTTTTAATACCATGTACGCAAGTATCGCGTTTACCGTTTAAATAAAGCTAACTTTAATAACTTGGTATTTAGCAAATAAATTTATAATAATATACTTGATTAAGAAACATACAAACCTAAAATTACAATTAATGCATAATATATTATAGAATAACCATTGTAATGCAATAAAAATTACACTTGTTAGTATTGTGCTCGCCCGTAGTACACTACGCTAACGCTAGTTAGACGTGTATAGTGCGTAAAATATTATTCAGGAATTATGGGTATATACAGCTAACTTGCGCTAAATAAAAAACTATGAATAATTAAGAAAAAATAAATATAAGGAATTACTATAAATAAATCAAATATGAATTGTGCTAAATTACAAACCAATATCTTTATTAATATAAAAGTTATCACGATTTTCCCTTCATAAGCGTCTCCTGTAAAGTACACTTTTACGAGTTAGCTTAGTATAAATTGCTGGTGTCGAAATAACGTAAAATAAGAGTAGCGGTTATTTAAATAAACCAAAAATACATGAATATCGTGTTAGTATTGTTAATTTACGTAAAACAAATAAAATTAATATCACAAACTTACCTTCAGATCTCCTAAAGAACCCATCTTGTCTCTCTTTGAGTACAAGAACACCTTCGCGGTCAAAATTCTGTGATGTTTGAGATGCTAACGCAACTAATTCTTGTTTATTGTATCTCATATTTACTAAATTAGTACAAAAGATATCATCACTTGTAATTTGGTACGTTTATTTTTTATATCACGAACAGGGAAACAAATGTTTGCGTTTAAAACTGAAATTTACGCCATATGGTCAGTTGGTTTTGGGATAATAGATTACAAACAATTTTACGGCATCCTGTACTGCTACTTTTTATTATTTTATTTCTATTCCTGACACTAAAATTTCTGCGAATGATTTGACTTCAATTGACTTTTTGAAATATAGACATAACCAATACCACATAGACTAAGCTCATAGACATCCAGCTAGAAATTTAGAGTAACAAGTCTTGCCAGATTAGAATTTAGTGAGAATAGTTAAATCACACATTTTAGTACGCTTTAGCTTTATCCAAATGACAGAGATTTACAATGCATTATATACTCCCTGCTCATTCAGTCAAATAAAAAGACCTCTGATGTCCCATTCCACACCATCCCAACATGTAAAACATCACCCAACAAAAATCCAATGTCGTAGTGTTATAATTTGGTTAAGGCCGTAAAAACAGATGTTTTCTATGGTCTTTATAGCTACTATTTACGAAGTAACAATTATCTTACCTGTGCTTCTATTAAAACTTCGTTTGAAAGCTTTTGTAAGCTGAGAGCTAAATTTGTAAGCCTCTAAAAATTTTTTATTTTTGAGACTTTGAAAAAAAAAACGAGTGTATACTCGGTGTAAACTTGCGGTATATGTTTCGAATTCACACCGAGTATATTGAGTGTATTTTTTTTAATGCTCAGTGTGTGATCAATAAACACCAAATATACCTATCGTATTCTCCTAAGTATACACCACGCTGAGTATACACCAAATTTACACCGAGTATATACGGTGTATCCGGTGTATACGGGTCTGCTAGAGTAATTTCAAGAGAGGTACAAAAACGTTTGCAGATGAGTAGTAACGTTTCACAGTGTGAGATTTTGGCTGAGTTGGGGACATGCCTTTTTATGCTTTAATTTGACAGGTTACGTCCAGTAGGAGCAAATAGTGGAGCTCCGTGAAAATTCCTTTGCTTTGTTTAGAAAATATGATTTTTTTCGTGATAGGTCAATGACCTATTAAAATCAATAATTTTATTACTACTGCTTAAATATTGCAAATATTAACTTACTGAGCTTATTGTCTGATTAAATACAATAAAATACACAAATTATATTAAATTCAACATAGTAACTTATACTATCACAGAGTTATTATTATTTTTTATATTTTCAGATTTTATTTTATTTCTCAGATTGCCTTTTGTTTCCGCATTTTATTTAAATTGTAAAATATAGGAATAACAATCAGGTATCATACGCCAAAAATTGAAATGTGTTTATTGTAGGACCTCTGAAATATTCGGTTTCTAAGTTTTTTATAATTTTCTATGGAAATAGGGTTGTCAAAAGGATTACTTGTAAAATCACTATAGTGGAAAAAAATATCTACATAATACAGGTATTTCGTTTTATATGAATACTAGCTGCACCCTGCGGCTTTGCCCGCGTTAAAATTGATGTTTCGCAAGTGGAGAACAATATCAGATTCAGATGTTTTTTACCTAAGTTTCACGTTCAAATATATTAATTATAGATACTACGATAACCGGGGATGATACTAAATTATTTTTGAACCGAGTTTATAGTACACAAACTTTCCCATTTTATATTAGTATTCTTGGAAGTAGGGATGATGCAAGTGTCAATTTAGTTCCATATCGTGTTCACTGACAGAGAAAATTAAATTGTCTTCTCGGATTAGTGTTATATCACACATGTCATCATCAACCTCGAAAATGGTTGATTTACTATCATCCGTCGAAGTCCTTAACAATGATAGTACCTTATCAGGTACAGTTGGATTTTTTCTTTTCTCTTTTCTAGAAAAACGTATCGTTAGGTATGGATCGAAGAATTCTAAGGCACGTTAAAATAAATCGAGTAAAATTGTTTTTGATCAAATTTTCGAGTGTGGTGCTCTCTGTCGTACCGCCAATACTTATTTCGCAACTCTCCTGCCTGCTCAGATAACATACCTCTCTGTAACTCACTAGATCTACTTATTTCACTACCATGCATAAATATTTTGTGGAGAGTAGCGGACATGTAGCACCAACTATAATTTCCACATATTTTGTAGCAATTTTAATGCAAAAAGTCTGAAAATTTTCAACATCTATTTCAGAGCTACTGGAGAGTGCTATTAATATAGTATGGATGCCATCAACGAGCCAATATTCTAACCCAAGAATTTCAGCAAACGTATTACGGTTGTTCGATAGCGCTGTTGGAGCAGTGTTACCGTCGTTGGTAGTGCCTGCATTCGGACGCACAACATCTACTAACAACGACAATACACACACCCAGACACAGAACAAATGATCATGCTCATCACACAATTATTTGTCCTGGGTGGGAATCGAGCGCACGACCTCTGGGCTTAGTAACCAGGATTACTAACCACTAGACCAACAGGCCAGGTAATAAAAGTGTCAGTGTGTAATGGGTTTGTCATAGTCAAGTGTTGATATACATAATATTATACTAAAGCTGGACATCTGGCAGAGACTGACAAAACAAGCCAAAGATAGGGCGGAATGGCACTCATCAGGGAAGTCCAAACAAAATTATCCTGTAATTAGAGATTCTCTGAATCGAATGTTTCTGTATTGACAACCCTAACCAATATATTCAAAAATTAATAACTCAGCCGTCCTGCCGTTTACGTATTTAATATTTACGTATGACATAATATGTAATGTGAGGTTACTTTCAGCCTAAAAATAAAATGCCGATATCACAAGATTTTTAAATAAAAAAATATTTTGTCAAAATAAGAAAAAAAAAAGTAATTAAGGTGTACCGGAGGACTTTTAGATAGTTTTTTTTTACATACACGTTGCCGACTGAATGGTAAAATAATATGAAGAAAATTCTAACGCATAAACGAGAAAAGGCATTTCTATGGGTTTTTCTCAATATATCAGAAAAACTAAATATCTCCCAATCAAAGCAAAGGAATTTCTTCGGAGTTCTACTCTGAGTTCTTACTTTAGGTAAACTATCAAATAAAAGCATAAAAAGGGATGTCTCCAACTCATCCAAAATCTCACACTGTGCGTTCCAATAATTGTCGAATTCTTGCTTGGAGTGCTTAATAGAGCGATGCGGTACTTCACCCCGGGGCAAAGACTTTTATTATATGACTCGGTCAAAAGACGTGCTGTGAGAAACATCGACGATTCCCAACTCACAAGTGACATTGAACCCTTAAGCCTGATGAGAGACTTTGCCTCCTTGTGCTTGTTCTACCGCTTGTTTAATGGGTTGTGATCTGAGGAACTGTTTGACATGATGCCCATGACCGCATTCTACCACTGCACTTTAATGAGCTCCCTGCTCAGGTTTTCCCGAGGGACTACAGTATGGGGTTCTTCGGGAAAGGAGTGCATAGATTTTAAAGGGTCAGCAACGCGCATGCGAGTCTTCTAGAATTGCAAGCGTTTATAGGCTAGGATAATCGCTTACCATCAGGCGGGTGGTATGCTTGTATGCCACCAACGTAGTATAAAAAAGAAAACATAATTATAATATAATAAAATATAATTATTATTTATTACATGGCACTTCGGTTGCTGTGTTTTCAACTTGTTGCTTTGTGAATGGGATCTTCATATACCTATCACGTGACATGTCCACCATAGACAATTAATCTTTTTACTTCCACGCCCGGCGGCAGCTTGTGCTCTTGCTGAAAAAATATTTATATTGTAATTTAATGTTAATTACTTAAAAATGGACACTAGAAAGCTGACTGAAATTTTGCGTGGAACCATCGATCCAAACCAGAGGCAGCAAGCAGAAGAACAGCTCTCACAGGTGAGTTTTTATTTCTCTTCCATGAACCACATGCTCGGGAATTTTATAATGCGACCAAATTGTGTCTGTAGGTAATTTATAGCTTTTTATTGTGTGTGCATGACTTCTGAATTTCGGTGTATAATGACATGCCGCGCTGGTATGAGAAGTAGCACCATGTTTTAGATCTTGTAGATTATTATTTTTTATTTGGTAACGGTACCCACCATTTGTCTGGATAAATCAATCTAAATCCTTCTATTTACCGTAGAAGATAGCTAAGTGCGAATGTGATAATTTAATCTGTAGGTTCTAACCACACTTGTTCGACTCATGTAAAACTGTTGCTAAAAATAGAAATCTCAATTAAAATTCTGGATAATTTTGGCGCGTTATCGCGATATCAACGAGGTTTTATGTGTACTGGTAAACTCTGTTCCAAAATAGTATTGTAGAAAAAAATAACTAAAATAGCTCTCTACCTGTAGGTAGGTAGAATAGAATAATCTTTATTGTACATCAACAATATATTGCTTAGGTAGTGAGTACCTAGGTATTCAATATTGTTTGTCTGCAATTCTGACAATAATTATTTATGGTTCCTATTGTAATATGGTTTTTAATCCTAAAGAAACACTTTTTTATTTCATTTATTTATTTTTATTATTAGTTGGGAAAATAACATTAATATTTCACATAATGTTCTTATTTATCCTGCATTTTTATCCACAAGAAATTTGTATACTAACCGCTGCATTTGAAGAATTATATAGCCTACATATATAACATTTGTTAAAAGTAGGCTTTGTATTCTGTCATGGTAATCCAGATAGCAGTAAGTCAGGAGGACGCCTCTACTCTCTTCTGACTTACAGCTATCTCAATTACAACAGCAGTATTGTGTATTGGCTTTTGCTTATTATAAAATGTATGTTGTTTTTGTGGTAAGTAGATTTTGTCTGTAGGCAAAGCAAGCGCATGTACAATAAAACAGCATCCACACAGCACATTTTAACACATAATTTGACTAAATTTTCAATCGAATCATATCCTTTGAACACAAATAATCCAATTCAAGGTCAGAACCGCCTGACTTGATTGTGTCACATCAATTGGTTTGTGTGAAAGCTAATCGGCCAATTTTATCATTTTAGTATGCATGCAGGCGGCATACTGAGTGAATGTATTCTGATTATTTTTACAAAGGTGTGTATTAACACGTTTTATCAGTTTAGTGGTTACATTTACAGGATCAATAAAGGTAGCATTTCTGCAAAAAGAAAAAGTATTAGGTATATGGTAACCTTTCTTGCAATTCTATCCAGGATATAAAATAAAATGAAATGAAAATTGGTGATTTGCTTTTGTATGTGTGGACACGAAATCTGTGAATGTACACAAATAAATGTTGTATATTACTTTATTTATATATTATTTGGTTTGCTATGATATAAAATAAAAAGCAGCAGCTAGGGGCAAAATATAGTTTTCATCAAAGTTACAATTCGACATGATAATTAACATGAAAAGGAATGTGCCAATGTGTAATAATGCAGTGAAGTTACTATTAACTAAAAAAATCAATAGACTGTGTTTTAATGCAATAATAATACATTTCTTACAATTAATAAACATTATTAATAAATTAATGCAAGATAAAAAAAATTGATAGAATAAAGTCTTACACCCATAATCACAAACACACACAATTCAATTCTTTGGGTAGCGTGGAAGCAAGGATGATAACCTAAATAAGGAATTTCTCATAGGGTTTGTTGAAGCCAGGCTAGCCATTCTCAAACAATACTCAGGTTACCCTATGCTAAGCGAATGCACTGCCTCGAATACTGATCTGTGATTGGTCCATTTCTGTTGCTAAAGTTTTTGTGTATGTATGACATAAATACAACATGTAGTACAAGACCCCATGACAAAAAAGTTACGTCATCGGTTTACAGTCAAAAGTCAGTCAGTATAAAATCGATCATGCCACACTCATAAAAAACATGCCACCTTGCTTTTATCCGCAGGCGGATATACACCAGAATAAGGACACATCGGTTTGCTTACAAAAAATAGGGACACTTTAAGTATAGTATGTTATGGCCGTACATGGTGAAACAAAAATATCAAAAATGTCGAAAATGTACGGGTGGATGAAGAACCTTCTACCTCACGATCTCAACGATAGAGGGCGTGCTGAGCCAGTCACAACGACCAGTGCGACCTGGTCGCAACGTCAGGCAATTCAGAGGTATGTAATACCTATTTCGTGATCGCGTTAATTCCCGGATAAATACATAATTAATTATTACAATAAAAACTTTCGTGAGTGGTATTCATGTTTATTAAGGATTATACGGTTTTACTCACGTTTGTATTTCGGGGATGCCCAACTAGTTTCGAACACTACGGCGGCCCTTTTTTCAAGGAGTGAAGCGTCCTACCGCAATGATGTCAGGCATTACACCGTCACCATCATATGTGATGAAATACAAACGTGAGTAAAACCGTATAATCATTAATAAACATAATTAATTACTTATTATAGTTAACAAACTGCTACAATTTTTTTACTTTTAAATACTGAGATATAAATATATACGGGAATTAACGTAATCACGAAATAAGTATTACATACCTCTGAATTACTTGACGTATCGACCAGGTTGCACTGGCTGTGGTCACAGTTTGACTGGCAAGTGGCTATAGACTATAGAGTTTGATAGTAATAATTATTTATAACGTTATCGAAATACAGACACGAACACAACACTATGTTGTATGTATATGCTATAATTTAGATGATAGTAGTCATATAACAATCTCGAAACTATTACAAACCAATGTTAGTTTCCAATAATAGATATGAAACATAATTTCCACTAAAGTTATACATGAAATAAGGAAAAACCTTAACTAACCTGAAAATTGACAGTCTTTCGTCATTGTTACGTGTTTTTTTTTGTTTATTAGCCCTTTCAGTAAACTCAAAACTACCTATGCACTACTATGCTAGCTAACTAACTATGCAACCCTAAAATGGTGTCCTGTCACAAAAGTGGTTTCAATGCAGAGCTTATTGACATTTACGAAAAATAGCAATAAAATTTTTTTTTTAATAATATATACTCTCTTTTTACAAACGTAAATTATCACAAGTGAAACTCTTTGTCACTTGTCACTACATATTATAAAACAAAGTCCCCCGCCGCGTCTGTCTGTCTGTTTGCGATAAACGGAAAAACTACTGAACGGATTTTCATACGGTTTTCACTAATGGATAGAGGAAGTAATGATTCAAGAGGAAGGATTAGGTGTATAATTTGTACCCGTGCGAAGCCGGGGCGGGTTGCTAGTGATAAATAAAAATATTTTTTTGTTATTAGGTTTTTATTTGCATGCTATTTGTGTAACTAGAAATTATATTGCACATTATAATTTATATTTATAGTTGTGAGAATCCTCTCTTCATCTTTTATCAATGTTTGCTTATTAATTAATGTCAAGTTTGTCAACTTTCAATCTGCTTGTTGGTATTGGGTGAGGCGAACTAACTTATTTTATCTGTGGTATTGGTGCTATTTTTAGGAAGGGCATGGTCCCAAAGTAATATAAATGCATCTACCATATGTTTGGATGTATATTATGATAATATATTAGTAAGAAACAATGTAGAAAATGAATAATAAAGAAATTGACAACACAGCTCTTTTATATCTGGGGTTAAAAATTCTTAAGGAGTCAAGATTTATATTTTATAGCATAAATATACAATGTAAGAGCTATAACAAGGAGTATAATAGTACAGTACATCTTTGCCAATAGAAAAATATTAATGCTTCTCTAAATAGTAATAAATACCTAGATTATCCAAATATATGATTATTTAGCACATTGCAAAGACTTCGTTTTTGAAAAATATCACTAATAACATTGATTTACAGTGCACATACAGAGTAGTAGTTTGTGCTTTAATGTAACCTCTTTATCTTGTGGCGACTTCGACATTACTTACATACATAATTGCAGTCTTCCTTTTTATTCAAATACCACTGCATATTATGTATGTAAAATGTCATTTGTGTGTAAAAGTTGTTATAAAAAGATTTTTTTCTCTTACAAAAGTAGCAAACTTGAATCATGATCAATAGATAGAAAAAATATTCATAATTTTGATATTTTTTTATCTATTAGTATTATAGTTTCTATTTACACTTAACTTTCCGATCATTGTCATGACATTTAATTTCTTTTTACAAAATAATAATCTTTATGTAAAATGATAACATGTTGCCAACTAAACATAACATTTTTTTACTACAGAGTTTGTATTCGACTAGTGAACACAATCCTTTAAAACTTATAAGATGATTGGATGTTTGTTAGAAAGGACATCCTAATGGCTGAATAGGTTCGAAAGAAAAGAGATCCATCACTTTGTGTGGGGTATTGGTATCGAGCTGTGCAATGTGCAATAAAATTTAGACCATTTTATACATTAGTGTTTCAGATCAACGTTTTACTTTATTTAACCTTAATTACATAGATACGTTTATTGCCCGATAGCTGGTTTTAATAGATGTGTTAGTTCAAAGATTATGCAACAGTCATACATAGAATCAAAATGATATTGGCTTCTTATCTTCTACGTTGTCTCGCTGGAAAGGGATGATGTAGAAAATTTTATCCTCAGGTTAGATCATCGTAATATACTTTCAATAACCATGGTCGATGCATTTATATTACTTGGGACAATGTCAAACCTAAATTCCACTAATACCACTGATAAGATTTACTAAATTTAATAGTTACTTTGTCCAATACCAACAAGCAGATTAACAGTTGACTGAGTTGACATTAACCAACAAGCAACAAGCTTTTTAAAATAAAACAAAAATGGATGTGCCAAAGGATATATCGATCCATCGATTGCACATAGTTTTTTTTTCTAAAAAAAGAGAATTATTACAGTTAGTGTTTTTATTTTATCGATTTTTTTCCCTTCCTTTAATTTATTAATAATATGCATTATTCATTACTTCATAAAAAGTTAATGTATCTTTATTGCATTGGTAGAGAATCGATTCTTTATTTATTTAATAGTAACAATCACTGCACTATTACACGTTGATACGTTCCTTTTTACGGAATCTAAAATGTCAACTTGTAAATACCGTAAATTGAAAAAATATAATAAGAAACTACTTTTCCACTAACAGGACTAACTACTAAACCTATCGCGCTATAAAAGTTCTCGGGCCGATTAGTACATATACAACTTCCCAACATTAACCGTTGGGCTTCGACCCGCCAGGCATGATCACCTAGCCCGGTCGGAGTATCCTCCCTTTGTGTTGGAGGGACATAACACCCGTCCCTCCACAATCTCATAGCTCTTTAATTCTCTTATTTTTTTTTGTCTGTTTATTACTTTGCCTATCAGGCATAATAACGGGAAATAGGGCAGACTAGACACGGAGAAGGCCGAAATATTCGCTAAATATGTAAGTGAAGATTTCCTCCTCGCATTAGAATATACGAGACCTGCCGAAGTAGCTGGTGAAATAAAACATCTAAAAGATGGCAAATTTATTTATTTATTTATTTAAACTTCCTGCAAACACATATACATAAGGCGGACTTAATGCCGTAGGCATTTTCTACCAGTCAACCTTTGGGTGATGCAGTGATGTGTGTGGCTGGTGTGTATTTAAAAGTCGTGAGATAAAAATATTATGAATGGGTTACATAAATAAGTTTCTTTTATAATGTACTACCTATAATATACTACATATACATAAAGTTATAATGTACTACCTAAAATACACTACAAATACATAAAGTTATAACATACATACAATTAAAGAATAAAGACACTTGTGAAGCATTATTCCAATGATTCCTCCAGTAAATCTCTGTAGAGCTTACGTACTTTAACCTTAAAAGAGAAGCGGTTAGTGGACATCCTGATTTCTTGTGGTAGCGCATTCCAAAGGTTTACAGCCTGGACAGCAAAGGAAAAATGAACCATACTAGAATTGTGAGAAGGACAAAGAAGGAGAAGATTATCAGAAGAGCGGAGATTCCTGGCATGGTTAGAGCAGAGATATTGGAGGTAAGATGTTAGATAAGCAGGTGGGTTAGGTGAGTGGAGAAGGGAGAACAACATAGTTAGCGCCCTCAAACTGCGGCGTTGTCTTATAGGTAGCCATGACAATTGGGTACGATAAGTAGAAACACGATCGTACTTACGCAAGTTGAATATGAATCGAATGCAATTGTTGAGAAGTCGATCTAGTTTGTTGAGCAGATCTGCATTCAAGTCGAGATGGCACACATCACCATAGTCGGTAACTCGCCGGCACATCGCCGGGGTATGACATTATTGACAGCATTCTTCTGAAAAATCTGACAAAAAGGGGAATTGTAGCAATAGTCAATATATTCCACACTTTCCAAGACAATGGAATGCTATGCAGGTGATAATGTTACCTAAACCCGGTAAAGCCAGTAAGTAACATCACTTCGTACCTTTTATACATATAAGTCTTCTGCCGGTAAGAGGTAAACAGTTCGAAAAAACCTTACTGGAGAAAATGAAGGTTCATCTAAATGACATAATTCCAAATCATCACTTTGGTTTTTGGGAGAACCAAGGTACGATAGAACAAGTTCACCGCATCGTCGACGTTATAAGTAGGTAATTGGAAGAAAAAAAAATTTCCGCCGTCTATTTAGACATTAGTCAAGCCTTTGACAAAGTACACGAGGGTCTACTATACAAGATTTAAAAGATCCTACCACACTCCTTCTACTACATATTACATTCTTATCTCAGTATGCCATACTTCGCGAAGTTAAATGCCAAGAAGAATTTTCGAACTTTTACTTGATTAAATTTGGAGTTCCACAGGGAAGTATACTGGGACTGGTTCTTTACACCATATTTACTGCTGATCTGCTAAGAACCGACAATACTACGGATGCAACATATGCGGACCGCCGCCTTACTAGATACACACACGAATTTCAACACTGTGTTTGAACATCTACAAAAACACATTGACAAAATAGATAAATGGCTAAAAACCTGAAGAATCCACGCAGCTCAAGCAAATCGACACACGTGACAATTACCCTCGGGAGAGACACCTGTCCTCCGGTGGAAATTAAGAACGACGAAATCCCGCAACACGATAATGCAAAATATTTGGGCATGCACTTGGACCGAAGTCTGACATGGCAAAAACACATAATGGTCATGCGGAAGCTCGTCGACCAAAAAAACGCCATAAATGAAATAAACGCTATATATACTGGCTACATAATTCAGAAATGAGCACACAGAGCAATCTGACAATATGCATAGCTATCTTGGAATCACAATGGACGTATAGCTCTGGTTTATAGTCAGCAACAGCAATATAGAGATCCTTCAGCGATTCCAAACTAAAACACTAAAGGTACAGGTACACACTATACCGTCAAGGTAACGGCACGGGTCCAACCCAGCAATTAAGTTGTCATTTAAATCGGAGGAAAACCCACAATTGAAAGTTCATTCACGCTTTTTTTTTTGCATTAGTCTCTCTTAAAATTTTATCTTCAAGTTGCTTAATAAAATATAATTATTAATAAATATGTCAAGGGTCAATAGAATTAGAGTGACAATCCGACTAATTTTCAGTTCTTAACAAATGTTTTCTCTTGTCATCAATCATCTTTAATTATAATCGATTGCGTACTTGATTGTAATAACACAAACGTAAACAATCTGGGAGGCAATATGGAAAAGGTGATGGCTCGGCCGGCCTATAAATTGGCTGAACATGGTGCCTGCTTGTCCCTATACCAAATTGCTCCAGAGACGTCATAGACTTCCAAAAAAATTGGCAGGCTCGGTGTTCGTACAAATTTGCGTCAACTTGTACGAATAACCTGCCACATTTTTTAGTGTAATTTTATAGATAGCTCTAAACAAATAACTCTATGTCACATACATTTATATATCACAAACATATTAAAATTAACATTTTTTTACCATCAATAAAGTAGACACATTGAATCAAAACATTTGTTTCCTGTCTTAAAAATGAGGTCAATAGCATTGCATTTAATCATCACAGAATACATTTGTGTTGAATGGATTTTTCATTTCACAATTTGATTTTTTATCTAGAAACTAGAGGAATCTAGAAACGGAGTAAATAAAGAGACATTGAGACTGATAGAAGTATGTGAAGGCAAAAGACTTATTAACGACAATCCCAGAATATTAATAGTGACGGAATTTTATTGACGAAAATTTTATTCTTTACAGATTCACAAAATCATAGGCTTCGCACCATCTCTATTACAAGTGGTTATGCTAAATGATGTGGCTATCCCAGTAAGACAAGCTGGCGCTGTTTACCTGAAGAATCTTGTTACATCAGGATGGCAGGAGAAAGAAGCAGAAGAAGGCGAGCCAATTCCCTTCAGCGTTCACGAACAGGATCGTGCAATGATCAGAGATATCATTGTAGACGCTGTAATACAAGCACCCGATCTAATAAGAGTTCAGCTGTGCGTCTGTCTCAAAACTATAATCAAACATGACTTTCCGACACGCTGGACACAGGTTGTAGATAAAATTCACATATACCTGCAAAATCCTGAACCGAACAGTTGGATGGGAGCACTGTTATGTCTCTACCAGTTAATTAAAAATTATGAGTATCATATTGCTGAGAAGAGACTGCCACTAATAGAAGCAATGAACATGTTGCTGCCGATGATGTACAATTTGATTGTGAACCTCCAAGCTGACCCTTCAGTGGAATCTGTTCTTATACAAAAGCAAATACTCAAGTGTTTCTATGGCCTAATAAAGGTAATTTTAATATTCTTTGAGCTTAAAATAAAGGTCAAATACAAACACTTTCATTGTGCACTTCGTTTTTCAGTATATACTGCCCCTAGACTTGATTACAAAGGAAATCTTCACAAAGTGGATGGAAGTCCTACGCTTAGTAATGGAGCAGCCAGTGCCGGAAACTACTCTACAGGTAGATGAAGATGAGCGAATGGAGCTGCCTTGGTGGAAGTGCAAGAAATGGGCAGTGCATACTCTCTATAGATTATTTGAAAGGTGATTTTATTTCACAACATTTTTTGTATTGGCTAAAATAAATTATTCTGTTATCTGTCTGTCATACTTATAAGAAGGGAACTGGTTGATTATGTATATTTTTTTTTCAATGTTTTGTCTTTCTTATTAGATATGGCAGCCCAGTAAACGCCCGTGAAGAATACGTGCAATTCGCTGAATGGTACCTAACAACCTTCACTGGTGGCATCTTGGAAGTTTTGCTAAGGATATTAGACCAGTACAGAAATAAGGTCTATATCTCGCCTAGGGTACTCCAACAGACCATCAGTTACATTGACCAGTGGTAAGTAGAATACTTTATTATAAGTTTATAAACGCGTAAGTGTTTCTTCGTACATCCTTATTTCATTGATCAACAGATAAATGTTATAATTATGTTGCAATAGTTTATGGGGCAGAGAGTCTCAGCTATTTATTATGCTAGTGAGCAGCTCCAAAGAGATAGCCATTTATTATCCTTATAGTCCTTAAACCTCGGACACTAACTTGTAAACCAATTAAGCCCGGGATCTGTAATTTAACCAGGGTGTGGTCCTATAGGATGTTTTTTCATAATGTCGTTATTGGTATATTTCCCAGTGTCTCCACTATACGACTGCCTAAAGTGAACACTAGCGCATTCGGCTTAAATTATACACTTATTTTTTATTAATTGTAAACATAAACAAACACCAAATGTCCCAATATGTAAGTTATTTTGACATTTGTTAATTTAACAAAATTCATATTTTTATTATTTATTGACAATTCTTTGCCCGTTTTCTTGTAACATTATTGTTATAAGAAAGTGGAAGTGGATAGTGGTACTCTTTTTTATTTGGTTCGTAGTTAAATCGTGTTTATGTAAAATGGAATCTTTGTATGGAGTCTTGCCTTTCTTTCTTTCTCTAATGCAGCTACCTCAGCTCGGCAAAATATCAACTTGCTTGCACTTGTTACAATAAGTTATACAAAATAATACATGCAGCCGAACGTAGAACCTTCTCCTTATTTGAAGTCGGTTCATAACAACATTCAGCACTTTAAACGCTAATGTTGCTTAGTTTCAAAGATATTTATTAGGGTTTTGCCTGGTTTACCCGGCGATTCCATCATCCTTAGGAGCATACGCTTTCAAACAAAAAAATAATTTTGGAAATCGGTCTAAAATATAATTAACGGAATATCGGTGGATGTACTATAAAAAATACATGGAGCCGGACCTCTTTGAAGTCTGTTAAAAAGAAAAGCAGCTTTACCTATCTTGAAATTTTTAGAAATTAATCTCAGGATATTTTCAGCGTGACCCACGCCCATTCCTGGAAGCTGCTAAAACCGCATATGTTTGCCATCATTCAGGACGTACTCTTCCCTCTTATGTCATACTCCGAAGCAGATGAAGAACTCTGGGAAACTGATCCTCACGAATATATAAGGATCAAATTTGGTAAGCTGTCCTTTCGTTTGCAGTTATGTATTGAACTTCTTAATCAAGACTAGATCTTTCACAACAACTGCACTCTAATTATTTCATATATTTTTAGATATATTTGAAGATTTTGTATCACCTGTCACTGCAGCACAGACATTGCTTGTTTCTTGTTGCAAGAAACGTAAAGATATGTTGGGACGAACAATGAATTTGTGTATGCAAGTGTTAACCAGTCAGAATGGAGAATACGGACCTAGGCAGCGCGACGGCGCCCTTCACTTGGTCGGTACACTAAACGATATTCTTATCAAGAAGAAATTCTACAAAGAAGAGATTGACTCCTTACTGAGTCAATATGTTTTCCCCGAGTTTCATAGTCCCCTGGGCTACATGAGGGCAAGAGCCTGCTGGGTGCTCCACTGCTTCGCTAGCGTACGGTTCAAGAGCGACCAGCTTCTTGTCGAAGCCATACGTTTGACCGTCACAGCGCTCCTTAGCGATTCCGAGTTGCCCGTTAAAGTAGAGGCCGCGATAGCCATTCAGATGCTACTGTCGTCGCAAGAGAAAGTACAGAAATACTTAGAGCCTCAAGTGACGGCAGTGACGACGGAGCTATTAAAAGTTATTCGTGAGACTGAAAATGATAATATTGCAAATGTTTTGCAAAAGATTGTTCCTTTATACACAGAGCAATTGATGCCGATGGCATTTGAGATCACGGATCATTTGGCGACAACGTTTAGTAAGGTGATTGAAACTGACTCTGGGACCGACGAAAAGGCGATCACAGCTATGGGTCTCCTTAATACTATGGAGACAGTTTTGACTGTGATGGAAGACAATCCTGAGATTATGGCACAGCTTGAGAAGACTGTACTACGTGTTGTAGGGCATATATTGCATCATAACATCATTGGTAAGTAAATCTTTTCTAACATAATAAGTTTACTTTTGAAGATATATCTATTTAAGATATTTTTACATGTTTAATTAAATGTAATCAAAACTGTGACATCTAAACATGACAAGACAATTTACGAGATTATAAACAATACATTTAAACATAATCACATTTCGAAATGTCTATTATGGTCAATACATTTATTTATTGAGACAAGATACATAGAATTTTGAATGCCTCAAACATGATTTTGCAGTTAGAATTTGATATGACCACTGCGTCTACTTATCTTAATTTTAAATTTACACCAAAAAAATTTATCCTGTTAAAAAATTATTGTTGCGTGTTTTTTGTATGTTTTCCAACGTTGATCTATTTTTGTTAATAACATATAAGCACGAAACTGGTGCTCTTAGGTTGGTTTAAAAATAAAATAATATTTAAAATATCCCTAAACAACACAAAGTTCTTGAGCAGTATAATAACAGTTTTCTTTTCTATATAGAATATTACGAAGAAGCGATGACTTTGCTCTGTAACCTGACAGACAAAAAAATCTCAGAAGATATGTGGAAGGTTCTAGAACTGCTGTACCAGGTTTTCGAGAAGGAAGGCTTTGATTACTTCACTGATATGATGCCTGTATTGCATAATTACATTACAGTTGATACAAACGCATTTCTATCAAACGAGAATCACATATTAGCGATGTTCAACATGGCTAAAGCTGTGAGTATAATAAATATAAATAATAACTGCATTATAAGCTACAGTATAAGTAACAAATCTTGCATACATGCCATTTTTTTTGCTTTTTTTTTAAATAATTTTCTTAAATATTTATATATAACTAACTGACCCGACAGACGTTGTCTTGTCTTAACTATGAATATTGAATTCGAATTGGTATAACTAATAAAAACAAAAATATTCCAAAAACATAGTTCCGACCGTTGCATCTGTTTTAAACGATATTTGCAGCGCGCATTCTGTCAATCACGCCAACTGTCAAACGACTGACAGTTATGTATGTCAAAAGCGCTATGGTAAACGTTGTCCTGCCGGAACGTAAAAAATATTTTTCCTGTAACCCTATCGCAGCGCTGTCTGCCGGGTACAATTGTAAATTTAAACCATTCTCGTATCCACCCGAAGACACACAAAAAATTTCATTAAAATCTTTCCATCCGTTTAGCACAGAAGAATATATATATATATATATATATATATATATATATATATATATCCATAAAGAAATATCTATATATATAAAAATGAATCCCTATTTCCCTTGGTCACGGCATCACGCGTGAATGGCAGGACCGATTTCGCTAATATTTTTTTTATTGTTTGTTATTGTCAGAAGAAGGTTCTTATGAAAGAAAAAATTACGCAAGTTGCCCGGAAAATTAGAAAATTTAATAAAACTAAACGACCATATTAACTTTTCTAATGTAACTTTAGCGCTTTTGGCATAACTGTTAGTCGTTTGACAGTTGGCAGGATTGACAGAATGCGCATTGCAAATTATACCAATTCGAATTCAATATTCATACTTAAGACAGGACAACGTCTGTCGGGTCAGCAAGTTTATAATATAGTTAAAGACTATATGAGCCAATAACAATTTGTAAGTGTAAAAAACTTGTGGTTTCGTGCTATTGTAGCTGGTCCTCATGGATTAGCAATATGTTCGTGTAATCCTTCCTGCTTTTAACTATAGATTTGAATCCGTTTTTCTTTATTAAAGGTCAAAACGACGTGTTCTTTAGCAACTTCTACATCTTTTTTTTTTTTGCTTTGATACTTCATGGCAAATATTAACATAATACTATGCTAAAGCGATTGCTTATACCAACTGTGTTGACTTGACTAATACCTAAGTTTGTACAATTTGTTTTGCAGCTAAATATTTTTGTTGTTTTGTTAGAAAAAAAAAACAACATTTCGTTTTATAAGGCAAAAAAAAAAGGTCTGTAAAAGCGAATTTGGTTGTACAGATCTTTTAAATTCTGTGAAAAGCTTGCTAGCAAACTTCTTGCACAAACAGCGAATTCTAAGAAGCGACGCGAATTTAGTGGCTTTAAATACGATCCTAATAGTTAAATTCTACTGTTATCACAACAAACCCCAGTATTTAAAATTATCCAATAGTTAGATATTTCCATATCTAAGACTGTGTTTCTTGACTACGATATTAAGATATACGTATAATGTTCCCGCGACCTTCGCAGTCAATTAAGCCTATGCAATTAGTTGCAATCGATATATATATTCTATTATTCAGATCTGCTACAAGCGACTACATTTTATATGTGTAATTTATGTTCCAATGTGACTAGGGTTGCCACCCGTCCCATAAAATATAGTATCATACTATATTTTAATGAATTGTACATTGTATTGTTATCGCTAATTCAACTGTCGCCCTTTTTAAATTAACTGTAACTGTTACACTTTCACGCTTAAACTACTCAACCCATCATCAGGAAATTGTGCGTACACGTAGTTAGGCGTATAGATAAGGACATATGGTACCCTTTATCCAAAAACAAAGTACAGTTTTCAAGGGAAGAGGAAAATACTCGTATACATAAAAAATAACAATAACTTTAAGCCGTTTGTCAGGCTTGACAAAATCTACGCGAGCGCGTCCACGAGCAAAAGCTAGTAACATTAAATGTGTGTTATTTTTTCTTGATTTTTCCAAAAAAATAGTAAGTACCTACAATATTTTTGCAAGTTTTTTTAGAAAACTTTTTTTTTGGTGGCAACCCTTAATGTGACACTAAATCTTGAATTATATTTGCCTACTTATTGTATATTCTGTTGTTTACATAATTAACCATTAATAATTTTATTAACAGGTCTTAAACTCAGACGCCGAAGATGAATCGGAGATTTATGCTGCTAAATTGCTGGAAGTGATGGTTCTCCAGTGCTCCGGCAAAATTGATAACTGCCTGCCATCATTTGTGGAGCTGGTGTTGAACAGACTCACTAGGAAAGTGAAAACTTCTGAACTCAGAACAATGTTGTTACAGGTAACTGGTCCTTCTCTATGTTATGTTGTCTCTTGTCTTGTTGAAATATCAGTAACTGCTGGGCTTGATAATTTTTAGAAGACCAGAATAAAAAATTACTTTTTTGTTTTCATGTATTATTCGACAGCTATCATTCGAGAGGTGAAGTGTTTCTTCTCTTTCTGTTTGTGAACAGCTTCGCCGGTATTTGTTTACTAATGGTTAGAAGCTACCTAGTTGTATAAAATATAGTAAATGTTGTTCCAGGTTCTAATAGCAGTCTTGTATAGCAATCCACACCTATTATTCTCCATTTTGGATAAACTGCAGGAGTCTGTTCCCAATGCATCCATCACTCAACACTTCATTAAGCAATGGATACATGATACAGACTGCTTTATGGGGTAAGTATTTCTTGCAATTACTATAAAATATTCTGATCTGACCACATTGGTTACCACTTGCTACAGTTGGTAGAAAAAACGGAATAGGCAGGTATAAGTTGTTGCTATAATATTCAGCTTATAAAAATCTAACACAAAATCATAATAAATATACCAGCCAATTACAATTTAATTTTGATGTGTTGAGGGGGGTGCACTTTAGTATACGTCGTCGGCGTGGAAGGGCCCTTTGCAGCATTTCATAATCCCACTAGTCACTGGATTGGCATTGCCTCCAAGGAACAAATTTTCAGTGTTTCACTTAGAAATCATTGCTTATTTGCATTTCAGTCTGCATGACAGAAAACTATGTGTACTCGGCATATGCACACTTCTTGAGATGGGACCTCAGAGACCAAACCTCGAGGAAATCCTGCCAAAGATCCTACCTTCCTGTCTTGTACTATTCGACGGATTGAAGCGTGCTTACGAGTTGCGAGCCGAAGCTGATGAAGAAACCTCCTCTGAAGAAGATGTTGAGGAGGAAGATGAAGGTATTTCTTTTTACATCTGTTCATAAACTTATATTCGCATAAAAGCGTTATGATGATAATGGAATGGAATACAACATCTATAAAATTTACATACTTCAAATGACAGTAAAGACACCATTCGTTAAATATGTCGTAAAGATTTATCTCTCTGGTATAGTTTAGCGTGACAGAGTGAGATATGAGGGAGGAAGGGATCTTGGATCTTGTATTTCCGTTTAAAAAAGAAATAACGCTAAGATAAGCCATTATCGTGGAAAGTATTGCTTTAAACTTTAGACTCCTGTATTATATTCCTTACGATAAGTACGGTTTCGATAAGGGGATTAAAAAAAAATACTGTAAATTTGCTATAACTACTCTTAACTGTCGCTATTTGGCTTCTAAATTGCTTATGTTTGATAATGTATTTCTTTTCAGAGGTCTTATCAAGCGACGAAGACGATCTAGAAGAAATGAACAATGAATATCTCGAAAATTTAGCACGAATGGCAGTTAAAAACAGCGCGCAACAAGGCGTCAATATAACCGCTAAGATAGAAGACTACGATGAGAGTGACGATGTGAGTCAGCTTGTTAGTATGCTTTTGCTTATGTTTGTGCATCAAGACGATACTTTCAGTAATAACATCAAGTATCAGGGAACTGCCGATTGATATGATACACAAAAAATCTTATGTAAGTGGTGGTGGTAATGGTGGTACTTATGTTGTATATGTCGTAGGTCAATCTTTATACTTTGCCGATTGAGATGTGCCTGGGCAGACCATGATACGCCGGCATTTCTTGATTTGCCTGTCCAATACTCGCCTTATCCTGCACAGCTCAACGTTTGATGATTTGCCCGGCCATGTTTTGGGCAAATAGATTCTGTAGGGCTACCAAAGTAGTAGCAAATAAAATGAAGTTTAGATAATAATAAAATAATTTCTCAGTAAATAAAGAGATTTTTAAATAATAAAGGTTTGCCCGGTCATGCTTGTATAAATAGTTTGTAGAGTGACCAAATATTTTTTTTACATAATAATTTCATTACATCCTATTTAGAGCTCCAGTAATAGACACCCTACTTTTTAATAAACTCAGTAACATAAAAATAAATCCTTTTGTTAAAAATCTCTCACCTATATAACATAAAGAAATGAAAAATCTAATTATGTACTTACTTATACGGGAATTAACGCGATTGCGAAATAGGTATTACATACCTCTGAATTGTTGTTTAGACCAAAGTGCACTGGTCGTGGTCACAGGCTGACTTAAATCCCGTATAAATACATAATTATATCATGCAACGCGAAAGTTCAAAAGTTAGTATATAAAATCATAATTTATTGTTATAATTAGCACAAGGCATTACAATGTGACGCCAGCAGGACGCGAATGGAACTAAATTACGATGCTTGCAGTTGAGCAGTGCAGCAGTGGCCAAGTGACTAGTTAGTTAGATAAATCAACAAATGGTTGCTCTCATCGATCTGCCCAACTTTGTACCGGGCACTTTATAATTAGACAAAATCAGAAAATGCATATCGTGCTGTCGGTCAGCCCATATCAACGATTGGCCCACGACATAATAGCTCGTTTTCCTTAGTTGTCATAAATCTGGCTAAAGAGTTTAGTTTCTCATAAAGAAATCGCTTACATTAGAACACATTTTCACTTCAATAAACTATAAATTAAACTTCAACATCTAGACACCACATAAAACTAGCTTAATAATATAACAAACTAACAAAATGGAGTATGAAAATACCCCGCATGAAGACAAACAGCATGATCAGTGTTACAATACCAGTAAATGACAGTTAAACAAACACACAACAATAGATAGCGATTTGAAATGATCGAATAAATGACCGAACTGAATGATTATTATAATGATCACAATAAAAGAATTTATGTAGAAATAATTTTAAACATATTTTTTTAGAATCAATAGTATTGCAGAATTTTTTATTTGATAAAAGTTGTCGTTAACTATTTTTGAGTGTGTTTCTCTGCTAGACAAAGTCATTGCCACTTCAACAGCATATTTTTTGTACTGATTTTAGTAGGAAAATTTAAAAAATCTGTAGCTATAGAAAAATATTATACAGATGTTTGTAGATTTTTGAAATCTACGAAAGAAGACAACAACTTAAAATATTTACCCCAAGTCAAGAAAAAGGAACTGGCGACATTTGGAGCCTCTTTTGACGCCTTAATAACTCAAAATCTATTTAACATAGACACATGAAATTTGGTTTATAAATTAAAACCCCTTAATTTGATTAACTAGAATCCCAAATTTCATAAATACAGGTCAAACGGTCATTGAGATATTAACGTCTAAAAGTGTATATTTTAATCACTGACTGACTGACATATAGATCAAAAACCTAACCCACTTCTAAATGACGTAGATAGTTGAAATTTGGTGTCCAATTACCTAGAATTGTATGTATACAAAGGAAAAATTAAAAAAAAACCTGTGATTTTTTACGATTTAAAATATTATCCAAGCAATCGATTTCTATTAACACATTAACGCCTTTCAAAATTAGAATAGCTATTTTTTTTCGTAGAAGTATAGGTTTCATGATGAAAGATCGTTTTTATTATCATTTTGTATACCGGATTATTTATAAATCTTAGACAACCAATAATAACAGAAACTGCAACTGGCAGCGCCAGCTCAGAGAGATCTGACATTATTGCGTCATTGCAAACAATTGTGTTACGAAACAAATACATTACAGCCTGGATACGAACAAGTTTTTGTTGTCTATAAAAACGTCTGGCGTCTGGTAAACACTAGCCAAGTCAAATCTTGAGCTTCCATTTATCGTAAGTTATCTATTATTTGTAAAAAAAAAATCAACTGTTTAAATTTAAGAAGTTATATTTTTAAACAACAAACATTGTTGTAGCTGAAAATAACAAGAATTTATTTTAGAATGTATATTCTAATGCTCAAGAAAACGTATATAATAGCACAACACAACAGGAAAAAGAATAATAAAAATTTAATCCAATATCAAATATCCAGAATTTATCTGTCTTTACATTTGTAAATTACACTTGTTTTGTACTTACGAAATCTATTACTGGATATCTCTATAGTAATACGTGAAGAGAATTATTTGTGGGGGGTACAAAGAATTTCTCTCTCTCTCTCTCTCACCCTCTTTTTTAAGCAAAGTTCGCGGATAGGAGAATGAGAAATTGCTTACACTTTAAGTTTAAATGTAGAAATGAAAAAAAATAAAAAAAGTTATACATTAAAATGTGACATAAATTTGTCCAAAAGGTTCTGCATCTTGACCTATCATGGTACGAAAGCCTATATGTACAAAGACAGTTAAAATGATACCTACTGATCTAGGATAAAAAACAAAAAAAAAATAGTTCATTGACCATAATTCACATTACATTCGAAATTCGACCACCAGGCAATCTCTAGTTAACTATAGTTAGTACTAATTATCATCAGTCTGCTCCTTGCTAATTTTTGTTAACAATATAGTGTGTGTGTGTATACTTGCATGTCAATTACTAACTGGATGAGATAGCAATAATTACTCTAACTTAACTTGAACATACTATATTGCAATAAAATTATCTAATTTAATTTTGGTTGGTTTAATTTATACTTCATGTGGGGTTTGTATCAAACAATTTTGGAAAATCTTTTGAAAATAAAGGTAAACTGTATTTTTGGCTAAGTATTAATATTGATGGCAGGACGACGACGATTTTGAACCGGAAGATACAGCAATAGAATGCTACACAACGCCTCTCGACGAAAAGGATTGCCCCGTCGACGAATATATTAAATTCAAGAGCACTCTACAAGGTAACTATACTCCTTGCCAATATAATTTTTATAATTATCTTTTTCTATAGACAACGTTCATTTCCAGTTTTCATTGATTGCGTTTTCGTTCTAAAAATAATATCCGCATTTGCGAGTCTCTCCAAGAAAAGAACTCGTGTTACTTACGGGCTTGTCAATGCAATATGCCGTATGTATTTGTTATGGACCAAGTGATTAATATAAGCATTATTCATAGTGTCCAGACCGTTTGAAAATTCCCAATATAAGTAGTCAATATATTTAAAACTATTGAAATAAGCAAATTGGCTGGCCTGTTTGAAGAATGTGCCCCAGCTATAGGGCAGACTAATAAAAATATGTGTTTTATTCAATAGCTACTCCTCGTCTTTATTATTGCTATAGAAATGTACCTATACATATATTTCGTATGTGCTTATGAAATTTAATCATTAAAAATCTCTCCCTAATTTCTAAAACGCAACGCTATTCGATAGAATGAAATGTCGCCTTGCACCACTTTTTGCATAAATTCCCTACTCGCGGTATATGACAGGTTGATGTATGTTCAGTTTATTATATTTTTATACAAGCAACCCGCCCGGCTTCGCACGGGTAGCAGAGACATCTTCATGAATCGCTCTATTGGTCAAAACCGCTTAAAAATCCGTTCAGTAGTTTTTGAGTTTATCGCGAACAGACAGACAGACAGACGCGGCGGGGGACTTTGTTTTATAATATTATTATGTAGTGATTTGTTATTATTTTTAAATTTGATTGTATTGTCATGTTTAGTAAGTATTATTGACCTACAGCCGTTCTAATTAAACTTAAATAAAAAAAACAGTACTTTACTGTTACGTAAACACACACTACAAACTTACTACACTTACGTTCCGTAAATAAAAAATGCCCTTTTCAATAATAACAAATAGATTTTGATTTTGTAACTTTTATTTTCATAAATCAATGTAGAATCAAACTCGTCGTGGCCCTTGACGTTAAAGAAAAAGCACGTCGAAATGCCGGTTTGTAAATCACACGTAATCGAGTGTAGTATTTTTTTATTAACTATGTAATGATACCATACCTTATTATTAGAAAATCAACATGATAGGTGAGAGCAAATACTATTAAAACAATTTTTTTATAAAAAAATAATAAACAACAAGTATTTTTTTTAACCTTAGTCAGACTTTTGTTTAACAAGAAAAACTTGAAAACTTGAACTTGGTTCGATGCCGACATCCCACTTAACCGTTAGCCCCGGAGAGGTGATGACACGTCGTTCACACGGGGTTGCACGTATTGCAGTAACTACATCTGTCAGACAAACACCACCTTTTCAACTACATCAAATTATATTTTAAACCTCTTTTTAACCGACGAAAAAAAAGGAGGTTTTCAATTCGACCGTATATCCTACTAATATTATAAACGTGAAAGTTGATGAGTATGGATGGATGGATGGATGTTTGTTACTCTTTCACGCAAAAACTACTGAACCGATTGCGATGAAACTTGGTATGTAGATAGCTGGAGACCTGGATTAACATATAGACTACTTTTTATCCCGATATTCCCACGCGATCGGGACTTACGCGTATATACATATATGTTTTTTATGCATGTTCAGTCCTCATTCCGTTATTTATGAATCGATTTTGATTATTCTTTTTTTCGTTAGATAGGGTTATACCTCAAGTCAAGAGTGGTCGCATTTCAAGGAATTCAGCATCTGATGCTCATCATCAGATGCTGAATTCCTTGAAATGGTCCTAGGACCTGATAGTTTTAGTGACAGAAACCACTTAATATGTTATAAAGAAAAGACATTTGATAGCGTTGTAAAGTATTTAGTATTAAATATATTAAAAGATAGTAGTTGTCAGAGTAATAAAAGATGAGCCACAAAAAATCTAAAAATAAAAAACTTTATTAAAAATTAAACCGACGAAAAGAACTAAAAAGCAAAAAATAAATAAACCTTTTAAGTCTTGAGTATTGAGCTTACTTGTTAACTTTCTCCACTTCTTACATAAACTTAAAGTATTCCAAATTTTACGTTTCTTTATTCGCGAAATAATGATCAGACAATGTGATAAATAACGAAGTTTGTAAAAGTATTCATCACACAGCCCAATTTAATTTCATATTGCCCGGGCATTATAAATATTGCATTTGCAAATGCAAATTTGCATTGATGTAATAAATATTTCTTATTGATTGATTTTTACTTTATTTTACTTTACACAGCTGTCTCGACCTCTGAGCCGGCACTTTACCACGCGCTGATGAGTACGTTGAACGAACAACAGCAAAAGCAGCTAACCGCAGTGTTCGTGCTCGCAGATCAACGTAAGGCGCAGCAAGATAGTAAGCGCATTGAACAAAGTGGAGGTACTTAGCACACAAATATTTAATTTAATTATTGATCCATATATCCGTGCGTAATTTTTTAAAGGGGTCTTTTAAATAGTTAAGGTATATGACAACTCATAGGTTCGAAGACAATTAGCTATCTAAAAATGATCCAATTACAATGTGATATTTACAATGTTGTTAATATTTTCAGGATACATGTTCACGGTGCCGGCGCAGGTCCCTACCAAATTCAAATTCGGATCGTAATCTGGTTAAACATTTAATTATCCACATGCATCACACTTGTAGAATATATCCTCCTAGGCGCTGCAGCATACCAATCAAATACGTAGGCTCTAAATTTTGTTGTTATATAGAATTTAGTACAGCTTGCCAATAACACGGCCTTGTATAGAATAAGTGAGAGCAAATTAAATCGCATACACCAGCTGATGGTCCGTCAATGGCCAATGGTTAGACGCGGGAACTCGGGAGGTCATTTGGGATTACCTGGGCCCATATCCAGCAGGAGTATATATTCAGGGTGTGCTTATCTTTAATAGTATATACATTATTGTAACATACAAATTCTTTCGAATAATTATAAATTTAAGTACAAAACGATCTGGAGATACATGGCAAGGTTTATTAAGGGGCTGTTCTGAATTTTATAATTATTTGAATAATTTTGTGGCTGGTATTGTTTTTTCATATATTTGATAAAATTGATGTTCTCGTTATATTTCACAGCATTTTCTCAATAGACTATGTGATTATTATTAAATAAATATGTGAAGATGCAATACCAGTAATTGAAGGTAAAAGAATCTAGACATTGCATGCGCGGCCTCGGCCTATCACACATGTTATTGTATTAAGCACTGTTCTTTATGTATCTGTCTATTTACTACTTAATGTTCAATGAATAGGGTACCGTATTTAAGAACTAATGTGCATCAGCTAATTTAGCAAAAGGTATATTCATTGCTGAAATAACAAAATATTTCACGGGATTGATAATTGAATGGTTATTTATGACATTATTTATTAGAGCCGCTGTATGTAATGCGAAAATACATCATTGCAATTTTGCTTATAATCAAATATTGCAATAGAATGTTTAGTTGATAAATGCGGTATACAACGATTTGTGATGAAATATACGGAACCCTTCAAATGGTTAACTTTTATTCCAATTACATTAAATGTTGTCTTAACATATTTACAGGAAAATCACAATTAGTAGCAATATAATCATAATGATAATAGATTAATCTCCATCTTCTAATATAAATGTCTTGAACTTTCAAAGTTACATAAAATATCTATTATTTCAGCTGACATATATGTGTGTTTCATAATATTATCGTAGGAAGTATGAATGTGCGCCACTAGTTACGAACTCATTTTCGTGTCAATATATATATGAAATATATATTCTACATACGATCCGAATGAAATCAACGTAAGTATTTTTACATCCAAAATTATTGGCTATGTAGAAAATATTGTAACTGCACTACACTTAATAGGTGTCGAAGTTGCAAAACCTGTTGGACGCTTTGTAATGTTGGTCAAGTGTTAAGTACTCTATTGGCACGAAAAAAGTGTATCACTTAAGCTTTGACTAGTCATTATTATTATTTTTTGTTGTTACAATATTTTCTTATATGATTCCATGTTTTTTATATTTCTTTTTGTTTGTATCGCAGAGTATAAAATACAGATTATTATAATTTTTTATGCATATAGAATATGCGTTAACTTATCTGGCGTTGTCCTTCCTTTGTATGTATTTATATTAAGTTTTAAAAATTTATCTAGTTGTCCAAACTTTGTTATTTCTGTATACAGTTAGCTGTAAATCTTAATTTATAAACAAACCATCAATAAAAAAGTAAAACATGGTTTATTAAGTGACAATTTCATAATAATTTCATTGCGCATAGGATTAATTGAATGCTAAAAGGACACGTAAATATTACTCGTACATTTTGATCTTGTCTAATCTAAACTTGTCTTGATCAATTGTATACACAACGACTGGCGACAAAATATTCACCATTTTATCTTTAAACAATTCAAATTCTATACACAGACAATTTTCCTGTGATTTTAGTGGACTATTTTTTCCTAGGAATTCAGCTCCGTTAGTGCTACCATTTAATAAATGAATCAATGTTGTCATACTCCATAGTAACTATAGAAAAAAACACTAAAGGATAATTTACTTGTTAGAAGCGTAGTGTAAAGGTTTTGCCAGTAAGTCTATGAATAATTATAATTCTCAATCATGTAATCAGGTGTCGATTGTTGTTGGTACGCGAGTTGATGTTCTCATTTTATTTGTTACCTTTGAATTTGTTATTTAATTCGAAATACTTAAGTTTCGTGTTATTTTTGATGAGGCACAGATGTGTACATGAGTTAAGCAATGTGCTTGTTACTGTTACTCTGCAGGCTAGAGGTGACGATACTGGTTAACTGACTACTTAAAGAACCTGCAGGTTCCACTTTGGTGGTCAGCAACCAAGAAGTATAGTTGTCATAATGGTAACGTGATTGGATAAAGATTAGCATATAAGGCACTGGAAGACTACAGATGTGGGCCAAGCTCGTATATATTTTTTATGTATTTAGCCTTATAGTTAAACAAAATTAGCAGCAATTAGACTACACACTTGATTTTATGTTTATTTATTAACCGAGATCAACAGTAAAAAAAAATCGAACTTAATAGGAAAAGAAGTCAGTTGGAGAAATCAATGATTTGAGAGGGATTAGTGTTTATATAGTACCAGTATACACTGCATTTGTGTTTAAAGTTTTTTTTGAAATACCAAAATAATTTTTCATATTATGATGTTTATAGAGCTGCATGTACTCACAGTTGTTAGTTGCTGTGATTTGTCGATTAATGACTATAACCTCTTCGTTTCCTTTTAAGAGTTACTAAACCGCATGTCGATTAATCAAAATTTCAAGATCGTATCCTTACTGAATTGCCTGTGTGATTTGTATTTATATTATTATTCTATATCCCAGCTTAGATGTATACATGATTATAAATAATCTGTATTTTCTATGTATTCGTCTTTTATTTATCTCTTCCAACCAAAAAACTATGCTGGCGAATGTATGTTCTCCACATTTAACGTTTAAATTATGTAGCCACTAACAAACCAAAAGCTTAATTATTAAACTTCGTATCTCCGTTTGGTCAAATTTTACAAGAGAAAGAAACAACTATTTTTTTAAATAACTAACTATAAAACATAGACAAACAGCTTTATTTACATTTTAATATTAATTGCGCTTAAGATTGTTGTAATTATGATTTATCTGTTAGCATGATTAAATAAATGGACTTACGTATACTTCTCAAACATGTGTAATGGACTTACGAAGTACGTAGTTTTATTTTTGTAAATAGCAAAAATACTAAAAATAAGTAGGAAGTACAAGTGATTCCATCGTGTTCGTTACGGCATTTTACATAAAATTACATAAAAAATTCGGAAATTTTATAGTTACGAAGTTTGAAAATTAAGCAATCGATACTTACATAATAGTACGATACGTTATGCAAGAAGTTTACCTCTAAAAATCTACGCACCTATTAGCCATCTTAACGCAGTTTTTCCACTGTCATATTGTTTGATACAAGTGCTCTACTATGACCTAAGACTTAGGTCTTAGAATAGTTTTAGCTACCTTATATGTGTTTTATTGTGGAATTAATAGATGATTTCATCAGCATCTTTCTTCACCTGACTACTCGAAAGCGACAGACGGTTCATCCTCTCACTTTAAAATTGGAACGTTTGCGTATTTCCTATGCCATTTTATAGGATCCGTCTAATCGTGGGAAAGCCATGCTTCGGCACGTATGGGTCAGCTCGACCGGAGTGATACAACGGCGTTACAGAAAACTGAGGGAGGTTACCGGAGGCCCTAATCCTTCCTTCACCCCTCCCCCTCTTCCCCTTCTCACACCTTAATCGAACCCACGACCTATGGCGTAGCAGTCAGGGTCACTAACCACTAGGCCAGTCCAGTCCAACTTAAAGCCAACATGTAATCCTAGGTGTATTCCCGTTGTCCCCATTGCCCGCACTACCAATGGGGACAACGAGAAGTCGCCAGTTTTATTCCCATCCGTCGCTTTTTTGTAGCCATTCGTATTTGGTCGGATAACCAGCCGTTGTTTAATGTTTTGATTTTTGTTTATTTATCTACTTATATACGAAACATACAAGTTGGAAATTTTCACTATATATTATTGACTAAACGCACTAATTTTTGGTTTTACACACACTTTATGAAACCATCGTTTTGACTTTTAGTAATATTATTCAATAACGCATGTATGTACACTCTTGAAACTTATTATGGTGATTAGAGGCGTCAAGAAGGACTGAATACAGTTTTCAGCGAGCTTCTACGTTTTCTCATTTAGACGCTGTGATATTTTTTTGGGTTTTCAAAACAGCGCGATTACTTGAAAATTATAAATATTTTGTTAAATATTATTCTGTCACAAATTGGCACAAATTAAGAGCTACTCGCGTATGTTTATTCTACAGGGTTTTTGAGATACACGATTCTGCAAAACATTACCCCAGCAGGAAAACCAATATCTCGAAAACCTGAAGACGCACAAATTATATTTTCAGCCCACATTTTAGCACAATTATAAGCTCTCTGCCCCATCCACAAAATTTCTCTCTGCGATAATTAGTTTAGAATTTTCCTGCTGGAAGAACGTTACCCCAGCAGGAATCGTTTTTCCGTTTTTTTCTAAAACGACAACAGGCACAATTTTTTTATGCGGCGCACATTTACAGCAGATTACGCACTAATTATAGGTTCCACTCATATCACTCTAGGAGCCACTTTTCAGCTGGGGTAACATACACGTAGTATACATGCATATTATTGTAGAGAAAAGTCGAGAAATTCAAAGATTTGTAATGTCATGTCGTAACAAACATATTTTTGTGCCCTTACATGGCAAACGCTGGCTAAACCTTACGAGATAGATCAAATTAATGTACTACGGAATTGTATATCTTAAAAAGATCAATAAAAAAGTCCGCGATGGTATGTATATGTTTATCTCTTAAGGATAACCCACAGTAACCATTTTTATCTTTTACATATTACAAAAAAATTATGGGTTATTTATCAAACTATTTTAAACAATCCAGTATTATTCCTTATCCAATTAAATACATTAGATACGTTGTGCATTTCATGTAGATCAAAATTGCCCTTTACAGCATATTATTAAAATGAATATCTTAGAAGATATCAGAGGTTTAAAACGCGGGGGTAGAGCGGCTGGCGGGCCGGACCGATTTTGATTATTCGTTTTTGTTAGGGTACCTCAAGGGTGGTCCCATGTCAAGGAAGTCAGGATCTGATGATGGGATCTTGAAAAAATTGAGAGAAACCCTCGAAAGTTGTAGGAACGAAAAGTGTTTCTGTTTACTTTTCATTACTTTATGAGGTTTTTGCGTTTAGAATCATCATCATATCATGTAGCTGAGCTAATGATGAAAAAAAATCATATTATAAAAATCTTCACTACATATTATAAAACACCCGTTACACACAGTTATGTTTGGCTACATGGCCTAAAAAGTAATAATAAAACTTAAGAACCTACTTAATAAATGTAGGTAGTTGGTATAATTATAAAAAAAACAAACAAACCTTTGACATGAGCCCAAATCCGTTTGATGGCAGTGTAATGACAATGATACGGTAACTATCTAAAGATTACACCTACGTATGTTTTACTTATATTGTTTTACGAAATTAAAAAACTCATTATAAATACGATGATTTTTGATAGTCTGGTTGTCCGTTACGATACGCACTTCACTAAGTGGGCGGTACCCATCAATGAAGTATGACATTATCTGTTGTAAAATTTACCGAAAACATATACAAAACTTCATAGGCGTGAGCTGTCAAAATTATCATCCTAAATTAGACGAAGTATAGTTATACGTTCTACTCATATCACTCTAGGATAGGCCTGCCATCACTTAATTAAACTGCCGACGCCGGACAAGATCTTTAAAAATCCCGGATATATGTGTGAAATCGAGATTCATTCCCGGACACCTTAAAAATCGCCGATTTTTTTTTTCATTTTTTATTGAATTAAACAGCTTGTTCATCTAATAATTATAAGTTGCCCCTTGCACAGAGAGTGTGGGTTTTAGCAGGACGCTTTTTGAAAATCCCGCCCGGACGCCCTTTAAATTAGAACAAATCCGGGTAAACCCGGACGGATGGCAACCCTACTCTAGGAGTAGGCCACTACTTTCCTGCTAGGGTAACGTACACGAGATGGAAGCCAGAAAATGAGACCAGAACCCTCCTCTCTCTCCAAATAAACTAGCAACCCACCCCGGCCTCGCACGGGTAGCAGAGACATCTTCAACAATCATCAACATGTTTCAGTCAATTTACACTAAACCTTAACAAATGATATACCTAAACCTTCCTCATGAAACACTCTGTCTATTAGTGAAAACTGCATGAAAATCCATTCAGTAGTTTTTGAGTTTATCGCGAACAGACATACGCGGCGGGGGACTTTGTTTTATAATATGTACTGATTAGTATGGACTCGAACATTTGGATACTAATGTTGATGCCCAGGCATCATTTGATGTGTTTAATTAAGAGAAATAAACTGTATCTTGTGAGTATTAATCCGCTGATCATAAGATTACTTCTCGTTCAAAATTTCGTAAGCACAGGGTAAATATTTGTTTCCATTTTTAAAAGGTAACCACTCTGCCAAGGTTTGTAAAAACACTCAAGCGCCAAGTATGTAAAATCCACCATTCATTGTTACACCCCCAAGAGAGGGTTTCTGGGTCTGTTGGCGAAGGTTATGGAGATAATGTCGGTCACGATGGAACCTCATCACCTGATAGCGAACGCTTAAAAGAGGCTAATATAAACGCACTAGCGGAGGCTAACAATTCGCCAATTTCATGTCTTTCGACGGCTGGACGAAGTTTTGCTTCCCTTTGGCATTATGTCAAAAAAAAGAAAAACTTAGTGACATCTGCTGCTTTTTTTTTACTCTGGAATGTTTTCGTCATAAACTACGAGAAAGAAATTTAATATATATATATAGGTATATATTATAACCCTTAGAAATATATAAACAAATTTATATTAATTATTTTTTCTTTATTTAATAGTGTCCCAAATTTTTACTAGTACCTGAGTACATATGAGCACAACATGAGCGCCATTAATCACAAACGCTCATATGAACGTCATCGTCAAAGTCACAACAATCTGAATCGTCGTCCTCAACATTACTTTCATCATTGCCTACTTTGTAAAACATCTCTCATCACGCAGGTACTGGAGAGCCTTCTTTCATCTACATGAAGAAAAAAACCCATTCAGTATTCCTCATAATTTGATTGCACACCAGATGGTTCGGTAGAATTTTTCATTTGTTTTATCCGTTAAACAATAAAATAATTTCCCTCTCATTCATTATTTCACCCGGTTTCATAGGGTTGCCATAGCCCATTGTTTTCAGGGGTTTAATTGCCTTTATATTACAAAGTTTGAGCGGGTTACCGATAAGGTAGGTGTTTTTGCGGTCGGCTCCTGGTCCAAAACAGATTGTTACAATTTATCAAAGAATTTAAGTAAAAAATCGAGACATCAAAACATTTTTCATAGAAAATTTACAAAGATATTAATAAACCTCACTTTACACTGAATAAAACAAACGAGGGATTGTGCATAATAATTTGAATCTTTGTCTGTAGCAATATTATTGAGATTAGGTCGTTACATATTTATGATGTCACAGAGTGTATACAATAATTATTTATTTTATTGTAAGGCAAAGCTGTTAAGAGTTTTATGAAACTTATCATTGCCTATATATTTTTGATTTATGAATATGGTTAGATATTAAAGAACTCGACTGTACCTAGTGCTAGTAATATCAGGCCTAAGTCACTCGATGTACTTGCCTGTGCTAAATACCTACCTGCCACTGGTCCGCCGGCGGACCTTATACGTAGCCACGCGTCCACTACGCGTGTATGTCGACAGCTGTATGGCGCGCTCGCACGCTATTATTTTTAAAGTACAAAAAACTTAATTCGAGATCGTATTAATATATTTTTTAAATACTGTAAAGTTCACGATTAAAATTGAAATCATAGTTTATGTGCAGTATATGAATGTAGATAAAGTAAGAGAAAAAACTGGACAAGTACGAATTCCGTAAGCAAACAAACTTGTATGTAGTACTATCTAGATACAAGTAAACAGCTAAAGTAAGAGAAAAAATTGGACAAGTACGAATTCCGTAAGCAAACAAACTTGTATGTAGTACTATCTAGATACAAGTAAACAGCTAAAGTAAGAGAAAAAATTGGACAAGTACGAATTCCGTAAGGAAACAAACTTGTATGTAGTACTATCTAGATACAAGTAAACAGCTAAAGTAAGAGAAAAAATTGGACAAGTACGAATTCCGTAAGCAAACAAACTTGTATGTAGTACTATCTAGATACAAGTAAACAGCTAAAGTAAGAGAAAAAATTGGACAAGTACGAATTCCGTAAGGAAACAAACTTGTATGTAGTACTATCTAGATACAAGTAAACAGCTTACGGAATTCGTACCCTCTCGGGAATCAATTCTCAAAGATTTTTGCCCGTCTTATCTGACAGACAAACTTTGCGGTTGCGATGTAAACTTTCCAACCGCAGAATATTAGTTTGTAATCACAAAAACCTTTTTTTATGTGATATAACAAGAAATTAACGCCTTTCGGATTATTTCCTTTACTTGTGCTATCAGACCTTGCTTCTTACCAAATTCATGATTCTAGGTCAATGGGAAGTACCCTATAGGTTTGATTTACAGGCCCTGGAGGGCAACACCATGAACTCCGGTCTCATTTACGAATACCACCAGACACTTGAACTTTTAGCCTCTGTCAATGGGTTAATTCTTTAATGGATCAAGGGGCATAGTAATTCACTTGACTTGACATCAGAATAGTTGTAGGAACTGTTACGGGCCACTTGGCCCTAAACCGGCACCTATTCACCATCAATGCGATAAGCAGTCCTCTATGCAGAGGCTGTCTCAACGCGGAGGAAACGGCCACCCACGTTGTCCTGGAGTGCGAGGGAGCGGCCACACAACGCGCAAGTATCCTCGCGGGAGCGAGGTCGTTCCTAGAAGCCTATCAACGCCTCAGGAGGCTTCTGTGCTTCTGGAAGGAGCTAGGCTGGCTCAACTGGTCAGCTTATCTGAACGCATAATGGACCGCCTATGAAACTAGATGCGGAAACAGAGCCCAATACCAATAATAGTATACTTCATTTGACACATCAGTATTAGAAACATTTTCTGTGACCCGAGTAATGTCGATAAGTTCTACTTCGCCTAATGACAAAGGTAGGTTCCTACCCTACATTTATACTACAAAGGTTTGTAGTGAAAAGGTATTCAACAAATTCCTTACCCGTTCGTTGGGTGGTGTGGTGCGTTGCAGTCGGCAGCCACTATCAGCTTAGATAGCCTCCCCGTCCCCAATATTGAGATCGCCAACTCCTTCATTCATCCTTCAGCCTCCGCATTCATTGTCGCTTTTGGGATCCGGTGACAGAAAGTCCTCGAGATCCGTATAGTTATCGAGTACCACATCCAAAGGGAAGTCCAAGACGCACACGCACGCGCCTACAGTGGCGGATTCCTGGGATTGTTAGGCGTCTTTCCCAGGTATAGTATTTATGCAGGTGGATTGGCATTGGCATTCACAGACAAAGTTAAAGGAAGGGAAGGCAAAAGAATAAAATAGATACAGCTTACACCGACGAATTGGGGAGTACCGCACTTAGGCTCTTATAGATTGTTTAGTGTAATATCCTCAACAGCTGTCGGTTCGATAAAAGTTACAGTTAATTGCGATGTTAAATAGATTCTGAACTAGGGTGGTGTGATTTAACCGGTCGAATGAGGCTCTTATAAATTATTTAGTGTTATATCCTCAAAAGCTGGCAGTTCGCTATTTAGGGTACAAAACACTGATAAAAATTACGGTTAATTGCGATGTTAAATAGATTCTGAACTAGGGTGGTGTGATTTAACCGGTCGAATGAGGCTCTTATAAATTATTTAGTGTTATATCCTCAAAAGCTGGCAGTTCGCTATTTAGGGTACAAAACACTGATAAAAATTACGGTTAATTGCGATGTTAAATAGATTCTGAACTAGGGTAGTGTGATTTAACCGGTCGAATGAGGCTCTTATAAATTATTTAGTGTTAGGTATATCCTCAAAAGCTGGCAGTTCGCTATTTAGGGTACAAAACACTGATAAAAATTACGGTTAATTGCGATGTTAAATAGATTCTGAACTAGGATGGTGCGATTTAACCGGTCAAATGCCTTGCTGTAATCCGTAAATTTCAGTCTCATTTGGTTATTAACTTTTTAATGTTATTGATTATAGAGGCCGACCTTTAAGAAAACCATGGAGCTCAACGAGTTTATTGAATTGAAGTTGAAGTTTAACAGAATAAAGCTGACACTTTACACAGGATTATAATCTTTAATTGAACTAAATGCATTTAACTTTAATATATCTAGGCATATCTTGACAATTATACGTAGTAACGTAACGATACTTGAGATCACACGTCTTAGCTAGAAAGAATAAGTGTCAGAAATTTAAGAGGAGTTGAAGAATACATCCAAAATCCCCCTAACTTATCCTATCCAATTTAACACCCTTAGCGCAATGTATTCCTATGTCTATGTGTGGCGCACTGTATATCCGATTTACTGTTTATTTTTCAAAGATGAGAATTCTGACCTTTTTTCGCTATATTTGATGACCTATGTGGCGCGGCGGTAATACATTTGACCTACCTCAGAGGTCGCGGGTTCGATTCCTCCTCAGTGCAAACATTTGTGTACATTAAATATAAGTCTACTGGCATCGGTCTAGTTCTTTCAGGTGTATGTATAACAAAATAGAAATTACGTATGTCTATCTATATTGTAGAACCCATAGTTCAAGCCAGCTTAATTAGGGTCTACATAGCTTTAATGGATCTGGATTTAGATCATATTTAACACACATCATACCCAAAAAAGTTATAAACTAAAAGAACAGTCCGGATAGGTTCAGCTTTGAATGTTAACTTTGCACCAAGTAATATGTCAGCGACTTCGGTCTCAATTCAGTTATGGGAAAGAAATTAAAGACAATTTTTTTTAACCATTTATTACCACACAATTAGATGAGTATAATGAAGTACACGCATTATCATATTATGAATAATACCATCACCATAGACACAAGATCTTAAAAATAGTAGAGTAAAAGTTGATTTCTTGATGAATTAGGTAATTTATATGTATATACAGCGTGTAAGTTTGAGCTACGCGATAAACTAACAAAAACCTCTTTCTGTTTATACTTATCACAATACAAAACTCAGTTGATCATAAAAATGCGAGATTAAGGATTTATAGTCAATAGTTTACGCGGTATTCTTTTTGTGCGGCACGGTGAATGACCTTAAACTTTCGGCGCCATAAGCAGCTGATTGCATAATTGATTACATTACAGTTTTTTGGCCGTATGGGGTATTTTTTAAGTTTTTTTTGTTAAAATGTTGTTTACTCATTGTGATATCACTTTTAACCAAAAAAAAATTAAATTGTAAAAAAATAAAAAAATTAATCGAATTAGTGCATTGTCATCGGTCTTTGACACGTGTGCAAAATTTGAATGAAATCTGGCCGTTTAGAATGGGTCAAAATGGCGCCATAAGGAGTCGGTTACAAACATACAAGTGAAGCTAATATAAAGCGTGTAAAAATTATGAATTTTCCGGCAGAAAATTTCAATGATTTTCGACTCAGAATGATGGTCTGAATACGCTATTTCAGTATTCGGTGTTGCTTACACCTGTATATAAAAATGAATCCCTATTTCTCTTGGTCACGGCATCACGCGTGAACGGCTGGACCGATTTCGCAAATTTTTTTTGTTTGTTATTGTAAGAAGGTTCTTATGAAAGAAAAAATTTAAAAAGTTGCGCGGAAAATTAGAAAATTTAAGATAACTTAACGTACATAACTGTCATAGTCATAGTTACGACAGGACAACGTCTATCGGGTCATCTAGTACTTTATAAAATGCATAATGTCCAAACCTTAAAAACCATGGCCCTCAGCTGAACTACAAGTCTACTTGAGAAAAGTTAATGTTGTGCCCATTATGTGAACCATTCTAGCATATTCGTAACTTCTTCAGTTGATCATTTATTTAATTACAATTTTCATTCCTCCAAATCCATACCCAATAACCATATTTTTCTAAACCTTGTAGGAAGAAAATGTAATCTTTTGTCTAGTCTGCTTCACAATTATGGACCATAACTCTCATACCAGAATATAATGTCTATTTCAAACTAAAGCCGGCCTACGGCATGGTCCGCTACTTGAGTTAGGCCACCCTCAAGTTGCGCCAAAGCACCCAGTTTTAAACAAAGCCCTGCAGCCCATAAATCTTTCAATGTACTGTTCACATTTTGATGTTTTTGACTTTGTGTTCTGAAGCAGTTTCAAGCCACGGTTTGGTAACTACATATTCTTTGGCTCAGTTGTAATGTTTGACCTATCAGTCTCTCCATTTACATCACATTACAAAATAAAAGGCCTCATTAAACTAGTTATCTAATGAATGCCCAGCAATATTAATGCCAATATAATATTAAGATTTTTTATTCATGATTTTTTTATTACTTTTAATCTTCTTACTTTCCAAAAATATCCAACAAGATATTTTTATTCATATATATCCTAAAAATATACCCTGCTGCAATTTTGAGCATTTTTTGATCCAATATAAAAGTTTTACCTGATAATATGAGAATAGTCATTGCCTAAATGGCTTCTCACCCTAACATTGTTTAAGCTGAATAAAATCAGTAAACTAAAATACAATAAACAGGATATGAATTAAACATAAATAGGTTTAACCAAATATGCCTATAAAACTGAATTGCAATTGAAAGGAACTCATCATATTTCATTTCAACTCATATTTGATGCCCACAATTCATTTGTATGAAAATACCATCCCTTAGAAGTATGAGATATTTTTTTTTTAGAGAGAAATTACATATATTCAGTAAAGTAGTAGAAAGTTCCTCAGGTTTAAAGTTGTCAAAAAGAGATAAATACATTCCCAATAGTGTTACTAAATTACAATTAGTAGAGTAGACACATGTCATACCTATATATTAAATATGACCTACACCTAGCCAATGCTTAATTGGACGAAAATATGCATAACTGCATGTAAATGTATTTAAATGGCTATGCCTCTAAAGTAGTCATAGCGGTTGCGACGTTGATCTTGCAGCTGTCCAATCCTGGAAGCAGTGTCACAGTCACGGCATACCCCACAAAACGTGCTGGTAACAACATGGAATGGGCTCCGATAATAGAGATTGGGATCCTTCAGCAGCTTGTTTTTCTTGTGGCAATGAACATGGAGGAAAACCTCCAGCACCATCAGAACTACGCAGAACAGACTTGGAAAAACCATCAAAGTAGGAATAAGTAGCATGCGGTGGCTCACTCGATTCGAGCCAGCTATTATGTTTGCCTTTAACGACTGGAACTTCTTGGTCTTTGAAATATATCCGCGCGGAAAATTCATGTACTTTTCTTTAGGAGGCTTGGACACTTGCCTAATGGCAAAGTTGATTGACGGTGAAGTATCTTCTAATAACGGTTCTCCCGTTTCCTCGTTAACATTGTAAGTGATCGTTTCTCCCGTTTCGTCATCATGGGAAACTTGGTTACTCGTCACTGGATTATTTCTTATCATTTCTGTAACCAGACGCAGAACTTGTACCTTATAATTAATACATCAACATCAACGTGGTTTATGAAGATACTATTTATTTTACTCACTTCGACAACGATGCACTGGCTCAGTTCGAACTCATACACTAGGGATATTTTTCTTCAAATGACACTTGCAATCTGGGACTCTAGGTCCGTACAAAGCCAAATCTCATTGACTAATGCAAATGGAACTATATATATCGTAGCTGTTAGCTGCAAATCAATACATATTCGATGTATTGATTTATTGTAGTGTTGTACAAAGCAAAAAACCTAGTGAAGGCAAAGGCATCAGGACGGTACGACTGTACGATACTATTATATTAGTCTATGGATTTCCCACTAATTCGTAAAGCCGCTATACATTATCCAATTTGTAATGCAGTTGGTGTTACTCTAATGGTGGGTATACACGCACGCCGCGCAGCCTGGCATGCAGCCCGGCACGCAGCCAACGCACTTATTTATTCACGCAAGCATTCACAAACACCCTGCTGCCCGTGCTTGACTGCTTGTGCTCGTTGAATGTCGGTTTGAATGCGAGCGTGTAAACGCACCATTTGGATTAGATTATGGTACGAGATGAGGTGCATAGACGTACCTCAGTACCTATTATAATTACTTCTTAAATAAGCATAAAAGAATTACACGACTTTACATGTAGATTAGATATCGATAAAATCATTTTAAGTCTTCTGCCATAGTTGCAGTTAAACTAACCAAACCTACATAATGTATATTTATAACTCTTTCTGCGCCACATGCTTTAATATTTTCAATAATACATTGACCGTAGTTTCTTTATAATTTTTTTTTTTAAATGGTAACCATTTTTACATACATGGGGAAATAATGATAAAGTTAGTTTAATGTTTTACTATTTTGTTTCATGACTGACTACAGGTTCCAGTACTACAAGCTCCAGTACAGTAGGCTATTTGCTGTTTAGTAGGTACCCAGCCACGCGGATTTGAGACCATAAACAAGAAAGATAATTTACCATGGATTTGTAACATCTTTCCTGTGCTATGTCCTGAAACGAGTTGAAACAGAAACAGAAACAACGCTCATAAAAGTTTATGGTGGTTGTCGAAAAGTAATGTCACGTTTATTATTTTTTGAAATACTTAAAAATTGTGATATGATTTTATAATTAGTGTGGTATAACTAATGAGAGGAAGACCCTTATTTCTATATTCTTTCACAACAGTTTTTGATTGCGCATGGTTTTATTTAATCGTTCGTTATTTTCTTGAGGTACCTACTGACCGTATAAGTTGGATAAAAAAAATTCTAGTCGAATTCATCGTATTGTAAATATAACGCGTAACCTCAAAAGTATATAATTTGCATGTTTTATATTAGTTTAGATACATGTTTATTCTTTAAGACAACCTAATGTAACAGAGTTGTTATCGTGTTTTAGTAGGTAAATATTTTCACTTCAGACAGAATGACATAGTTACGATTAAGGTTTAGAGTATAATACGCTCATCTTCCCAGAATCTATGACGATCAGTATTGAAGTGAATGTTATCACTAAACTTCAGAAGTATTTTTGGAATTGATTATGTTCTATAAGACCCAACTAAATAACTACACAATAACCTGAAGAATTAATAATCTGAAGGTAGCTAAACATTGTTGGGATTATCAACAAAATAGATTTTATCGTATTGTTATAAGTACAATACTAAGCATAGGTCTCTTTGATATAGTAACTGGTGTACAATTGAGTATACCTATTAAAGATAGCAAAACTGAGTGAACACAACAAATTGTTAAACATACATAGGTGTTTACTTATGTTTGGATTCATGTATTGAATAATAAAAAGTTATTGTATCATAAACAAATTTCTTAGTACTATAAACATTCCAAACATAAGTTTGACACTTTTACCTTTTCAAATCATTGTTTATCAATTTTTTATACTTATACATGATGTGCTTGTAATTTGTCAAACATTTTATTAATATCCTTATAATTTTAAGTTCTGATACCAAAGAATAGAGGAGACAGGTTTATTTAGACATTTGATGTCTATGATTGGTGCCTAAACTTTTCTCAATCTATCATAAGTCGTCAATCAGAGCTTTACTACACATCTACAGTTCTCATACCAATCTTCCGTTTAAAATATGGTATTGTTTCAAACAGTTGTTTCTCAAATCCTTCCGAGATTTGAGGGTATTCACATTCAATGAAATAATATCAGGATTTGCCCACACAGACAAATATTCTGTTGCTAATTCTATCTCCAGTGTTATAAGTGACACAATTTAATAGCATCATAGCATTTTTCTTTTCATCTTATTTATCAGTTGTCATTTGTGATGATCATGTTTGCTAAATAGTGTAAAAGTGTTATCTCTCTACAGGTCCTCAATCGCATTGACTTGCAGTGAAAATGGGAAAAGAGTAAGTAATTTTAATCTATACTAATAATTTAAAAAACTGGAAAGCTCTTTGTGTGACTGTTTGTTTAAATGTGCTAATCTTTAAAGGCCCATTCACTGATATGTGTGAATCAGCCTTAAAACTGTCTGTCAAATTTGGACCGTTATATTTGTATTGTATGGTGTTTTTGTTAAAGAAAGTTATTGGCGATGTCATCACGCTACTACCTTTAGCAGGTGAAACTTCAAGGGACGACTAGTATAATTCACAATGTTCCATGATAACATTATTCATGTTGTGAAAACAGATGACAGATCAGGGAAAACTGATTAATAAAACATACCTACCTATTTGTTTTACAAATTTAATAAACTAACCAAAAGCAAATCATACTTGAGTGGAAGGTTCTTCATGTGTTCTTCAGAGTTCAATTGAATGTTCAGTTTTATTGTTTCATGTAACGCCTACCTTTTATATTACCATTTTTAAATAACATTTTTTTGTAACCTTAATAACTTTAATTACTTTGACCACAGTTAAATTATTTAGAGGTTATTAACAATTTTATTAATGACAATGTGAAGAACTGTTGCTATGTCCCTCCAACACCAAGGGAGGATCTGAGAACTGTTTGTCTCTTTTCATCATATAGTGACCCAAATTATCAAACCTTGTCAGGTTTGATAATTTGGGTCACTTCATGTCGTCATGATCACTTCACTAACCTGTCGGTTATAGAAGAAATTCGGTAGGCCCCTAACTGGGATATTTACCCTGCCTTCCGATATTATTATCCAAGAACAACAAACCTTTCGTTTAAAATCTAGCAGAGACATAGAACCCATGTGGTAGGGATATATTATCTCGATAAAAATGATCTGATAATGTCTGATATATTTAATGTCTTGATAAGACGTTTCTAACTTCTAATGTCTCTTACTGTGACAGGAGCTCTGAAACCTTGAGATTTGAACAATTGTACGATACTGAAAATATGTGCTGGAATCCACACACAACTTCTATAACACTATTAAACCCAAGCCATAGCTAGTACCATTGGAAGTTTGAGCATCCTTGCCTGTTTATTGTTTATAGCGAAAAGGTGTAACAATAACCATTGAGTCTACAGAGATTCCAAAACTTTACCTAAACCTCACTGGTTTGCCATTTATAACTTATTTGATCTCATGATGACCAACATGGGACAACTTTTGAAGGTGTTATCTCATCTTAATAAATAGTAAAAGAATATATCGAGGGTATAGTGCTCAAACCCAAAAAGTTGAAATTGTTGCTTTCGAGATATTCAATATTTAAGTTTGAAGGACAAAAAATAACTATATTCAATTCAAATAATTAATGAGTATTTGTAGTAAAAGTGTACTCATAAAATTAGTGTAAAAAAGTATTTTTAAATTTCTGGTGTGGTCGAAATTATCATAAAAAAAAATATAAGTGACAAAGGACACTGATTTATTGGGTTTTAAGTCAAAAGAAATTAATATTTTTTCATTTAATTGGTTTGAGAGCCTAGAGGTACATCTGTCATTTCTGGTCTCTCTTGCCTCTTGCTTTATAGTTCACTGCTCCGACTTATGGCTTCGCTTCGAGAAACCTCCAGATCTTATAAGCAATGATTGTTTGTATTTCCTGCGGTTGCATGATATGCAATCCTAGGTTGATGCTTCGGCACCGCATTAGTGGCCCACTAAAGCAGTAGTTCCCAATTAGTTTTTCCTACATACCACTTCAAGAAACACCTCAAACTCGCGTACCCCTTATCCTAGACAAATAATACTAATATTCTATCCTCTGCAAACTTTTTGATATCTTCATAATTCAGGACTCCTATTTTCTCCTTCACTTGTAGTCCTGTCCAAAGAGTGTACAAACACTACGTTAGAAGTGTCGGGACTAGTCGTACTAAAAAACGATGGATGAAACGGGTTCGAATTTAATTTACCAACACAAAAACCAAAATTTGATAGAAGCTAAAAATTATGCCTACCTTCAGGAAATGAAAATAGTGTTGTAGATTAAAAATAACCACTAGCCGTTTCGTTAAAATAATCTACGATGACTTTTTTTAGCAGTAATAGGCAAATAAAACTACAAAAAAATTATGTTTGAAATGCAATATCTTTATTTCATAAAATGACTAGTGTTTTATCTTTATTAGGATTATAAGTAAAATAAATAAACTAATATTTATTAAGTACGTAATTAAGATTAAAAGTAAATAAGCTAAATTCGAGCTATAAAAATTCGGAAATTGAAAATAAGGAAAAATTACACGAAATACAAAATACTTGAAAAACAGAGATGGACGCCCTACCAGGAGCGGTGCGGTTGTAAAGAGATCATCTCGAATAGTTCTTCGGAGCATGGTTTTTAAATATGACAGCAATGCCTATGATTTTGATCAACTTGAAAGAGACAACAAAATAGGTAGTTTTTAGTTTACTGGACGCAGTAAACTAAAAACTACCTATTTTCTTGTATATTTCATTTTGATAAAGAACCCATCACTGTATTTATTTTAAAATTTTCCTGCTTACCAAGCATGGACACAACTACATGTTTATCTGCTATGTGTAAGAAAACATCAATCAAGATTTTATCAGGTAATGGTTCTGTGGTTAATGGTAGAGATGGAATAGCGTTTTTTAACTGACTCCTATTTTACAATCTTTACGATGCAATAATCGACACGAGCCTCGTACAATCATGTTGCGCGCGCTCAGCAGTTTACGCCGATTCGCGCTATTTCATAATTAAATATATAATTATAGTATATTCTCGGTCACCAATCGGTTCGGTTGTGCTCATAACCATTTTACCCATATCATTCTAGAGTAAGTTAAGTGGATAAACTATTATTTTGCTTAACCTTCTTTTTCATTTATAACCATATTTCCCCTGTACGGTAACCATAGTAAGTACATAAATATTTTAAGCGAAATGACTACCGCAAACATATTGTTACGTGTATAGGTTCTCTATCGGTACGTAATAGTTTACGTATCGTAAAGAAGATTTAGTAATCTTTTTTTCCGATAGCTTTCACCTATTGCTTGCATCTAAAAAAATGCTATAAGAGAAAATATTAATGACCTGTGAATATCGATATCGATAGCCATATTTACAGCTTAGCGACAACACTATTATATATTCTTATATTTCAAAGAAATTATTCTGTACATAAAATAAAGAATCCTTAGACAGTATAATTTAGCGACTGTTAGCAAATTTTACTAACCTTTCTTTGTCTAAAGGAAGTTTTGCCATAAATAGACGTTTCCCGCTTTTTCTTCGTCCAGATGCTATATAACACACTACACAAGTTTTGTAATACATTTTATTGTTTCGAGACACAAAGAACAATAAGAATATATATAAAATGACAATTAAATAGGGATACCTAAAACTACAAGAGTTGGAGTCCGTTTCATACATTTGTCCATTAATTCGAATTGACAGCATTGAATGCATGAACATTTTTATAGGAGTATTAGTATAATTTTTAAAGCTTGGAGTGCTTTATTAAGCTCTATTGAGCGAAGTGGTATTTCACCCCGGGGCAAAGACTTTTATTATATAAATCACAAGTCCATCCCCATACGGAGTACGGTTGTCATCTCTGGGCGGGAATACCATGATACCAGCTTGGGCATTTTGACTCGGCCTAAAGACGTGCTGTGAGAATTGCGCGATATTGCATTCTTAGGCTTAAGTTCCTTGTGCGTGTTCTACTCCTTGCATAAAGGGTTGTGCTCCGAGGAATTGTTTGACACACCTTGTTCCTCACACCTTGGAACCTAAATGCAACCGTCCATAGGCCGTTGGCCGCCGAGAGGGTATATAAAACTAAAGAATTAATAAAATTATTTCGATTGATCGTCTATGCTTTTATTATTATCGTCTATTTTCATGCACCTTGACATCTTTACTGTTAACCTTCTTGGTTGTACATCAAAGTGTCAATTGATTAAAAATGTGGAACCATAATGGATAAGCTGAAGTTTGTTTCCTAAATAAATTATTTTCAAACATGATAATTTTCAATAAAATTGTACATTGCAACTATGAACCGTGCTCATTTCACTATAGATATCACTATTCAAATAATAAATTCGTTTTACTTGAAAACAAGGTATGGTACAGTCTGAACTCTGTTGGTGACGAGTAACTCAGGTTTCTGTACTCTTAAATAAGTGTCAAGTCACGTGTTGTAGCTTATACTTAAATAATTGAGTATTTGAGCATATTTGAATTTCCTAAATTATTCAGTAGCCATTCCTCATAAACCCATATTACATCGTCACCTACGTCATATATTTTAATCCAATTCCCTATTGCTGATCATACCGTCTAAATTACAGAATTGTTCATAATATTGTGAAGGGAAACAGCGTCGGAAAGCATGCGAGGAAAGTCAATTTAGTAAGTATATGTAGATTTTTTTTTTTTACAGTTTTGTCGATAAAGAAAAGTCTACAAATGGCGAAGGTGTTGATGACGAAAGCAAAAAGAAGAAGAAAAGTAAGAAGCATAAGAAACGTAAACGTGCCTCTGAAGAAAACAATGACAAAGGATATAAGAAGAGAAAGAAATCGAAGAAAGAGAAACAGAAAAGTCCCAAAATAGAGAGCGAGACTTCTCTTTCGGACGTCGAAGAATTGATAAAAAAGAGTAAAAGCTTAAAACAGACAAAACGGCTAACTCCAGATGAAATTAAACCAAAAAATGGTGATGCATCAAGCAGATCTCACAGCAGAAATAATCATGGCAGAAAAGTTGAAAAAGAGGAAACCTTAGAGATCATATCCTCAAATTCTGATAGCGAAAATTACCAGGAAGACTGCGCGAGTCCAGAACTGACCCTTATAGAAGACGATTTGAACCTCGAGGACCTAATGAAACAGAAAGAGTTGCTTCAAGCACGTCTTGTTGCCTATTATTCAGAAAAGAGTGATGACGACAGCATACACACCAAAGGTAATAAATCAGTTGATGTTATAAGCATAAATGATGACACCAGATCACCAATTCCGAAAAAATCAAAAAGAGATAAGGAGCATGACAATAGAATTAGTAAGCACAAGTCAAGTAAAGATCGTTCATCTGAGAGAGACAAACATAAATCAAAGAAACACGGGGAAGACTTGAGAGAGATAATAAATAGAGAAAGTAGGAAAGAAATGGAGAGAAGGTTAGAGGAGAGAGACAGAAAAGAAAGGGAACGTCGAAAGCTAGAGGAACGAGAACGGGAAAAGAGGCGAGAACGTGAGCGCGATAGAGATAAGGAAAGAGAAAGGGACAGGGAACGAGACAGAGAGAGAGAGCGGGAGCGTGACAGAGAGAGGGAGAAGGAGAGGGACCGGGATCATCGGTCGTCGGAACTGAGGCGAAGGGACAGGGACAGGAGTCATCGGCGGTCTCGGGAACGATCACCGGCGTTGCGCCTTGATCGCAGACTGTCCGACCGTGACAGAAGGTCCCGAGACCGTAACAGAGACCGATCGAGGGATAGAACTTCTAAGACAGACCATTGGACACGGCGAAAGGTAGTATAATTTGTAGAACTTATGGCAGATTAGCTTCTGTCTAAATTTAATTATAAGATGACATTTACTTTTTTTAGTGACGTAGCGGTAGTTTTTAGCGATAGTAGGAGACTTAGGCCATGTTCAGATAAGGACGTTGAACGCGCGTTGACAACACGCTTTTGTTCAAGTCACGTTTTGATCCGAGGTGCGAACTCGCACTGAACTGCGTCAACGCGCGTTCAACGCCGGAGAAACGCTTGCCATGTGAACACTATACAAAAGGTCATCTAAACACAGCCTTAATGACGATAAGCTTTTTAACATACAAAAATTGTTATCGATTGATCTCGGTATAACGAAATGAAAAAAAAAAACTTGAGGATATAAGAACATGAGCTTTTGTTTATATTTTAGGGGTCAACACATGAAGTAGCACAGATAGTACCGAGCTCAAGCGAAGAGGAACTCAATATATCCATCAACACTGACGATGACGAGGAAACGGAGGAACAAATTATTGAAAGAAGACGCAAACAGAGAGAACAGCTTATGAAAGTAAGTATCGTAATGTTTTATAGTGTGTACAAGTAGGCGAAACAGCGTCAGAATATGTAAATCTCGAAGAAAGCGTGAGAAATATGCATCACTGTATGCGCATTTTAGACAGCGCAACAGATCGATTTGATTTAATGTGCAGCTCTATTTGTTTTATGTTATACTAGTAGCGCCCCGCGGTTTCCATCATCAAACATCCATCCATCCATCCATCCATCCATCCATCCATCCATCCATCCATCCATCCATCCATCCATCCATCCATCCATCCATCCATCCATCCATCCATCCATCCATCCATCCATCCATCCATCTATCCATCCAAACTTTCACATTTATAATATTAGTGGGATGTGAAAATTTGGATGGATGGATGTTTGTTACTTTTTCACGCAAAAACTACTGAACCGATTACGATGAAACTTGGTATGTAGATAGTTGGAGACCTGGATTAACGCATAGACTACTTTTTATCCTCATATTCCCACGGGATCGGGACTTACGCGGGTGAAACCGTGGGGCGCTGCTAGTTTATAATATTAGTGGAATATACTTTTATGGATAATAGGGTTAGATGACTGTCAAGTCAAATCAGTACATTTTTGAATGAACTACTAAGACATGACGTCACGCCTTAACGTTGTCAACTCATTTACTGTTAATGTTAATTTGACGATCATAAGACAAAAGTGCCCAACGCGCCTAAAGAAGTTTTCACTTCAATAAAAACTGGACAACAATTTTAAGTTATTTTATTGCCCGACTTGGCGAAATAATTTATTTTGACCAAACCCAATTAATGCTATTTTGGTTCAATTTCGTGAGGATGCAATCCATGCTAATTGTAATTAATGTAAGGAATGATGTTTTGCTGTATAAAGTTGAGTAAAGATTTTGCCTTCTTTTCTGCAGCGACTCGGTAGTGACAAACGAGACAATGAGAAGTCTGAAGAAAACAAGGCGCCATCCCCGCCAACGCCCAAGCCAGAAGCCAAGTTAGAACGTCAGGTCAGCATTCGAGAGGAATTAAAGGATGTGAGAAGCATTACCTCTGATATCAAACTTAGAGAGAAGTCAAAAGATTCGAAGTCTGAATCTAATGTGTCCGAGTTAATAAACAAAGTGCAAAATGAAACTCAAAGTGAACTTAAATTGGAGAAGTCCATCAAAAGTGGAGAATGGGATATGTTTGCTGACCAGGACAACTTTAGCGTTGATGTGAGTATGGTAATGTATTGTGCGGGCTCTTAAGTATCAGTATCTATAACTTTCAGTGACATTTAAAATTACTTATTGGTTATTGATATTGTTGATTAGTTGAAAGACTTCCCGGCAATAGGCAGTTCTAGTTACAGGTATACCTTCCCGATCCATCCATAAAGGCAATATATTTTTCAGATCCATTTCTTTTCTCTTTCAATAAACTCTCAATCTTCAAGTGCCCGGTTGGCAGCAAATAGGCTGCCTCCTATTAAATAACGTGGGACCAAATTATTCAGATTTAGATTCATTTATTTCTGAAAACATATGTCATATTGGTGCATTACATTTTTTTGTTGTATCCATCATGTTTTGCCCATAGGCGTACAAAAGTTTAATGTTTTAAAGGTAGTAATGTAATGTCACAAGATAAATACTTTTAACACATGTCTAAAAGTTATATTATCAATTTTAATCTGGTCATATTTTTGTAAACGTCAACAGCATAAATAATAATTTTTGAAAAGACCATGTCAGTATTAAAAAGAAAAATTTATACATATATAGTAATAATAAATTATAAAGATAAAGGAAAAAATAAATCAGTTATGTCCATATTAAAAAATTAGAATGTGTCATTAAGGAAATCGGCTATATCATAGTAACATTTACTGCACGGTATATCCCTTATGGATATTTTGAAAACATTAATGTGTAAGTCTCGGATAGTTTTAGGTAATTTATTATAAATCTTAAGATTATTGTTGGCAAAGTTAATATATTTAGTTATACTTCATGCAAATAAGTATGAGTGTTCAATACACGCTGTTTAATTACTACCCCTTCGGGATACAGGCATGATTGTATGTATGTATGAATATTAGTTTTTATTACACACGTCCTTTTGATGTTAAGTGGTCATTGAGTGGAGAATTGAAGTTCTTGAAGCCTGTGAGAGTACCACAGGTATTGCAAGTGTTTATAGGCATGGGTAACGGCTTACCATCAAGTGAACCTTAGGCATGCACAGCGGTTGTCTTACACCATTCTACTACGTAATATCTTTTGGAGCTATGATGTATATAATTAATCCTAATTCTAACTAATATTATAACAATTTTTCATAGACATAGGCAAGGGTGATAGGGGATACCTATCATCCAGAAAAAGTGTTGCTCTCTTTCAAAAGCTAGTAATTAATATTAAATTTTAACCATTTTTTGGTGCAGACGCCAACAGCCGGAAAGCCCAAAAGCAAGAACGCTTTGGAAAATCCTTCTTTGACTGACAACTGGGATGATGCCGAAGGATATTATCGGTAAGTATTGCCAACACTAATTTTATTTGTATAAGAATTTAGATGAAGGCGGCCACCGCTCTGTTCAGGACTCATAGACGCTCACTCATCTATGTTCAACAATATTGCTAAGATGATTATATTATGCATATTCCTGCAATGAAATAATACTTAATTTCGTTATTCCACAGGGTGCGTATAGGCGAGACTCTTGATAGCAGATACACGGTGTACGGGTACACTGGACAAGGTGTGTTCTCCAACGTAGTTCGCGCTCGAGACCAAGCCCGTAGCAATAGTGACGTTGCCGTCAAGATCATTAGGAATAATGAAATCATGTAAGTCTATTTTTAACCGACTTCAAAAAAGGAGGAGGTCCTCAATTCGTCGGAATCTTTTTTTTTTGTATGTTCGCCGATTACTTGAATACGCCTGAACCAATTTAGAAAAATCTTTTTTTTTGTTTCAAAGAGTACACGTCCCAGGAGGTCCCATTTAAATTTTATTGTAATCAGTCGAGCGGTTTTTGAAAAATCAACAAATATCTAAAAATTGTATACATCGATGATATCTTCGTTTACTCCGAAACCTCGCTGTCTCATTGGAGTAGTGCGTTGAGTTGGCCTACCCATATTATATTTAAGCATGTGTTTGATTTTGAATATGAATGTAGGCTATGGGAGATTGAGAATTTGAAATTATAAAGCCCCGTTTTCCAGTCGGGCGATGTGTCTCCGTCACATGTCCTCTAGTGAATACATTCTTCTACAGGCTTTAGTGATTCAGTGTTGAACCTGATACTGTTTTTCTGCAGGCATAAAACCGGCCTTCGCGAATTAGAAATCCTCAAACGTCTGAACGACGCGGATCCCGAAGACAAATTCCATTGTCTCCGCTTATTCCGCCATTTCTTCCACAAGAGACACTTGTGTATGGTACTAGAACCTCTTTCTATGAACTTGAGAGAAGTACTAAAGAAGTATGGCAAGAATAGCGGCATACACATTAAAGCGGTCAGAAGTTATACTCAACAGATGTTGTTGGCGCTCAAGTTGTTAAAGAAGACTGGTATTCTACATGCAGGTTAGTTTATATATATCGAATTTCGAGGCCTACTGGGGTGCCCACGGCTTTTTTGCTGATGGCAGGTGATATCTGAGCCCGTGATGGTACGTACACCTTTATAGTTGAACCAACCAACCAACCAAAAAGATTTCAACATAACCACTTTATTATCGCCCGTTAATGGTAAACCACAAAGAAAAATTACAACAACATATGTTCACAGTGCTATCTGTTGTACAGCACAATATTAGAATTAGCATTGATAATATACAATCATTATTACACTTTTCCAATATTCGGCATACGGAATTATGTACTGTTGATCACCACTTAGCACTGTATTTTCTAATTTCCATTAATTATCATTAATATTCTTTTCAGATATAAAACCCGACAATATTCTCGTCAATGAAAGCAAATTAATGCTCAAACTGTGCGACTTTGGCGCAGCAGGACACGTATCAGATAACGAGATTACTCCTTACCTGGTTTCACGCTTCTACCGCTCCCCTGAGATCATTCTTGGAGTACCATATGATTATGGAATTGACATGTGGTCAACGGCATGCACTATTTACGAACTGTCTACAGGCAAAATTATGTTCAGTGGCAAATCTAACAATGAAATGCTTAAATACTTTATGGATTTAAAAGGAAAAATTCCGAATAAGATAATAAAAAAAGGTTACTTCAAGGAACAACATTTTGATGCAAATTGCAACTTTTTGTATCATGAGTTAGATAAGATTACCGAGAGAGTGAGTATACTTTTTATATAATTATTGGACTGAATGAATGAATTATGTATTGTTTTGTTATTATTATTAAATGCTAAATTGAATAGATAACTAAGTGAAGCTCATAGGATGTAGCAAATTATTGGTCAACTGCAACTGCCCCACTTCGGAAATACCTTTATAATATTTATTCTACTGGTGAAGATCACCAGACCTCATGGAAGGGGGAAAAAGTTGGCAACATCCTACATCGGTTATTACGGGATTCCCTCGTTTAAAGCGTTTTTGTTTCTTTTGTGAGAAATCTTTATCCTTCATTTGGGCCCCCCAACTAATTCTGACACAAGGCCTCTCCAAGGCACGCTACGCCATAGGGTATCTCTGTGTCTTTTTTTCTCATTAAGTTACACTTCTCTTCACAATCAGTTTCGATCTTTTTTCAGGAAAAGATTGTAATAATATCGAGTTTAAAACCAAGTCGGGACCTACAATCAGAACTCGCACCACCACACCACAGATTATTAGCACCCGAAGCTAAGAAGATAACGCAACTAAAGGATCTTCTAGAACGAATGCTTATGCTCGACCCGGCCAAGCGTGCCTCTGTTAATCATTGTCTCGCACATCCGTTCATCCAAGAAAAAATATAGTAATATTGTTGTCAAATATTTTGAAAGCACTCTGTAGTTGAGAATGATTCTGCATTAGGGCGCTTATACATGCTAAGTAAATACGGTCCACGGCTCTTAAGCTTGAAGCCTTAAATAAGTGAGTAGACATCTCTTTGTATCAGCAGTAGAACAAAAGCGAAGGTTACCGTAACAATCGACATTTAACTAAATTCTAAAGTGACTATTATTTTTTTGTAACCAATGAGAAATTGCAGATTTAATTATTTTTATAGCAATGCCTGTTTTGGTACGATGGCCGTTAGATGACTTCCGTTTTCTTAGAGTGTACAAGCGTCTTAAGATTGTTTACCACGAATTAGTTGTTATCAGTTACAGTTACAAGATCCGTTTTGTTGTTTTTAAAATAGTTTATTAGAGCCTACAAGTTTACGTGTCAAAGTTTTTAGACTCATGTTGTCCATGAATCTATCAAATAACAGCGAAGCCTTAAGTTAAATTACCATATATATTATTTTAGTTCTTAGATGTGAAAGTGTACGTAATATACATCACAGGTTGCAATAAAAAAATATACAAATAATTTTTCCAGAAGTGATAACTTGGATATCTGCTGTTTTTCGAGTGTTATGCGGTATCATACTTAATTCTAAATGTACATAATATATAAGTCTTCATACCAAATTCTCACTTCATATAACAAACCTCATGTTACACAAACTGAAAAAACATCCCATTTAGGTGCTAGATGGAGCCACTTAGACGTGAGATCTGAGTAATTAAAAATATGATAATGTTCTTATAATCGTTTCCGTATATCTAGAAAGTGCTAAACTTAGTAAAGTAGTCAATTCGCTCTCGACGTCGGAGTAGCAGCATCTAGCGATAACGTTTCATACATCCCAAATTGTCGTCTTGTAAATATTTGTACTTTGTATTCTTGCGAAAGATTACAATTTTCGGAATAGTGATTTTTAAAGTTCTAGGAGCAGTGCATTGGCATTAGCTTTTTTTTTGCTATGTACTTTCATACTACTGTGCTACAAGATTGTTGAACTTTAGTGTCAATGTTGAGAATAAATTATTTAGGTATCAATTGAAAATTTTATTTTGACTAATTTGCCAAATAACTATATTTACCCCTTTTGACCGCCAAAGCGTAAATGCATCGGCGTGCCCCCCACGCCAAGCCATAAATTCACCTCAAATACCTACACTATTCATCATTAATGCTACAAACGCCCTCTATGCAGAGGATGTCTCAATGCAGAGGAAACGGTCGCCCACGTTATCCTGGAGTGCGAGGGAGTGGCCACACAACGGGATATTTGCCCGTTGTTCAAATTGTGACTCGCGGAAGCGAGGTCGCTCCTAGAAGCCTTTGAACGCCCTAGGAGGCTTCTGTGCTTTTGAAAGGAGATAGGCTGGCTCAGCTAGCCATGCAGCCATATCTGCACGCATAATGGACCGTTTTTGATTCTAAATGCGGAAACCATAAACTTTATACTAAGTTTAAGATACTAGCGTAATAGACGAACGGTCTTCTCATTTTCGCGTGACCAAAAATGAAATGTTTGTGTTTAGTGTTAGGACATTGAGGTCACCGCAATATCGATATCAAAAAATCGGCAATATTTATATCACTATGGATTGGTAGTATTTTGTATGTTTTGTGCTATGTGTTGCTGTGTAAAAACAAAGCAACACAACAAAAAAATACATACAAAAGTATGTAATTTTTTAATGACAAGTGAAGAAAGTACAATAGAATAATAGTTTAAAGGATTATCATCCTTATGGTTTTTTTTATTTTTTACCCTTTATGGCCAGGTTTAATGTTGATTAAGTACATGTACTCAAGCTGTATTCTCTCTGGTGTAAGTCGCCTTAGACGCCCCACGCAAAAGAATATACAAACACTACGTTAGACGCTTCAATTACTATCATTAAACATTTTATGCAAGTAAATCGGTTTCTGGGACTTCTTTACTGACCCCATTAAAACTGTTATATTTAAAACTACATGTACTGTATTTTGACTTAATAAAAAAGGGTTCGCTACAAAATGTTTATCTATACTTCACCCAAATTCATATGGAATTGAAACTGAAAAATTAAAATCTCACCGATAAAGCTAATATTTCGTAAGATAGAGGGCTAACGTAGGGCTGGCATCCATCCGGGTTTCCCCGGATTTGTCCTAGTTTAGAGGGCGTCCGGGGAGCGTCCGGGCGTGGTTTTCAAAAAATGTCCGGGTAAAACCCGGACACTGTGCCAAGGGACAATTATAATTGTTAGATGAATCGTTAACAAGCTAAAAATTTAAATGGAATCGGCGTTTTTTTTAAGGTGTCCGGGGAAGAATCGCGATATCACCCATGTATCCGGATTTTTTTAAGTTTTTGTCCGGCGTCAGCAATTTAAGTGATGGCAGGCCTAGGCTAACATGAATGAAACTGAGTATTTATACCAAGGATGTCGATGGAATGTCCAGATTTTTTCTGAAAATGTCTGCACAAAAAAAGAAAATTATTGAATTTGACATGAAAATTCACAATATGTTCTTTAGAAATGTGCACCTACATTAGGAAAAGCATTTTCCGAAGAAAAAATTTTTTTTTTTTTCAAATCCATTTTTTTTCAAGGTAAATCAACCATTTGTCGGCAACACATAACGCTCCTAAAATTTGACCACACCTTTCCGTACACTATAATAGATTATTCACCTTCTTCATTAACATTTTATTTATTTATCTTATATCTCACAAATTTATTAGAAATTAAAATCATAATCAAAGTTTACCCAAAGACCGTTCTAATTTCTTATTAAAAACGGGAAGATTAATGATTGTTGTAAACAAAATAATTATTCGCAATTTTGGATAAATACTCGAGTATAAATGGAATATAAATATGGAGTATTTATCCATTTTGAGTATTTATCCCGTTGAAAATCCATCACTACCCGTGGGTCATCACCTCACCACAGCTAACGGAGACACTTCTCCGTTCCCACATACCACTGTATGTGGGAATCGACTAATAAAAATATAAAGCACACGGTGTTCCGTCACAAGTGGGTCTATTGCAAGGGACCCGGGATACCCTAAGAAGGAAGCCTAAGGGAAAATATACACGATAACCAACCGAAATTCCTCTTAGAAAATAGCAACAAGAACTTATTTAAGAAAGAATTGATGAGTCTGCTAATTAATAAGGTACTATACAATAGATGAATACATAACGGATACAAATTTAATATGAATAGGGTACCATTTGGAAAGGGAATTAATATTTGTAATAATTTATGTGTTATTTATTAGTTTTTTTTTTACACGCTCAGGATGGAATGGGATAATGTCATAGAACATTATTAATCTGTCAATAACTTTGTGTATATATTCTACAAAAATAAACATATTGAAAATAGTATTGAACTTTTGGTATTTAGCTGTAAAATGTTTCTTTCTTTGGATTTTCCTGTATAGTGTATATAATCTAACATAGAATGCGACATTTTTATTTTTTAAATTTACCCGTTAAAATATAGACGACGAAAACACTAAAATTAAAACTTGTGACAGAAGACTCTTTGGTTGTGAGGACGAACAAAGTGTGCTAGTGAGATCACAGCACACTTCGTTCGTCTATTACGATCTTTGATTATATACATGTCTATAATCAAAGATTACGATAGTATACTAATTTTATGGCTGTAACTGGACTTTAGGTTTGCTCACTGTTTATTATTAAGGCCATTCTTTGTATATCTTGATCTGTTGTCTGTATCTGTACCTACCTATTGAATAAAATAAAATAATCGCGTCATAAATTTAGTATTCTCTTTTGGTTGGACTTAAAGGTTTTTTCATCTGAAAATATGGCTGTGTCCCGATTGAATTCTAAGTAATTAGGTGCGAAACGTAAACGTTATTGTTTATGCCTTTTTGTAAAAAAAGGATTTTTGAGGAGGAGAAGGACTTCGGTGATGCACGATGAACAGTCAACAAAGTAGGGTTGAATAGTTCAGATGTCTCCTTGATATGAAACCATTTGTTTCATATGGTTCACAATTAAACGTCGTTACTATGACTCTATCCAGTACGCCGTCAACTAGCAAGGTTACTCTCCTCATCGTATATTTCATTCACCCATTTACAGTATTTTTCTAAAATCAAGAAGTGAAATACCGTTTCGCTTAATCTATTTTATTGCTAATTTATAATTTAGCTATTAATCAATGAGGATCAGTCACGTTTTTTGTTAAGTATGCAGATTTATAGCTATAAAAAAAAAAAATTCTGTGTTTAAATTTTTTTAATCGGATCAAAAATGACCAAGATACAGATTTTAGTGCACCAACTTAAAAAACGTGAAAGGCCGTGAACGTTGTGACGTCATTCATCGCGTATCGGCAAAAGTGGCGGGTCGCCTTCGCGTCGCCAGCTTGGTAAGCTTTTAGTCTAGCGCAGTTAGTGCAACGACCTGACGATTGCTGATTTTTCCGATTATTTTTAAAGTGATAATGCCGTCAAATAAGTATTGCATTGTCCCAAAATGCAAAAATACAAGTGTTAATGCACCTAATAAGCTTTTTTTGACTGTGAAAAATGGTGTAAAGCAATGCGGAGAGATGATAAAACTCCTCTGTCATGCCGAAGTGGTTTATAGGTACTGTTGCGAAGATTCTTTTGACGTAATCGAGGTAATTTGTAATTTGACGTAGACGTAGAGTATCCTAGCCAGAGTATCTACCTAATATCAGTAGGTACAATATGGTCAACGGGTCTAGTGCTAATCATTCGTAAAGTTATTCAGTTTCGATGCGCAGTAGACAATTTAGTATGAAAAAGCTGCACTGCGCATGTCAAACAGCTAAAATTCACGAATAGGTCCACTGACCATATAGAGTATAATATACCTACGTATTGTGAATCGTTTCTATCATTTCTAAATAACATTTGAATTTCCGCGGATAGCTTTTTTTTTTTAGCTTCCCTATTCCCGTCCTTCCACTCTTCCCACTCGTCCCCCCTCTCCCCCTACTCCCACCTTAAAGGGCGGCAACGTACTTATGACTCTTGAGTGCCATGATGGAGGTGCCCATGGGCGCCGGTAGTCATTTACCATTAGGTGACCTGTCTGCTCGTTTGCGCCCTTTACCATAAAAAAAAATGCCCTGATCGGGCAGGTAATTTTGTCAGGTGATAAACGCGATCTGTGATTATGTGTGAAAGCGCGCCTGCCGCCCGACGCCCGTTCGGATGAAATGGTCAAACAATAGTTTTCGTCTTATTCAACTTCATGTATAGCTAAAGATTTATCTTGTTCAAACTGAGGGCTCGCTACGCAAAACAAGCATTTTCTTTTTTCTGCGAAAAACATGCTGTTCGGTTTGTGCTTTGCACTTGTTAGAGATAATATTTGAATGATTTAAATAATCCAGAAAAATGTCATCCTCAGAACACGCAGTTAAAGTGGGTAAGTAGGTAGATAGATACCTATTTTAGGTACTTAGTAGGAGTAGGTAGGTATAGACTTACTTTCCTTTTCATTTTATCCCTACAAAACCGACCTCTATAATAGGTAGCTACCTACTCGTATCTATTTAGATATCAATAGATACTCACTATCAATATAAATACTGTTATACTAATAATATAACATCAAATTATAGTAAAAACTAAATAATTAACATACCACGACATAAGCGAAATGGTGAATAATCTGAACCAAACTGACCAAACTAGCGATTTTGCACGAGTGGAGGGTGCGATTCGCGACGTGTGACGTCATCATACCAAGCGCAGCTCCGAGCAAGCGTTTTGAAACAGCCGAACAGAAAACTTTAATAACTTTGTCATTTCTTGTTGGATTTGAATCATTTAAAAAACAAAATGATCAGAATGTTATAGCGCATACGCTCTTATATTTAGAAATCTAATATTTTGTTATGTCAATGATCCTCATTCCGTTTAAATTCACTAGTAATAATAACAATTACGTAGGTATATCGATAACAACAAAAGACGTACTCAACACTATGTTGTTTGGAAACATTTATCAAATATTTTTACTTGTTATAATTTAGTTGATAGTAGTCATATATTATAACAATCTAGTCAATCTAGATAACATTACAAACCAATTTTAATTGGAAATTATAGTTATGAAACATAATTTACAAACCTTGTTAATTTATACAGGGATTTGTATTACACCCATCGAGATATTACGCTAGTAATAATAAGTCAGTGATTACCATAAACTTAATATACTGTTGAGAAAGTGATTACACCCTCTAATGCAACACTTTCCCATTTTTGTTTTCATTTCTTAGTGCTTTCAATAAAACAAAAAAAAAAAACACCAAATTAGACACATATCCTATTAAAATAAAAAATAAATCTTGGTGAATGCTTTGATCACAGATGAACCACCACGAACCATGCAACCTTAAAATGGCGTCCTATCATAAGAGTAGCTTCAAGGCGGAGCTTACATATTGGCATTGTCCATAAGAAAATATATATAAAGAAATGTTGTGGTTGTGATACAAATATATTTTTCATTATTAGGTTTATATTAACATGCTATTTGAATAACTAGAAAAATTATATATATGCAAAGAAAGATGGGCATATCCTCTCCTTTTTTTTATGGACTCTACTTCATATCTCTCTGTTGTCAACATCTCTATTGTCAAGTGTCAAACTGTCAACATACCGTTGTCAGTGTGCAAGGAAGGACTCTTGTTCCTTAATTTTAATTTTTGAATATAATACCATTTAATGTAAGGTGGTTATGGAATTAAGCTAAATCTGTAACGTGACAATTTAAGCTAGGTAAGACAATATTAAATTGTAGGTTATGTATGTTTCATACATGAACCACCGTTCATGTTCTGGTAACCAACAATAATTTAACATTATCGCAAGTATTTGGAAGAAAGAGAATTAATGTTTAACCAAACTTTGTGATGATATTATAAATTAAAATCCACAAATTTTATATTACAGAATGTCAGGACCTGAACACGTATTGCGTGTTCGACGCTTATATAAACTAATATTTCGTATGCATAGAGCTTTACCGCCTGAACTTCGCATTATGGGGGATAACTATGCAAGGGATGAATTCAAACGACATAAAAAATGCAATCCTGAGGAGTCAAAAATATTTCTCAATGAGTGGACTGTAAGTAGTATTACTTTTTTTCCTTTTTTTTTGTTAAACCAGACTATTTGAAAGACACCTTTATCTCATGTTTCACCTGTTGTTAATCAGTTCTTATAAATTATCTTGTAATGTATACAAATAGTGTTTTGTGCTTTTATTTCAGGACTATGCAATAACATTAGCGAAACAATTGAAACCTTTACAGCAGGCAAGAAAGAAGGCATTAGGTAATTACTTGAACCCTCAACTGTTGGATCATATGACAGAGGACCAGTTAATACAACTATATGAATTGCATAGGGCTGCCACAGATTCAGATGACAAAGGACAACAGCAGAAATGAGTGTAGTGAGAATTATTTATGAACCTATAACTATTAAGGTAATGAATAATGTCAGACACAGTATTGCTTGCCATCTACTAATCTTTTTAACCAAAGCATCATGTAGTGTAACTTTGATTGAGATATTATGTAGATTAGTTAATGAAATAAATTGTAGAATATCCTAATTTGAACCAATATTTAAACTTATATGCTAAGCGATTGATTTTATAAAACATTTATTTACAAAATATTCTTTGTCAGTTTGGATGCATAGAAATGCAATTTACAATAATTTTAAATAATTTTGTATATAAAATTACTAAGAATATAATATTGGTACTTTATGCAACAATAAAAAGAGTTAGACTACACCATTCATACCTCCACTGTAGAGTTGGCCATTTCTGTGATTTGATTTTAGATATTAGTTACTGTAATAGGTGTGTACATTATGTAGGTTAAGGAGATATTTATTAAAAGTACTCCAATAATATATTTTATTTTACCCTTGTTAGATATTCTAGAATAGAAAAAGGTTTTATAGATGGCTTTGTTATACTTTGTCCCATTGCTGTGCATATTTACAAGGTAAGTAAAAGATAAATATAGTTGCAAAGTTAATATCATTACCACACAGAAACAGAAAAAAGGCATTGTTGGTGCTAATATGGAAATTAGTGTGATGCATATACTATGGAATAAAGGAATCTGATGTTGCTTCAATAAAGAAAGCAGGGCTCTCTGACCAAGGGTTAAATATATTTATACAATACCAGCTGACCCGCGTAACTTCATCTGTGTTTGTAAATTTTCCCTGTTATTACAACATTTTTCATTGAAGCTCCGCTCCTTGGCCGTAGCGTCATGTTATATAGCCTATAGCCTTCCTTGATAAATGGGCTATCCAACAATAAATTAATTTCCAAAATCGGGTTAGTAGTACCGGAGATCCCCGAACATCCAAACTCACAAACTTTACATCTTCATAATATTAGTATATATTAAAAGTCAGGCTATGGAAAAAGCTTAGTTGTTCCTGGTGTAGTCCAAATCAAAAAAGGTCCAAATGGCAGAACATGTTTACTATGTGTATGTTGAATAACAAAAACTAAAAGCAGTTAATGTCTTAATTAAAGTACCAGATTCCATGTAATATTTAGAAGTAGTATTTACAATCATATAGTGTGTGTAAATAGTAGTAAAATAGTAAAAGTACAACAAGTTTATGATAACTAATTTGTACTAATAGCACTGTAACAAAGGATAATTTTAAAAGTTTGTATTATTTTGAAATGGGTATCTAGCGAAGCTGTCCTTTTTACTCTAGCGAAGGTTTTATGCAACGCGATTTCTCATACACCGTTGCTTTAGAACAAGGTCTGTATGGAAACACATGGAGTCATTATTATTATTTTTTAATTATTGTTGCAATCATTTTTATATTAGTTTTCAACAAAACCTAGTCTTATTATATGTAACAACTTAACCGTGATTTGTTCTGATCATTTCATTAAAAGGACATAATACTTAGAAAGGTTGTTAATAATTAAAAAAAAAGACTCATACCAAACATACAGATGAAGAAATTTGCTAATGCAGCGTGTAAAAGACTTAGAAATATTATTTACTTTTATCTTAGCAAGTGGTATCACTCGATTTGGCAAAAAATATGGATTCCGTTTAAATTTAAATAATTAAATTAATGTTGAGGCTACCGGTCAACCGACGGATTGTTTTAACATTAATCAGATACTTGTTGGTTATCTCCCTTAGTTATTTAAGTGAAACACTGAGAGTCACACATAAGTATTATTTATTTAGGCCTTGACAAGTTTGATGTTATCGCTACAAATACGGGAACGCGACAGATTCAAAATCAAAGTCAAATATTTTTATTACATAAAATTCCTTAAAAATTACTTGAAATCGTCTTTTTTTGTAACTTAAAATTATAGATAAACAAAATGTCACTGCAACCATAGGTTGCTTTGTCGAAAGTAAAATTATAATAAAAATAAATAACAAATAATACCGTGTTGCAAATAGTTAAGATTGCTGCCTGCCTGTGTCGATTTATAACCGCCCGTTTCCAAATAGTTGAGCCTTGTGAGAAGAAACCGGGCCCACAAACTCACGGACACTTGAATCACCAGATTGTTAACCTGGGACCAGTGGAGCTAAAAATTATTTGTAGGCAGATCGTGCTCCTAAGCAGTTGCTTTTTTCCCCAATTTAACTCCCCAATATTATAAATAAATATTATGTGTGTGTATACTTTTTTTTATTTACTACTAACATTTTTATTTACTTCCTTAAGTAGTTATTTCCCAACGGCAAGTTGACATTATTTAAGTGTCATTATTGTCATTTACCTATTTTTAAGCATATTGTTACAAACCAAAATACAATCCTAGAAAATTATAGTTAATTAATTAAATGGAATTAGAACAGAATTATGATAAAAGATTATAACATATTTAAACTTTGACTAACTTAATTTCTGTTTTGTGTATTTTTTTGTAAATAATAATCTAATACATATAGGTACGAGTCGTCGCGCCGGGTAAGTACTACCATTTAAGTATTACCAAAATAGCTGCTATGCTAAGAAACAGCAAAGTCCATGAGAGACGATTACCAGTAGTAGGCAGTATGAAAAAGGGTATTGCTTGTTTATCAATAATCTTAAGTAGGTACTATAGAAAAATTAAACACAAGTCGACTCCATAAGTTTGCTAGTCTTGACGGAGCTCGAGCGTAAAACGTTCCATTGTGGTAAGTAAAGAAACTACGGACGCTTTACATAGAAGTTTGTGTAGCAAATTATTGCAACATATATTCACAAGGACATTCTTTGTATGGTCTGGTTTATTATTACAAGGATGGCTTATGAAATGCACAAATACAAGTAAAAAAAAACAAAGTATGAAGTACTATCTGGTGTCACTATTTAAAGCGACTTTTGTTAGGGAACATGTATCTATGGTAAGTATATTTGATCGAAGAATAATAGGCGTTAAATGATTTCCACTTTCCAAACAAAATAGTAACCGTGATAGCAATATAACAACAACATGTATTTATTCCGATGAATAGGTACCTATACAATAGATAAGCATTAAGCTGGGGCTTAATGTAGTAATGTATCTATTGTTTTAGAAAAAGACCACTTCAAAAATGTAATAGGACCGGACGGTGAAAAAAAAAAAAGATCAGTTATCAAAACAAAGTTTTTATTCGACAAACAAGTTATAGAAAGCATATCACTTATTACAAAACCAACAATGCGATTCTTGACATTCAATTTTCCTGAATTATAATAAACTAATTTACCGACTTGGTGGTTTTACAATTCTAATATTTACAACGTAACAATATCATATAGTTACTATTATTTTGAGTCAAGCGAGATCGTTATATAATATAATGTTAGAGTAAAAACATTTCTGTAGCTACTTGCCCTAAGACCATGATCTGACTTCATAGGTACTTCTACAAATAGCTTTATATTAGGATGTTTATTTTATCTACTTCGACTGTTTTTATAATTTAAAAATATACATAATAATTATTTTCTATTTATATTTCACGTACAGGAATTGTATATAATTCTGATAGGTTTATGTTAAAAGACAAAGATTTGAGGAGCATGCTTACCTACTTATTTTCATTCGACTGTATTGTACACACATCAATATTTTTATTTAATAAATACGGTTTTACCCACGTGTGTATTTCATGGATGTCCGCCTGATTTAGACCCATGAGACGCTTGACACCGACGCGGCAGGGCACTAACTCGACGCTTCACCGCTTTTTTTTTAAATATATCTATTTATTTACCAAAAAAACATGCAATTATAATTGATTGATTAATTGATTGACCTTGATCTAGGGCCTCCGTCAGGTCCTAAGCTAGTGGGACATCCTTCGAGGATGCACACTCACAATAGTTTTTATTCAAATAAACCTTACCTTTAACTTAATATTATTAGTTAAATGCATCGAGTATTTATAAAAACGTGTTAATGACTATGACAGTAACTTCTAGATGCTTTAACAATTTCGCAAATCTTGCAGTTAGAGAATCTGAGATGTATCAAACAAGTGTTGAGTAATAAATCTGGTTTTAAAGTATCAAATTCAAATATAATGCAATATTCTACAATGACGTGCATATATTCTCAACGATCCGTATTTACTGTGTGCTTGTGCAAATTCTATCAATTATAACAAAATTTTCTAAACATTTGAGCGCATCAGCTTACACTCCCCCCTTTTCTATATCTTACGGCTCGGATGAGTGTTTTCGATTATTTTATAATCTTTTATTTAACATTCAATATTCGTATGTAAGTTGTTTTCAAAATTTGCAAACCATTTTTCGACGACTTGTTTGTATCCGATTGAGCTGAAATTTGACATACTTAGGTACTTATGTAAGAGAGTAGGAGACAGTGTTTTTTATAATAAGCATGATTTGATTCTGAACCCAGGATTGGCTCCAGACGGTCCTCCTCCTCAACGGTCAATAGTCAACACGAAACTTTAAATACGCATTGAATTTTGATAGTCTGTTCTCAAGTTCACCACGGCCTATAAAAGTTTTATAAAACTGTTTTTTTTTACAATTTATTTATTATACATTTATTTACTACGACCTTGGCAAAAACAGTTCATCATAATTTTCATCCAAAAACCCACTGATAGGTACCTAGGCCTTTTGGAATATCAGGTTGGTGATCTTTCCCATTGTTCGCTTCGAGACGCTTCGGCTAATTTTCGACAATACTCATCGTAACCGTAAACTGTAAAAACGTTTAAATCATTGTTGAGACAAGTATACAAATAAAAAAAAAACGTAATCGAAATATTAATACGTGAAGTGAATTCTTTGTACCTATGCATTTTTAAGAAAATTTCGAAAACGCAGGAATGTGGTTGGAACACTTAAAGTTTATGTATAGAACAAGTGCAGAAAGCTACTATTCATAAATAACTACATACATCCACACATCCATACATCCTCACAAACTTTCACGTTTATAATATTAGTAGAATGTGTTACAAAAAAAAAAAGTGAATACCGCTACATCAAGGCACACGCGTCCAGTATATATGTACGTAAGTTATACAGCGACAGTTCAATTTATACTGGTCAATTAAAAAAAGAATTATGAATTATAGTCGATACTCGACCACATGGCGATCTTTAGCAATCATTAATATACTTCCTTCCAATGCACAAACATAGTTTTTTAATTATTCCATCCAGTACCTTGTGGCGATTTTATTTGTATACATTTGTAATACGAACTAGTAGGATAAAACTGAACAAACAGACAATATTGTCACAACATAACCGGTCATTATAACTCTCGAATAGACTTATTAGAATAGAAAAACGACCAAAACTTGCACCCTATTAACTTACAAGGTTTTTGTTATTTAGACACAATAAATAAAAATTTCACCGTCGCTTTAATAGAATAATTACATTTCTTCGACAAAAATATAAAGAAATAGGTACATCTATTACTTAAATAATCTTAGCTTTTTTTAAGTTGTTAAATATGCTATTTCAGTTTATGATATTGCAATGGCGACCTGGTTTTTTAAATTTTTGTTGCGGCTATTATTAACAATACCCTTTGTTGACGCAGATTTCTCCATTTCTGATTTCATTGGTCTTTAAACTCTAGGAAAAAAACACTTATCCTTATTTCAATACTAACTTTTCCTTGTCTAGATTATGTTATTATGCATAATGTCCAAAATTTCTAACTACCACTATAACTTCTTGTATACTTAGCACATGAAAACGTTCTTCAGCCACTGTAAACAAAAGATTGAAAAGATTAAAGACAGAATAATGTAGGTACATTTCTCTACTTTGATCGCACGTACTGCTTTTTAGTAGTAAATGTCCCCCAGTTATACTTAGATATTCCCTTTATATAAATCTGAATAATTTTATTTTTTCTATGGACACCTGTTCATTTCACTTTACTACTGTTCATTGGTTGAGTATATTTTATAAATCTTCAGAATATTTCTATATCAAAATATATCTAAACTAGCTGTGCCCGCGATTCCGTCCGCGTGGAATAGTGTATTTATATCGAATCAACAGCCTAAAAAATAAGTTTCAAGCTTCTAGCTCTAAATATGACAATACGATATTTCCGGACCGATACGACCTTCAAACCTTCAAGAAAAGAGCGTACTCCTATCTCAAAGGCCGGCAACGCACTTGTGACTCTTGAGTTGCAGGTGTCCATGGGCGACGGTAGTCACTTACCATCAGGTGACCTACCTGCTCGTTTGCCCCCTATAATATATATAAAAAAAAAACTCCCATACAACTCTTCATCCCACCTTTCAACCCCTTACACCCATGTTTTCGTATTAAAAAGTAGCCTATGTCCTTTCTCAGGCTCTAGACTATCTGTGTACCAAATTTCATTTAAATCGGTTCAGTAGTTTTGGTGTGAACGGACGACAGACAGAGTTACTTTCGCATTTATAATATTAGTAAGGATACTAAGGATTATATTCATTCATTGATTCCTTTTACTGAAGATAGACTCACATTGTTCTTTTCAAAGGAAAATGGTCTTACCTCGGTTAAATTCATTTGAACACCCTCCGTTCGAAGACTATTGCCTTTGTGGAAGATTTCTGGAAGAAATAAAATACCCATGTTGTGAGATTAACCGTGACCAATGAAAGCAAGCAGAATTTGAAAATAGCTGGCTACATTAGACGGTTTTTAACCGGATATAGCTAGTGATGTTTTCTGACGAAAGGATTGGCAACATACCTTATTACAATCTTAATCGTATAGAATATAGACGTATAGACTCAGAGTATAGACTTTTGCACCATGACAGGCCAAAATATTTACTGGACACTTATATATAGCTTTATGTACCCGTTTTTGCAATTTTTTAAACTTTATAGCAAATATTGTTTAAAAATTTTAGCTTTCTGCACTTCTTTTATATATAATCTGTAAATATTCCAAAATTCACGTAACTACGTTTGCGAAATTTTCTCTTACAAAGAGCACAAAGAATTCTCTTCACGTATTAATATCATGACTAGAGATCGCGTGGTGGTCGAATTTCGACCATGCTTTTTCATTGGCCAGTATAACTTGAGCTGTCATTGTAGATATAGACCTACTTACCATGACAGATCAACGCATATACTGGACGCGTGTAATTTCATTAAGCAGTTTTCACGTAATTTTAAGGTTGTAAGACATTGTTTAAATATTTTAGCTTTCTGCACTTCTTCTATAATATATATAAACTGTAAATATTCCAAAATTCACGTTACTACGTTCGGGAAATTTTCTTAAAAAGTGTTACATAAAATTCTCTTCACGTATTAATATAATGATTACAGACGTTAGCTCTTTTGTCACCGGCTTTCAACAATTTTTAGCATAGGACATGACATGTTAATAAATCTACTTTAAGCATTAGATATGTTACTGCTATCTTATATTTTCAAGAATCAAATGTCTGACCACTTCATTGGTTGGAATACGAGAAGTAATTAACGCATTCTAAGTCAAATATGCAATATTGATAAGAACCTACGTAAGGGAACACTTTTACGTGTTGGTAGCAGTATTAGCAGTACGGAGTAAATACCCTGACTTACCAAATGCACGATGTAAATGCATCACAGCTGAAACAAAGTCCCCGAACCTCAGCATGCCGTCCTTCCTCATGTACCTGAGGACGAGGAGGTTCATCACCTTCTCGGGCACTATGAACCCGACATCTCGAAGTGCGTCTCGAAACCTTTCAGCTCTAAGAACACCCATCTTCTCTCTAGCATGGGTTCTAAAGACCAGCTGCCAGTGCTTCAAGCTGCACATGAGGTCCTTGAAATCTGAAAGTGATATGCGGCCCGTGCCTTTCTTCTGAGATATATGCTAAGAAAAATGTATTATAATAATAATGCACACTAGTTGATATTAGTAAATTCATGTACAGTATCGAATTGTAGGTAACAATTTAAATTTATTTTAAACTTTCTACTGCATTATATATTTTTATAGTCCTTTAGTAATTACTTTCAAACAGAGATTATACCCCTAAGCGTGACCTACACTGCGTCAAAGCCCGAAAGGCGAGGTTAATTGGTTCACGGCTTCCCATGACTGACACCGATCGGCAAACGAGCCAAAGTGGCATCTTTGGGTCGTTTGACTAGTTTGCCGATCGGTGTCGATTTTTGTCCTGCGACAGAGAATTTGCGATCCGTGACGTTCGCAGCTTGATGACGGATTTTCGTCATCCACCATGTTCTTCATATCTTTGTTAGTGTTTAATGCTTTAGCAAAAAGTATTTTCTTTATTGTGTATGTTTTAATTACTGGTATTACCAGACGGATTCAAAAAAATCTCTCAGCTAATTTTAAATATAGATTTTTTGTTATTTAAGTCAGAAGAGAAAGCGCTCCTGAACTGTTTTATCCCCGTGTGATGGCGAAATCGTTAGCGATACGTAAATTCAATGTTTTACATAAATATTGGTCTAGTACATATTCCCGATAACATTGCCCAGTTCTTATACATAAGCCACAATAAGGTCTTTACCTTATTGTGGCTTATGTATATCTTATTATTATACAAACCTTTGTTTGTGTCAAGAAAATATTGAAAATATAAAATTAATTTATGAGCATTATTATTAGACATGGCATTATAATTTTTACGAACGAAAGGTAAGGTTTCATCATCAAGACAATTTTAAGAAAGTAATCTTTACTTTTAATAGCATGTTATTTGTATGCATAGCTTAGGAGATAATAGAAAATTTAAATAATTTAACACTGCTCGGTTCTATGACCATAGTAGGCGCGAAAGAGCCGTGTGACGCACAAACCTTTTTTATCGTATGGAAACCCCCACGGGTCATTACTTCACCGGAGCTAACGGTAAAGTGGTATATCAGAATCGAACCGACTAAAACCACACGGTATTCCGTCACCATCGAGTCATGTAAGGGACTCGGGTACAACCTAGGATGGAAGTCCCCAAATACCTCGACTAAGCCGCATCTTAAACAGTCGGCAGCCAAACCGTTGCATGAGGAGATGTGGAGAGTTTTGCCACCGGCTTAGACAGGCAGGCGCAGTACACATCACGCCACTGTCTTAGGCCTACTTCTGCTAGGGTAACGGGCAGGTGACGCATAACCTTGGCCGCCCGACGAGAAACGAGCATTGCCAAGAAGAGACGAACTGTGAACGCCTCCATGCGAAGAAAATTTTCAACACTATTGTCAATATTAAGTATTATAAATCACCAATCAGTGATTTCGTTTAAATAGGTAACTAAAAGATAAAAGTAGGAGACGCCAGCTAAGAACGGATTTTGCGACTAAGGGCTACTAGTTTTTTGTACTAGAGACCTGAAATTTTGCTCCCTGAGCTAATTAAGAGGTAGGATACGAATTAAGGTCTCTTGCTAGTTTGTGAAAGTCCTTGATTTTTTGTACTAGAGACCTGAAATTTGGCAGGGAGGTAGCTTATAGGTAGGTAATGTGAGCTTAAAACGGATTTTTCTACAAGGCCGGATTTGAAAGTCTAAGGGCTCTTGCAAGCAGTGGTCTGGTTTAAGGGAATTCAAAGGCTTTCGCAACTTTTGGTTTTCTTTCTTCACACCTACAGAAGTTTAAAAGGATACATCTAAAGATAAAACGATTTGCCGGCAGGTGTCTATCGATGCACAACTCTTAATGTAATCATTCGGAAGACAGGCATCTAGTAACTCTTGTAATTCGAACGGATCTATCGTTTTATGTTCATCAGCTAATTGCAAAAATACAGCTTCGTACTGCGCGAAACTATTCACTTCCACAACTGGAGGTGCTTTTACTAAAGCTGTTTTTGTCATCTTAGGAGGGTTATCTAAAATTTTCATTTTGATAGGTTTACTTGAATATATTCTAAGGGTGAAGTTGGCTTCGTCTCGCGGTTCAAATGTCGTAGGCATTACGATATATGCACTGGCTTCTAGAGGAGATCTGAAAATAAAAAAAAAGAGACATGCAATTTTTTTTCGTAAAGTTTGATTTATTATCATAAATTTATTCGCAATGTCATTCGCATAAGAGAAGTTTATTAGAGCTGTAAATCGCAGTGCTTATCTCTTGATGTTAGAATAAAAAATACTGACATCTGATTTAAACTTGGAATATGAAATGCATTATTAATTTTGTTTCTCTATTTTAGTTTTTAAGCAGTAGATGTTTTTGTTTCTTGTCAACATTGAGAGGCAATTCTACAAACCTGTGTGTAACTTGTCGACTGTTTGTGTATTGAGAATTTATTGTACTTTTGACTTTTCTGAAGAACAAAGCTTTAGCAGTTTCATTAAAAGGTGACGGAATCTTGTAGATACTGAAACCGATAACTTTGGGCTCCATTATGCAATGCTGGTTCAAAGATATAATTACTGTATCCGGTTCTGTTAAAATTATTTGTATTTGAGGATTTGTGTGGAAGAAATCTGAAAAGAAACGAAACATTAAAAACATTGTTGCTTAACACGATATTAATTATAATAATCATATCACATGTCTAACCAAGAGAAACCTATTCACTCTACTCTTAAACGTTCCAAGATTATAATTGTCTGGAAAAATAGACTATTCTAAAAACTTTCAGTGTGACCCACGGATCTTGCCTTCAAGTTTGAGACATTTATCTGGCAATCCGCTATTATTGGACTGATAGATCGATAATTATCGATTCAGATTTCAGAATCCATTATAATGGATTCTGAAATACCTATATAATCTTAAGAAGCGAACTGGACGTTTCTATTATGTAGAATGATTTGAAAAGTTTACACAGATCACCATGCTTTAAGTTTTACGTAATAGGTTTAGCTTTCGTAAAAGTTTGTAATTCTACAAATGTAACTACATATTTTTGAAACTTGATCTATTACTGACTATATTAATTAAGGAAACTACCACCAAAAGTACTTACGGACGTAATTTCGGCATCCACCTGCAGAAACTCCCCTCTTCCACCCAGCTTGATGCATTTTCATTTGCCATTTGAGTTTGTCTGCCAAGAATGGTTCAGCCCAACAAGTCTCTAAGTCGAGGTGTACGACTTCGACGCGACAGAAGGCTCTTTGAAAGTCAGAGAACAACATCCAGGTTCCTTTTGATGTGGATATGAAACGGTCTTTCTCTTTTTGGGGAATGGTGTGCCAACTGTTGAAAATATTATTAATGTTATTAGGTAGGTAATACAGTTAGGCCGAGAATGTTGAGAACATTTTGCTTTTTAAAAATATGTATTTACAAATTTTATGAATTCACAAATCAATACCTTATATGAATGCACTCTTAAGATGTAGTTTTTTATAGAACTACGGTGGATAATAGCAGCTAGGTACTACAAACTTCGGAGAATCAACAACCGCTTCGGAATAAATTAGGTATTAGGTATTCGAGTTTATGGAATTGCAAGGGCCTAAATGAAAGTGGATTTTTCCTACTAGATGGATTGACTGCCTGGTGTTCCGAAAATGATCCCAAACATTGTAATGATGGTATTCAAACAAACTTACGATTCTGGATTCAAAACGATGTATGGTACAGGGACTTCTCCAACACCAAGTGGTCTGCGCAGACGCACTACGTACGTCGCACCTTTCGTGCTTTCCACTTGTTCTACGTTCATGATGACGTAGTTCATTTCTGTTTGAAGTTCAGGTATTTTGTCTTCAGGGGCCTGAAGCAATGTAAAGTGATACATTATATTATTTAACGATTCAAGAAATGTTGAGGACTAGATGACTCGGTGCATTTCGTATCACCTACAATTTATTTGAGGACTTTCATATAAACTTCCAGGAGTTCTCGTATTATATCCTTAATCCGGTCCTGTCGCAAAATCCGTTCTAAGGTAATGTGTGCTACTTATTAACTATTTCCCTGGCTAAATGTCAGGTCTCTAGTAGAAAAAAATAAGGACATGCATAAATAAAAAAGAGGTGAAACCCCTTAGGACTCCTTTATCCAGCTCTGTCCTAAAATCTATTCTTAGCTGACGTGTTTTACGTATATACTATCTCTTTGTCAAATTTCAGGTATCTAGTAGAAAAAACTAAGGACTTTGATATAAACTGGCGAGAGCCCTCCGACCACCTTAAGCCGGCCCTATCGTAAAAACCGTTCTTAGCTGACGTAATAAGCCACTAGTCTCTAATACAAAAAACCAAAGACTTTCATATAAAGTGGCCAGAAACCTTAAATCTCCTTGATCCGTCCCAGACGCAAAATCCGTTCGTAATTTCAGGTGTCTAGTACAAAAACCTATGACTTTCATGTAAACTTGCGAGAGCCCTTAGAACTCCTTAATCCAGCCCTGTCACAAATCCGTTATAAGCTAAGCTAACGTCTCCTACCTATGTATAAGCTACCTCCCTGCCAAATTTAATACGTCTAAAATCAATATCTGTCCTTCGCAGGTCATCAGTGCGGTTTGCATGTGATGTAACTCCTCGCACATTTAATTGACTTCGGTGACCTATGACAGTTCATCTTTTCCTCGGCATTGTAATGAACACTATAAAACGACATGGAATTGTTTTTACAGTCAAGCATATCTGTCGATTTACAAACCTCGACCTAAGTCATAAAGAAGTAAGTAGTAATTTCTGATTAGATGTGTCTAAACGTACAAAGTCGTAGGATGGCTGATTAAAATTAATAATCGCAATGTGTAAATTTGACTTCAGATCACTTTACTAAAACTTTTCTTAAATTGACATTTTCTTTTTACACAACCACACGAAAGAAATGGCAAAGAACGCCATCTATTAAAGGTAATGGAAGTAATAACAGTTTTTTATAGCACGTTAGTTAGACGTAATCCGAAGGAACGATTTCCAAATATTATTACCACAACAACAATAGATAAATTAAAAATGTATCTATTTTCATCCGTTTTTTTGGGTTTTCAATTTTTCCCCTTTTTAACCATCCCTGTAGTACCGCGAACAAAATAAAACAAAGATTATCCGTCCAGCCATAATTGAGTTTTAGCGAGACTAACGAACAGCAATTAATTTTTTTATATAAGATAATCGTGAAACATATTGCAACTAAAGTGTTTTTTGAGGTACAAGATTTTTTAAAAATTTGATTTGATGTTTAAGTTTTTAAACTATTCCTTAGCCTATATTCAATTCTTTGATATTATTAATTACCTTTAGTGATCTATTATTAATTATCTTTAGAGAGAGATTGCTTGTAATGTATTCTTGTTCGTCAAATTATTCTATTCCATTAGCACAGAATACATAAAAGTTAATTTGTTAGTAATTCTCCCCTATTCTCCTAACGTGAGACGTCATAAGATTTTTGATAATTAATGAAACAAACAAATTTACTTTTTAAAACACAATAATTAAAATTGTAGCAGTTGCCATAAATCCAGAGATGCAACGAATTATACAATATTTTAAATGAGTAACTCGTTTAGTTTTTAACTGTGTAAGATATATGTCTTCGAATAAGTGACACATCTGGGTTTTTGAGCTAAGATAAAAGGAGTATCTTCGTAATCATTAGAGGCAAATACAGTTTGACTTCGCTTACGTTTAAACCTATTCCCCGTTGGATAACAGACGTAACCGTATAGAGAGGGAATCTTAATAAACTTTACCAACAATGACTTACAGCAGCTACATGATGTGCAGTGACAAGACTAGTGTATTTTAACAGGTTCCTCAAGGCCTCGGCGTCACTCAAATCAGTTATCTGTATAGACTCCGTAATCCCTCCTGTGAGATCTGCTAGCCCATCAAGCAGGCTCCCGTACTTTAAAGCTTCGTATGATCCGTGAAGTCTGAAAGAATATAATAAAAGTGAGCAACTTAATAAATATAGTACTTTATGAAACCAGAGACCTATATTTAATATATACGAATCTGTTTTTAAAAGGTGTGCCTTTACCGTAACGACCTATAAATCAAATACCATGACGAATAGTAGTATCAGCGGTGACAGTTCTAAACAATGTCATTTTAAACAATAATCTGAAATCTTGTCATTCTAAACAATCGTCTTTCTAACAGCATAAACTAGCCATCCGCCCCGGCTTTGCACGGGTAGCAGAGACATCTTCAACAATCATCAACATATTTTAATCAATTTACACAAAATTTTCATAAATTATACACATAAACCTTCCTTATGAATCCCTATGTCTATTAGTGAAAATCGCATGAAAAAAAATTCGTTTAGTAGTTTTTCTGTTTTTTGCGAACAGACAGAAAGACACGCGGCGGGGGACTTTGTTTAATAAGATGTAGTGATAATATTTCACTTTTCCATAATACCCCTACATTTATGCGTTTGGTAGCGTTAGCCTATGATATCTAAATCTAGTCAATGGACGGGCAGCTACGATATGCGTCTATTAGACCACAGATTGTATTTTCAGTTATAACACGAGCCTTTTTATGGCTTAGGATTACTGTTTAAAGAGAATCCAAAAAAATATATTCCAAATAAATATTTTGAAGTCAATTTTTCAGAAAAAAATTGGTTATGGTTAATTGCAAAGTTTCTTTCATTACCATCATTTGTTACATAATAAGCAATTCGGTTTGACAAGGTTTTCGCTCCGCAACTGATGGCGGTGTTGAGCTTGTGAACCATATTTTTGATACCTGGGAGGATGCCCATGATACCCTAGGCATGTTTTGTGATTTATCCCAGGCTTAGCAACTCTGATTCCTACGGTATCAAAAACACGGCGCTGAATCTTCTTTCTTCTTATCTGAGTAACAGGATTCAGAAAGTCGATATTAGTTTGTCTATATGTCCAGGGTCTGTGGTAAAATCGAAATGAGAGTTCCAAAGAGTCTATACTTGGGCTATTTTTCTTCTTAATTTACACTAATGATTTACCTAATCTTGTTAAGAACAACCACGAGATAGTGTTGTTTGCGGATGATACATCACTCTTATTTAAACTAAACCGTAGAGTATAAACTTTGCTGACGTAAACGATGCAATTTAAAGTGGTTTGCTGGTTTAGCGTTCACACCTTACTTACTTCTTAATGAAGAAAAGACAATGTATCCAGTTCACTACTCCAAACATTAAAAAGCACTCCAGTCAGTTATGCGTCTATTACACTATTTTTGTGAACAAATAAATCTAAGCTAGGTACTAATAACTCGATAGCCTAGATACGAACGCATTACGCGACGTAGCTCGTGAGTGAGCATCGAACTAACGTGCGGCACGGCTGGCCGCAACAGCCGCCTGAATTTTGCCACGTTTAGTCGATCCCACCGTGTACTTGTAGCTTTATACCTATTCTGCGGACTGGACCTGACCTGTTTTAGGATCCAAAAAATTAACTTTTAACGAGACTTTTGTTTCCAGATTAATAATAATATTCAAATCTAAACTGAGTCTAAGCAAGTATAAGTCTACAGTAAAACGACAACTATGTCTTAAAGGCTATTACTTACTAGTGGATTATACAGGATAAAAATGCTTGGCATTGAATTGTTTTGGATACACAGGCAATTTCATATATTTAATAGAAATGTAATGTGGGCTAAAATGTTTCTTACTTTTCATCTTTTATGTTTATCTTTTCCTCCTTTTTTTACTTCATTTTCAGTTTCCCATCATAGCCTAAATTGATTTACTTAGCAACACACAGCAAACCAATTGATGTAATACAAGTGACTTAATATTGTTAAAACTATCTGGTGATTTAAAAGAGTGGCCGTGAGTTTGTTTGCCCGATTTCGTATCACAAGGCTCAACCATTTGGAAACGAGCGGTTATATTTATTTATTTATTTATTAAAACTTCATGCACATATTGTACAAAGGCGAACTTAATGCCTTAGGCATTCTCTGCCAGTCAACCTTGGTGTGAAGCAGAAATAAAAAATGGTAGGTGCAAAGATATGGTTAAGTATTCTTATAATAATAAGATTTATTAAGTTATTAACTAAATATACACATTACATGGAATACACACATTATACTGATACATAATATACCATTACTTATACATACACACACATATATATATATATACATATACTATGAATATCGAGTCTGAGATTCATGTATTAGCACTGTGACATTATAGATCGACACAAGCAGATATGATAATCAGTTATCAATTTTTTTTTAAATTTTACATTTGACAAAGTAGCCTTTTATTGCGGTGTGTGTTGACCTATAATTTTTAATTATAAATCTTTTTTTCAATTGACGATTTCGAATAATTGATGACCAATTTTACGAAATAAAGAAATTTAATTTAAATTTCTTTATTCACCAAAGGGGCTTGATTACGCAGTGATCATGTCTATGAATGATTGTTCAATCAGTATGTTGACACGATTATCAAGTCGATTTAAAGCTATTAAGCATTTGTGAATCATGGTTAGCATTACTTACGCATTAATGTCTTAGACTGATTTATGGTAAAAGACCAGAGCCGAATAGACTCCTATCATAATATTACTAACGTTGCACCGCACTGGTACGGAAAACCAAAAATCCAGAGAGAGAGCTAGGCGAGCCATACCCCTCGATCATATAAAACATTTGATCATCGTTTAAAAAAATTAGCAACACCTAAACTGTGCTTGGGTATATTCAGTTTTAAGCACAGTTGAACTATCAGATGCAAAAATATATTTTAAAAAGTTAGTTATTTTTTAAATACGGAACTTGCGTAGCTGTCCTTGAATACGTACCTACCATGAGTCTAATACGCTCTATTGTGGTAAGTAATAAACTGCAGACACTTTAAATTGTAGTTATTTATATATGTTATTTTTGTAGGAGATCGTGTGTATCAATGATATATTTGATCTAAGGCTGCACCTCAGAGAATACTATGGCAGTTTTCGTGTTCTTCCTTTGGAATTGAAAAAAAAACTATTGATATTTTAAACTCACTTGGCATAGGCTTTCTCTAGTAAGGCTGGCCACATTTGCTCCGTATTGTTGCTCTGTAGAAAAGCCAGCTTTCCGTTGACGGTGGGGAGTCGATCGTCCACCAGCACCTCGAGCCATTGCCCACACCACCATAGGCGGAACCTGGAATTAAACATTTTTGAAATTTAACTAATTGTAACCTATTTGTGATACGGTAATTGAACCTAAGAAAATTTTTTGCGCCGTGGTACTAAAAGGCCCTATAAATCAAATGCTAATTACCTTTTTAGATTTTGAATCAAAGTATACCAGCTTAAAAACTAAGATTGAAACACGAACATATCAGTTAGGTACAATAATTCGATCACTTTCATTAAAATACTGCAACGTCTTAAATTTATTAACTACACTTTTCGAAAGTCTGAAGAATTTAAGCCTAGGTCACATGGAGAAGAGTGTCTGAGCTATCTCCATACTTCAAACGTCGAGACTCATATCCTAGCTAGTAGTGATTTCATAAACTTCTTTTTTGTGGTGTGTAAATTCTTTCCAGACGGTATGTCAGAATTGAACCAACTAGAGCCGCACTTCTGTCACGAGAGTCTATACTCTAGACCATAGGTTCCCGAGCTTTTTAGACTACCGCCCCCTTTACAAGAAAAAAAATTCCAACGCCCCCCTTTACATAATAGTAAATTATACCAATTTTGTATATCTGTCTATTATCTATTAATAATCAGAAATTAAAAATTAATTCTCTCTCTCTCTCTCTCTCTCTCTCTCTCTCTCTCTCTCTCTGTAATCATGCTACTCGTGGTGGTGGCAGAGGTTCGGAATTATTAATTATTTAAAAATACAAAAACATTTTATAATAGAAACATTTAATTCAGACAAAAACCGTACAAAGTGTAACTTAACCAACAAATGCAAGACAATACACAAAGCTGGACCACCCCGTACTAGGATACTGCACAAAGGCAAAGACGATTAATCAAAATTAGTAACAAAATATAATAAAATTTGGAAGTCTTTAAGTAATCACATAATAATATTTCAATGTCTTTAGCCATTTCATCGATTCTTTATTGCACTGTATTATTACTCAAAAGGATTTTTTTTTTGATGAAATCTGATGGCATCTTATGATGAAGAACAGTTTCGATTACCTCTGACTGCCGGCATAATTCATTCCTCGCCAATTGTATGTCGTTTTTCCGCCTTTGCGATTAATAATGAAATAATATATGAAGCTCGGCAGTCCATCGTCTTATCATCATCATCTTATTGTTTAGAACACGATGCAAAAAGGTTTAGGTTTGATATAGGTGGCTGTTTTAAATATGTCTTTTCAAGTCCTTGAAAATAGGATAAATCTTTGTCCTTTTTATTAGCATGTATTTTATTCAAATGCTCTTGGAGCCTAGAAGGCTTCATGGCTTCATTTGAAAATACTTTTTGGCAAATTAAACACACAGGTATTGGTTTGTTGGAGATTGCGTAAATCCATATTTCAAATACTCAATGTTGTACTGCCGACATTTCTTTTTAGTTTTAGATATTTTGGAATTCACAACTTCAATACATTAACTTTCAACCGATTTATAGAAAGTTATAAAACTAATGGCTATAATGGCACGAGCGAGTATGGATCATTGGCGAAGCACACAGAAACAATAAGACAACAACAACGACTTATATGCCTTTGTTTGTTTGCGGTGCACTTGCCCTGCCAAACAGATTGTTAGAAGTTCCCGTATTTTTATCCGATTGCGTAGATCACGTCTTTGCCTACCAACTTGCATAGACTTGTTACCGATTGTCCTATACCGAATCAATTAGTTAGTTTATACTTAATACTTATTTAAATGTTTTAATGTTTATTTACGCCATAATAATAAGATCGGGATCTTAGACGGCTAGATGAAATGTTTTTTCATGAAAATAGATGTATTTTCAAAGTATTTTATTATTTTATATTTCAAATTAGGTAGGTTCGCCGCGACGCCCCATTGACTGCCATAACGCTCCCCCTCATTTATCTTTGCACAAAACAATACTACGCACTTTATACTACGTACTAATTAACCGTGGTCTCCTGAGCGGTAGGGAAAGCAGAACTCTTTTGTGCTTTATCTTCTATCAAGCTAAGGGTACATACCTGAAAACGCCAGCGTAAGCTTCGTCTACCCTTTGGTCAGCTGGCACCACTCGGTAGAAAAGGCCCTTGGTGAGGTAAAGAACGCCAAGACACGACACCATCCATTTGTCGCCTGCAACAAACACTCACATCAACGCGACACAATATCAATATAACCGGCGCTTCTGGGTAAGACTCGGTTGATATTATATTTATACCAGTATGGTGGCAAACAATATATAGTCCACCTGATGGTTACCGAAAACAGAAACGTATGAGATGTTATCTGGCTACATTTAATGTAGTCTATCAATCAAACCCAAAAACTGTGCTACGTCCCTCAGCATTCAGCCTTTGGCATCCATACGAACTCAGCCAGGTTCTTCATTTAGTGAGTTCATATCATATGGCTGCTTTATACAGAGTGTATTTGAAAATAGAACACTTACTTAAATCACTGATAGGGCATGACTCTAGCATGTAGTTACAATAAGAATTAAAAAAAAAAACTATCCGTTTACAAGTTATGACCGTTTGAATTTTGCAGATATTTTTGTCTACGTTTTTCATAAAAGTAGGTGGAATGCGTAAATTTAAGGATTTTAAATGGTACTTTTATAAAAAACGCAAACGCAAACTTGCTTTTATGAGAAACCGAGGTAAAAATACTTGGAAATTCAAACGGTCATAACTTGTAAATGGATAGTTTATTTAATTATAACTGCAAGCTAGAGTCATGCCCTTTCCCTGATTTAAGTAAGTGTTCTATTTTCAAATACACCCTGTATATAACTTCACCTTGATTAACAATTTTTTTTACCTATAACACTATCCAACAACAAAAACATCACCACACAATTCCACGAATAGTAACTCGAATTAATTATACAAAAGTATAAGCAACGGAAAACAAAATAATTTTCAGATATCACATATTCACATCACAAAAGACAGATAAAGGAAACCTCACATTTTTGTATAGGTACCTACTGCAAAATTTGTTTGAGACTAGTCACAGGCTAGTCATAAAAATATATAATTGCTGTGCAGTTGCTTGCAGACTACTTTTGAAGTTTCCAGAGAGTCCCTGCGACTAATGACTATAATAGTAACGACAATCGTTGCGAACAAAAAGAGTTTCCAAAATAAAAGGAAATGTCAATACATATTTTAATAAAAATCAATAAGTGTTTTTCACTACTAAATCCGAGGTGATGTAACAATTACAACAACTTACATCTCAATTAGCTTTAAGGTGAAGGATCATATATAAAATAAAAATAACCGTTCTTGAATAAACGTTCTATCTAATGTAAAATATTTTTTAAATGGGAGTAATAGAACTTAGGATTGGCGTTTAAAACAGACAAACCGTTTCATAATAAGAATTAATAATATGATAAACCCTGAATGTGTTGAATAACTGTCTTATTCAAAGATCATAATATGGCAAGGAGGCATATACATTTCACTTCTGATCACTTAGCCACTTTTAAATTTCGTAATAACAATACTTCATCGAATTACTAACTAATGTAAATAAGTCGAACATGTCACAATACAATGCCATTTATGCAAGAAAGAAAAACAATCGCGTAGCACAATGTCAAACCACATTTGCTCAAACGATATAATCAAGCATCCTTAGACAGCTTGTCCTCCGGACACCTGGCATTGGCGAAATTGCGGTACATTACCGGTATACAGTTGACATAATGTGCTTTTACTGTAAATTTACTTTGCTGATAGCGCGCCTAATTCGCTGAATAACTAAAATAATGTATGATTTTCATATTTTTTTTAAATAGATTTAAAAATGTTAAATAGATGAAAAAGTACAATCAATTTCAGTGCTTCTTAAGTATCCAAGTTATTAGCTGTTGCCCGCGACTTCGTTCGCGTGGAAATTTTGGTTACATCTATCCCACGGGAACCGTACATTTTTCCGGGATAAAAAGCCTAGCGTATTTGCTATTCCAGACTATAATCTATCTCTGTGCCAAATTTCATCCAGATCCCTTCAGCCGTTTTTGCGTGAAAAAGAGTAACAAACATCCATAATATTAGTAAGATTTTTTACACTTGGGGTTGGAATGTAGTTTTTAAATTATTATGTCTCCAGTTTTCGAAGATTAGAATTACGAACGTGCTCCTGTTTGGTTTGAAAAGATTCGGCAATACTTATTATTTACAATAAAAAATCCGTCTATTAGGAAAGACGTAGACGCCTTAAATACATAATAATTTTTACAGAGGCTGGTGTTATGCATGTCATCACTTTTTTTTAAATTCCCATGTTTTACTTGAGATTGTTTTACTTTTACAACGGTGGTGCATGCAATAACCTAAAATACACGGGTATGAAAGTAATAAAGGGTAAGGTAATAGTGATCAATCATACCCAAAAAATAGTGATAGATTTGTCAATACTAACATTTGCTAAATTTCCACTAGACTAGACTGATCTTATTTTTTTCTAAAACAGTCATAAATTCTTTGTAATTGTATTAAGTTTTTGTGACATTTGTAAGACGTGGAAGTACATAATCCGACCGTCTAGGTTGTTAATTCGCGAGACACCAATATTTTGCATTGAGGGTGAATTTGTGTCCAATCAATATGGGCGGAGGGAGACACACGCTTCCTTTTTAAGGTCACGGCCAAGGTTAGGCTATTGATTTTTGTTTAATACACCTTACTTATAATGAATTAACTTGCCAATTCGATTCTTGCTGTACATTTACCGCTGTTTGAACGTTATTTTTAACCAACGTTACCTTAATTTTGCTTTATATTTATCTTAAAGTTCGGATTATACTTTCGTGTCTCTTACATTCATAAAACACAACACAACTGTGTATCTATACAACTCACTCATATGCATATGACACAATATATCTGTACACATGCCCAACATATAATATCTTTAGAATATATGTGAAATACATGTTAATACTACATTTTAAATCTTACATTGACGCATCAAAAATAATTTTTAAAATAATGATTAATTTTAGAAGTTTACCCAACAACTTTCTTTAAATCCATGTTTTTAATTTTTAAGAAAGTTGAACAATGGCACTCCTTAGCTGATCGTTCTTGACAAAATAGATAAAAAGAAGTTTAAAAACGGTCTCGGTTTCACATTAGATTCGGCACCATTGCCATTTATGCATAAAAGTGACGTAAATTCACTAGCGGAAATTATTTAGTTATGAACCGGGTGTGTTTTTTAAAATTTGTTATGTGGGAAGAACAAAATAAGTAGGCGTCAACTCGAATCTCAAAAAGAGGAATTGTCTTCAGAACACAAACCATTACATTTTTTCTTCTCTTCTAGTTAAGACTTCTTGCTCAAAAAAGTACAATGGCCGACTTAATGTTTTAGGCATTTTCTACCAGTACCTTCAGTGATTTTTATATAAGTCATGATTCCCGAATAGAATTAAATCATAGGTGCTCTTATAACAGATGACTTAAAATATTTCAGTAAGGTATATAAAATATCGTCCTCGGCAGGGATTCGAACCCTGGTCTCCGTATACACGCGCATATACATGGTGTACTTACCACTGTACTACCGAGGTTGTGCTCAAAGATTTCAATCAGTTATCCTCTTTCGTCACGGCAATGTTAAAAAAGCAAATATCTCATCAACCCTTAAGTGTTGCTCGAAACTATTTACTTTTTGCATTTTTAACATCATTTTTTTACTTGATTCTTCGAAAATCCAAATAATTTCTTTAAATAATTCCTTTGTCTATAAATTTATTTATTAGTGTGTTATATAACAGAGGCGCCATCAATCAGTAAAGGTTTGCACGAATGTTGAACAGTGTTGATGTGAAGTCAGTAAAAGTTCCGGCGGCGGTCGGCAGATAGTGTGACTATATACCTTCATTCGAAAGGACCTACATATTTTATTCATGATTTTTGTTTTAAGATATAGAATTCAAATATATTACCACAATGTAAATAAACGAGTTTATTTTTATCTACCTTTAACATAAGCAAACTTACAGCCAGGAACCAAAATAGTAACTCTAACGATTATTTAAAAATGCACTTTCTTAGCCATGTTGACTAAGCTAGGAGAGTTCACTAGTTTCGTTAAACAAGTTATTTATTTTTGAAGGTTTTTGAATGTTAATTATATTCACTCATTTATTTTTCTTCTTCTTATTGCTATTTTCCCAACTTATTTGGGGTCGGGCCTCCTTGTGCGTTTGCTGGCAGGATGTTCTATCCTGGGTTGTCGTGGACAGTATATTCTATTCTTTCACGTCATCTCGATAGCGATCCACCAAGAGGCTAGTGGTCTGCACCTTGTTTGTTGCTTGTTGTTGACTTTGAGTACTGTTTTCACTGAGTAGCTATCAAAGTCAAAACATTTATAGCTAACTAGCTGCACCCGGCATGCAATGCCTTTTTTTAAATATAGATTTATTGGGCTAGGAACCCTCGCGGGCGTCCCAAAACACCCTATCAAAGTTTCATCACAATCTGATCAACGGTTTTGGAACGCATAGAGGGCAAACAAACAAACATTGATTTTTATAAACAGGGTGTACTTGAAAATAGAACACTTAAATCACTGAAATAAAAAAAAATAAGTACGATTTAAAATCTTTAACTTTACACGTTCCACCTGCTTTTATGAGAAACCGAGGTAAAAATACCTGGAAATTAGATTGAGGAATGTTAATTTATACAATTCAGAAATATTGTTAGCATAAAAAATAATTGTAATACCGTGAATACTAATGAAAATATACTATGGTCAGATGCATGAAGATTAGTAGGTATACTTAATTAATAATAATAGTAATAACTTCACATATCTCACACACGGCCGCCTGATCCCAAACTAGGCAGAGCCTGTACTATGGTAATCAGACTACTGATAAACATACATATTATAGATAAATTACATATATATTTCTAAATACATACATATTATAGATAAATTACACCCAGACACAACAAATTATCGTGCTCATCACACAATTATTTGTCCTGGGTGGGAATCGAACCCACGACCTCTGGCTTAGCAATTTTTTTATACATATAACAAATCGCCATCTTGAAGGCAGTTTAAAAGAAATAGAGTAGATGACTGTCAAGTCATATCAGTATCTTTTTAGTAAACGTCAAAACGGTAGTTTCCTTACATTTTTGTATGAAATACGAAGGCGTGACGTCATGCCTTAGTATTGTTAAATCATTTACTTTTAATGTTAATTTAACAATTACAATCTAAATTAAAAACGTTAAAATAAAACTGGACGACAATTTTCACAGTATTTTAAGTCATTTTATTGCGGCACTTAATATAATATTTATTTTGAGCATAGACATCTACCCAATTGTGAATAATATGTCATTTTTCCGTTTTTAATAATGTAAGGCAAGGCAACTTTCAAAATATTTTCATAGCCATATAATATGGGCTTTCGTTTAGCATTTTAATTCTTGACGGAGGAAGGTAAAGCCTTTTTTGTGCCGGGTGTGTATGGTATGGGTGTCTTTTACTTTAGTAAAGAAATCAACATTTTCTAAAACAAATATGCATACGTCGAGTATATATATTGACGGCAGAGTTTAAAATTTATATAATTTAAAAGTTTAAATTTTATATAATTTAAATCCACCTTATTTCCAACGCTTTGAAAATTTTGGAAAGCTACTGTAAGCTTAGTCAACTGTCTTTTTTGTTTGTTTGTATTTTGTCTTGATTATGTATTTCGTTACTATAGAAAAACTGCGGGCTGTCATCTGGTTCTCCCACCGTCTTTGATTGACTGTTATAGTTATAGTTTGTTGTGCGGTTTATTATCTCGTTTATCTTCTCGTCTCATAACGTGACCATGCCATAAAATAATATATAAATACTAGGCTAAGGGGTTGATATAATAATACTAGGTTTCACCTATCTTCGATCATCGAACAGTATTTTTTTTTTCTATGAAATGAAATTTTCTGTACCCCTTATAAAGTATATGTGAAATTTCATGATGATCGGTTGAGTAGTTAAGGCGGGAAAGCGTAACAAACAAACAAACTCACATTCGCATTTATATTAGTAGTTAGGTTTATACAACGTCGTCTAGGTCCAAATTTATTACAAAGAAAGCGAACAGATACGCGGCCTAATGTTCATTGGTTTCTGGTACTTGACATTCGCAATGCGATTAGTGTCACTTATGCATTATGGTGTCCGGTCCATGGATGAAAATTTATTTTTCGATCTACGCTATCACAAGAGCTAATTTTGAATTTGTGTAATTTTACACAAATTACGAAAAAGTATAATAACTAAAATTGTGTGACATCTTGGAGGCTCTACCACACTTTGACGTTTTGTAAATCTTAAATTATTACAGACTTATACCGTACAAATAAAATTCTCAGAAATAAAATGTATGGGATAAAGTAATGTTAAAAATTAATAATCTATATTGCCAGATAATTTCCGTCTGCGGTAACTTTTACCAGAGGCTTTAAAGCTCTCAAAAAAATTTGTAACTTTACTTATATTCTCGGTCTTGATTTTTTTATGTGATATTCAGGGAAATATTTCAAAACTTTTTGTAAGGAGCCAATCATCCCCCCAGACACAAAGTGCCGCTGTAAGTATGAGTACAAGCGTGATAATAAGATTGTTTATAACACAGCCTCATAAAACTTATGTTATTAATATTCTATAAAAGGTTTAGTTATTCTACAACAGATCTCATATTTTCGAGTAACAATCGAGAGTACATAATCAGTTGCAAAATATGTTTGATTCCAGCGCTAAAAATGTATTTTACTTGATTAGGAACCAAACCGGAAGACATTCTTTAACCACGTCGTTGACAAGTAATTGCAAAAAATTCTGATGAAGTACAACAGCAACATCGAAAAGCTTCTATCTAAGGAGATATTTTTTGAAATAGGATTTCAGTAATTGTATAACTCGTTGCTTAGTTACGATTGGAATCGAATCTTTGGTCAAAATATTGTTGATCTCTATAAAAGCAATCGCATATAGTATGTGAATCGGATAGATTTTTTTAAATTATATTTCAATTTCAGGTTGATTTTGACAAATAAAATAAATGTAAAGACGTCTCTTATGGTTTTAGTAGGTATCTGCCGATCGTCAAGTTCTCTATACGATCCCAATATCAAACTTATTATTATTATGACTCCTACACATTGATATATAGGATCGAAGATCTTACAGCTATAAATATTTAAGAATAAAGTGTCCCACAGAAACAGTTTAAAAAAGTATATCTCCCCGGCGGGGAATCGAACCCCGGTCTCCCGCGTGACAGGCGGGCATACTCACCACTGTACTACCGAGGACTGATACCAATATTTCACAATTTTAGCTCCCAATCATTTTCATAACTATTATCTTTCTAAGCTTTGGCGTCAAATCGAATCTGGAAAAGATTAAAAGGTTCCCAAACGGTCTGCTAGGACTTTGGAGACTACACCGTTACTGTTCGCCTTCAAGGATAATAATGTGACGTGTAAAAATCTTTTGTTTATTTATTCTTCTAAATTCAAAATATTTTGTTTAAATTATTCCTTTTTTTTTAATTACTGTGTTTTAAATAACAGAGGCGCCATCAATCGCTAATGGTTTGCACGAGTGTTGAAGAGTGTTGGTGTAAAAGTTCCGTAGTCGGTCGCCAGATAGTGCGACTATATTCGAAAGGACCCACATTAGGGTGGAGCGTGAAACTTTTTTGTATTTTTAATGTCGAATAGTTTCAAAACGCTGCGTTGCATTTTAAATAACATACAAAAAATAATAAAAACATATATTAAAACCTACTTCGGTAGAGGGCTATTGGCTTGAAGTTTTCGAAAAATCACCAAAATGGGCGATATATGAAACTTCATATACTAGGAGATAAAAAATTATTTTATTATTATTTTCATTTAAAATACAAGGCCAATGTGCTGGCAAAACGTAATGCGAATTTGGAATTAATATGACGTCAATGTGAAGAAAATGAATGAAAATTACGGATACTTGTATAAGCTGTATTTCTTTTTTTTATTCTTTATCGTACACCATATAAACTTACAACAGATCTTAAATTTTATTTTAATCTAGGTACAATGGGCCGTCTTATCGCTAAAAGCGATCTTTACCAGACAACCTTTGGGTGGATTTAGTGTCAGGAGTAATTTGTGGCGACAGTGTTCTATATATAACAAAACATTTACTTAAACACATAGGCAAATATACGTACATATATATATACATATACATATTTACACAATACATGTATCGTTGCATGTAATTGCATTGTTATCTTTTTATTTTTTAATTTAAGTTATATCTTCATATGTGATTTATAATAACTAATTTGATTACTATGACTTGTGAGATTAGTTAATTTTCAGATAGTTTAAGTTTATATCAACATAATGTTGAAAATACCTGTATAGGTACACGAAAATTAATATTAGTACATATGTACTTTCCCTTTTAAACATAGCAGGATTAATAAATCAGTGCTTGCAACAACAACCGATATATTGAAGCGTATTATATTTGTTAAAACACAGAAAAAATAAAAGGTAAAAGCCTTCTATCTCTATAGTATTTGATGCAGAAGTGGTTTATCTTATATAATTGTGGACTACGACTTCTTTACAAACTGTTACGAAGCAACGCGTGAAAAACATCAGGCAGAACACTGCAACGGTTCATATACACGAAAACAAACTACCCCTTCGGCAATTGTTTACTTAAAGAGATACCTCAACTTTATTCCGAACCGATCTCACCGATCACCGATCTCTTGCGTTCCTGTCAAAACATGCCTGTTTAACTGAAGAAAATTGAAATTGTACTGACTATATGTAAAGAAAACAAAAGACAGAACTAAAGTTACCGACATAGCTCGCAGAATAAGCACGCTTAAGTGGCAATGGGCTGGCCACGTATGCCGAAGGACCGATGGCCGTTGGAGCAAGCGGATCTTAGAGTGGAGACCGCAAATCGGTAAACAGAAGGTAGGACGCCCTCTAGCCAGATGGACCAACGACCTGGGGAAGGTAGCTGGGAGGGACTGGACGCGGAAGGCGGAGGACCGGGTACTATGACGCACATTGGGAGAGGCATATGTCCAGCCACTGCTGGACATATGCCTCTCCCAATGTGCGTCCACTAGAATAGGCTAATTGATTGATTGAATAAATGTAGCCTCAACAAAGCCAACGTAATTAATTAAAATTAAAAAATATATATTTCAAAGATTAAGCTCCTGTGGTTGTATATGAAGAAATATACGTAATTTAAAGAATATCTAATAACGTTCTGACGTTAAAAAGATTATATTATTGATTCACTTATAGAAATAAATATTTTTTTCACATAGAAAACCTAATATTTGTAATGCTATAGGATAACTAACTATATATATACAGTAATTGAGATGAAGGCGAATAACTATTCGCCTTCATCTCAATTACTTATAAGGATTCAACTACTTATGAATTATATGAAACCTGAGTAGGTTTAGGGGTTGATATAATAGTACTAAGTTTTGCCAGCTTAAGATTTTTTTCTATCCCTCGGGAACAGTACTTTTTTCTGGACGGAATGACGCCATGTCTTTTTCTGTACCCTTTACAAAGTGTATGAGAAATTTCAGAATGATCGGTTTAGCAGTTTAGGCGGGAAGGCGGTACAAATAAACAAACTCACATTCGCATTATACAATATCTTCTAGATCCAAATTAAGAGGCGGGAGCAGGGGTAATGGTTGTAAAAAGTTGGATGATGGTACTTGGTTACTAGTGTTTGACATTCGCAATAAGATTTGTGCATTGTTGTTGTTGATTTGTCATTTGTGCATTACCAATCAATTCCATCTATGTAGCTCTTTCAATCGTACTCACCACGTTGGACTAAATTTCATACCAGACCATTCTTATATCTTCTATTTTACAGTAATTTACATTAAACATGTTTTTACATCAACATGTTTAGACTTATAACTGTACCTAATCATAATTAATAAATAATAATTGTACCTACTTGAAGTTACAAGTAAGCAATGAATGGTCCCTTCATACGCCATAGGCTTGCAAAGACACCCTTTAGCTATAAATTATTTAAGTAGAAAATTTGTCGAGTAGAAAGAATGTAAAAAAGGTATGTCTCCCCGGCGGGGAATCGAACCCCGGTCTCCCGCGTGACAGGCGAGCATACTAACCACTATACTACCGAGGATTGATACTTTAAAACACAATTTTAGCTTCCCATCATTTTCGTAACTATTGTCTTTCTAAATTTTACGTATGTATCCAAGAATAAACCTCGTCATGATTAACAAAAAGCATGACTTATAAATCTTAGAATGCTCAAATACTTCAGTAGACTGGAAAATGAGGCTCTATTTTCAACTTTCTACGCCAAATCGGAGTCACAGCAATTACTGACAGATGTCATTGTGCTAAAAAATAAATGTAATAGTAAAGTCGCCATGGTTTCTCAAAATAATTGCACAAACACTTTGTCCTTAGGTTAATCAGCATTTAGTAACGGTATTATATATTTTTAATAATTACGCAAGCCCGCAATATCATTCGCTTGGAACTATGCTTTGCATACACTAAACATAAGCTTTCGCGCCAACAGATGACGCTTTACTTACCTTAACCTTAGGCGGCTACAAATACATAAAAATATAAATAAAAGACATGATAGGGATCGAATATAAAGAAATAAAAATTATATTTCAAGAACTGAATTTATTTCAGTATGGAAAGTAGACAATTTATCAAATAATGGGAACATATAATATTATTTGATATTTGCACGCCCTTATGGCTTACCTTACCTTATGGCTTATAATATACATACGTGAAAAAAAAACTGTTATGTAGGTGCATAAAAAGTTAATTTCTAAATAGTTTTTTAAAACCAATGTATGAATAAGTAATTGCATTTCCTTACCCAATTTCCCAGGTATGACATCAAAGACTTCATTTCTGTCGAGTATGAAAGATGGATTCTGATATATTTCCTGTGGACCAAAGAAAATTACTTTAATATTAAGTTAAAATCAGTTCATGTCTGCAGTATAAAAAAATTGGTTGAGTGCCCTCTTCTGGAAAGTTGTGTCACACAGAAACCAAGAATAGAGGTCACTAGTGTATTTCGCACGAGGAACTTACTATGGAACCTCATATTTATTAGCAACTAGCAGTTCCCGCGCGGCGCCACTCGCGTGTACATCCCAGTAACCCCAGTAATATTATAAATGTGAAAGATTGGATAGGTGGATGGATGGATGGATGTTTGTTACTCTTTCACGCAAAAATGACTAAACTGATTGCGATGAAACTTGGTTTGTAGATAGCTGTAGACCTGGATTAACGCATAGGCTACTTTTTATCCCGATATTCCCACTGGATCGGGACTTACGCAGGTGAAACCGCGGGGCGCTGCTAGTATTTATGTATTTTGCGCGAACCCTCATTCTTTTTCTATTTCTAAGTAAACGTAGCCAAAGTTACTTCTTATAACACCAGCTATATACCATGGAAATTGGTCCACCCGTTCCGGAGATTAGCCGAAACAGACACATAGACAGACAGATAAAAATTTTAAAAACTGATTTTCAGCCATTGGTATAGTGCAAATAACTACACACAGATACTTCAATTTTATTTGTTATTGTTCATGTAATTTTTATTTTTACCTTATATGTAGGTCTTCGTAATTATTGGCAGGCATAAACAAGACGGTCCGACTTATGCAACCTACGGTTTGTCTTCTCTGACTTTCTTTATCTTAAACTTTAGAGTTACCAAGCGCAATTACGGTTCTATAAAATGGATTTTGAAGTAGCAAATACATTCCCTTTTCCCCATTTCCCCCCTTAAAATGTAATAGTGCATTTATATAGGATTTCTCAACATAAAAGCTTAAACATACAACTGTGTGATATTGTATGTATGTATTAATAACCGAACATACCTACGTCTTATTACAGATAAGCTTCGTGTTTTAATTGATTTAATTACGACAAAAATATTAACTAACTTAAAAAAGCGCATGATGTAGACATAAGAATAGAACGCGCTATTAATAGTTTTTTTTATGTTATAGGGGGCAAACGAACAGATGGGTCACCTGATGGTAAATGACTACCGCCGCCCATGGGCACCTGCAACTCAAGAGTTACAAGGGCGTTGCCGGCTTTAGGAGGGGAAGGGGGTAAGAGGGGGAGAGGAGGGGAGAGAGGGGGAGAGGGAAGGGTTAGGTCCTCCGGTAACCTCACTCACTCGGCGAAAAGCAATGTAAGCATTGCTTCACTAACGGTTTTCTGTGAGGCCGTGGTATCAGGAGTGATACCACGGCCTCTGAGAAAACCAGAGGGTCGAGCCGGCCCATACGTGCCGAAGCATGGCTCTCCCACTGTCAAAACTATCGTGTAAGTATATCCGATAGCTCGATAAAACAGAGAACACTGCTGTACGTGGTCCGTCTATCCTTGTTTAGGGCGTATACGTGGCGTGTGTATGTTGATGCGCAATTTCAAAGCTAAAAAGAGACAGAGCGACCACGTATGGCAGCGTTCTCTTTTTTTCATCTATCGCATTCATATATCACGTCCCCTTCCGCGGTCTATTCTTATATGTCTATGGTCGCAGTCTAGCTTAATTTAGTTAACAGCGTAGCCGCTTTCCCAAACGTTTATTTAGCGGCCTGAATGATATTCAGCCATTCAATAAAACTCATAATACTGATAATATACAGGATAGTGAATGAAAGACAATTTGACCTTAAACATTTAACACTCAACCATTTGTATTCGCCATTCACTATTTATTTAACAGAAACTTTTTGTATCAAGGCATTAGAATGTCCGGCTTTTGTCCGATTTGACGTTGATTACTTACCAATATTGCCAATTATCAATGCTCACGTACTTTTGTTGTATGGTGTAAGTTAGACGTTTAAGCCAATCTCTATGTGTTTATATAAAAAAATCTATTTGATGTACTTAATGCTAGTTTTGATTTAAAAACTGTAGGTAGCTTTTTCATTTCTAACGTGTGTAGGTATATATAAAATGTCCTAATCGGCATTTACGGCTGTTGTGTTTTGTTTGTGGCTGTTCACTACAATAAATACTCTCCTCAAAGATTTTTATTCAATTCTTGTTATTGACTATTTTAGAAACACATTTTATACCCGGATTGACTCGGATCATATGCAACAATTGTTTTTTATTCACAATTACCCATAATTTTTAATGAATGATCAATAATTTAATGAAGAATTTGTGTTTATTTATTAAATATTCTGTGGCACTATCCGTGTCATCACTTTATAGTGGTCTATAATAGCGCAGCAGCAGCAGGTACTGTACCGCGAATGGACTACCAATACTACGACGATAAATGGTAAGATATTCTTCCAACTTCACGAAGTACATAAGTACCTGTATTATTTTTAATAATCCTGATATGCAAAATAGAATTTCGTATGCTAAACTGTTTGATTGAACAATTTTATTTCGACTTTAAAAAACACAAAACAGAACTACAGCATCTTGGTGACAATTACGTTGAAAGACTAATGCCGCGTTCCTATAATCCAGAAACGATTCGTTTTGCTTACGAACGGTAAAATTTCGTTGAATTTTCCTACTCGTCAATGTATTAAAAATAGATTTTTTATAACTTAAGCTTTAAAAAAAATATGGCTATATATTACGTTAAAACCTTATTGAATAAACTGAACACGGTTTAATATTTTTTGGTCGTTTTGATAACAATTAAAATGTGGGTAGTTTGAACAAAAACAATGTTACATACTGCGGACCCTCGTATCTCTAATTGGCCGTGTGATCTTTGCTAATAATAGATTACTGTATTACTTCTCGCAGTTATTGTTCCCAAGTAGGTGATTATGTCAGTTGGATGAGAAACGGCTTTCGCTACATTAGATGGCAATATCCAGACTTCGAACATTACCTATACCAACTCATTTACAAAGATGTATGTTTGTTGATCATTAATACCGTCTTACTATAGTTTAGGTAGAACGTTTTTTAAATGTTGTACACCTTAATTTGTACACCTAAAAGATTAATTACTTTATTATTTGAATATATGAACCAGGTATTAAGCACTAATTTGACAAGCGTGCCTTGTGATAAATATAATTATTGGTGTCTATAATTGTTCGCATCATCAGTGCCCAGCACAGAACAAATGATCGTGCTCATCACAAAATTATTTGTCTTTTGTAGGAATCAAACCCACGACCTGGCTCAGCAGTCAGGATCATTAACCACTAGACCAACATGCCTGTGATGTACAGGTACTACCTAAATGTGTTTTAAACTCAATTGTGTGTGACACAACTGAACTCAGACATAATTATACTATCGTATGGAAAGTGATGTGCCATTTCCATAAATAATGGATCCATTTTTTAACAGATTTTGTAGGTAATTGCAGTGTTAAACAGAAGATTTGGCCAGTAGCGGACACAAGCTGATTATAATTGCTGTTAAGCCAATGAGGTGAACTGGTTTTGTAAAAAATATGCGAATACAATACGAATGCCAGACTATGAATAATGTAATAAAGTTGTGGGACGGGTGAGTGTGGGCTGTAAACGAGAATTGGTAGTACCTACGCATACAATCTGCAATGAAAAAAAAACATATATTTTCACTTTCTTGTTTTGCTTTTCATGTCGTTTTTATCTGGGTTTTATATTTATTCTGATTGTTGTTCTTAATGTAACATAGTTTGGCATTTAAATTTACATCGCACAAATGTTGATGTGGTAGTACATTTTTTATATAAAATTATGGCATCCCAAGGAGACTTATGCACTGGAATTCTTGAGTGGCATTTTAATGCATCTAGAATTTTGAGGCAGGGAAAGTGTAGCAGAACTGAAGAAACCCGTTCCTAAGTGGAGAACAAAAACATTATTTCGATAGATTTGAAACGTATAGGCTACCGTACCCGCGTACCATGAAGGATATGACGAGATTAAGAAATTACACTTCTGAGCCACCTTAGTTGAAATTAAATCAGAACAAGATAAGAAATATAATGAAGATTTTGTAAGCAATTATTGCTACGTGTTCTAGGAATGATACCGATGCCGAAAATATGCTTTTAACGGTTTTGTTTTTTTATCTATTTGTGTAAGTATGTCCAAGATTTACACAAAAATCCGTTGACGGATTGTATTGAAAGTTTGCTATTGGCCGGATCAAGACGGGCTATAAATTATGAAGTTATTTATCATGATAAGCGAGCAGTCTTTAATCTGCATTTGCATTTTCAAAGCAAATATTAAAGTCTCAATCGAAAGTTGCAGTTTTAAGTCCATATTAATGGACAATGTCTGTACGATAATTGATTACGGTGTTATACACGGGGCATAAACAATGATGCGTTTTTTTGCGATTAGATGAGATCAACTACTTCACTGATGGCATACCGCGAAACCAGTACCACACTAAGTTCACATTGAGAAATCTGACATTAATAAATCAATTGAATGTATCATAAAATGGTTGGATGAATATAATCTTAATGTTAATCTAATGAAAACTAAGTATATACAATTTAGTATATACAGACGTGAATGTATAAATTTTAAAATGGTTTACAAAGGCATTGAAATTTAAGAAGCAGAACATACAACATTTTTAGGCCTAATTTTAGATAAATACGTAAATTGGAAAGCTCATGTTAAAAACTTATGTAACAATAGATTTGTTTATGTCCAGGCTAAGTTCAGAAGAATAGCAACCGAAAATACAGTGCTTAGTGCATACTATGGATACGTAGCCTCGGTTCTTAATTATGGTCTCCTTCTCTGCGGTAATTCAACCGATATAAACAAAGAATTCGTTGCTCAAAAAAAGTGTTAGAGCAATTTGCGGGATGGCTCCTTGGATATCTTGCAGGCCTTTGTTTAATAAATTAAAATGACTTGTTTTGTCCAGTATATTTATACTTACTGGAATGTGCTAAATTTGTTAGGTTAAACAAATACTTATTTATAACAACAAGATACATTTACCCGAGATATACGCGTGATCCAGATAGGTTTGTTTTATATATGATAGGAAAGTAGGTACCGAAAACTCTTTCATACTAGAAGAACTGCTTAGCTATGTGTGCATATATTTATAACTGTATACCAAAAGAAATTAAAGCTTTAACATAGAAACGGTTTGTTAAAAAGCTGAGAGAGTGAATGATTGAAAATAGCTTTCATTCCGTGACAGAATACTTAACGATTTATAATAAATTGCACTAGACATACACATTAAGTTCTTAATAATTTAGAATTCATGTTATTTTATGAAAATGCTTGCTTTTTATGGTATAGGGGGCAAAAGAACAGGTCACCTGATGGTAAATGATTACCGCCGCCCATGGGCATCTGCAACTCAAGAGTCACAAGTGCGTTGCCGGCCTTTAAGGTGGAAGTAGGGGAAGGGTGGAACAGAGAAGAGGGGGCAGAAGGTAAGGGTTAGGGCCTCAGGTAACCTCACTCACTCGGCGAAAAGCAATGCTTGCGAAGTTGTCACAGATCGCCGAATCGAAGCAAAACATTCTGCACTTAGTCGTAAGACAAATTTGTACCTTCTTTATGACAATGTTCTTGTGAAATAAAGATTATCATTGTTATTCACCTATCTGAGGGACAAATGGATTTTCTTTAAATCGTTCTTGACTAGTCTCTACATCTCTATAAATTCTGTTTGGCTTAATCCTTTGACAGCTTATCCTCTGGATATATGACATTAGCGAAACTGTTAGCTCTCCACAAAGCCATTAATCAAAAAGTTGAAATCGTTCTTGAAGCTTTTATCCTTCTTCCATCAATAGGCATCTAGGACGCATTTTACAAGTGAAGCTATTAGTAATTTTAGTATTAGTAATTCTAATTCAGTATATCGTAATAAACTATCGTTTTGAAACAAAGCGTCGTTTGCCATTTGTTTTTTTTCTAATGACTGTTTTTTATTGACTATAATTTTTGACTGAAAAGTTGACGTCATCTGCCATCGTGTAAGGCCTCGATAAAAATACCATATGATCAAAGGTATGAATGAACTGTCTCGATGAGCCTATGTAGGCGTCAGGCAAGGTCGATCGCCGCCTACGACCTAGTAAACCTTTTACTTTTACATTGCTATGATCGTTTAAGTATCACTTTTATTGACGTGTTTGTTGGAGAGAGCAGTTGAGGGTTTTAGCTTCTATTATTGTACCTACTACTACTGCCTACCATGCTACAGCACAAATTAAAGGTAGCAATTCATAACATGGATATACCTTCTTACCGAGCGTAACGGTCTTTTCTGAGTTGACATAAAAAAAGCAAAGTATTGATCATAAACTTAGTATACTAACGTAAAGTATACTAAGTTTATGGTATTGATAAACTTTTATTAAAGTAGTGATTACAAGTTGAAATTACTGCCATTGAAATGTAAACATAAATAAACAAAAACGTGTTAAGTACATTGGTTTTAATGATAATTACTTTTTATTTGCTCATTCAAGTTCTTATTAACAAACAATATAACGGGTGTAATAAACGGCTTGCTGAATCTTGAAATAGTAGATTCGGATCATCATTCTGAATGGAAAATCATTGGAAATTTCTGCTGGAAAATTCTTAATTTTTTTTAAAATATTTTTATTAACAGTGGTACCACAATGAGTAAGCAGAACATTTAGACGAAAACAATCTATAAATACCCCATTCGACCAAAAGCTGCAATGTATTCAACTAAACAATATTTACGCAATCAGCTACTTCGACGGCGCTGAACGTTTAAGGTCATTCACCGTATCCATCAAAAATGATACGCGTATTGCGTTTACATTGCGTAGCGTAAAATCAAACTAATGACTAAATCCTTAATCTCGCATTTTTATGCTGAAATGACTTTTGCATTGTGATAGAATAGACTTTATTGTACACCAAAAAAAAATGTTTTTACAAGAAATACATCAGGTGAATATGTACAAAGGGCGGCCTTATCGCTGAAAGCAATTTTTTCCAAGCGATGAGTATCCAAAGAAAGACGGTGATACTTACACGCTGCATATTGTATTATTTTAGATCTTTGGTGAGTAGTAGTGAGCATATATCTACAAACATAAACCCAAGAAAACACGCTCTCCAGGTTAAATACTCGAATACTAACTTATGAAATAAATCACACATAAAAGAATGTGCAAAATTTTCTCATAAAGCACGCCAACTGTGATTGTCGGACCTTTACTGTAAATTATTTTACATTTCTGAAAAATAGCATATGCTAAACTACTGTATTCGTACATATTTAGATGTTCACCCGTCATTTATTGTAATACCTTTAAAAGAATATGTACTTAACATATTACTGTAAGAAAAAAAGAGGCAGTCATGGGACTGCCGACAGAAGTGCAACCTTAAACGATACGACGAACTTAAAACGTCACATTACTCTCCTACTCACTCACTCACTTAATAACAGTTACACACAGATCCATATACCATGGTAGCTGGTATTTAATAAATTCATTGAAATCGTCAGGTTTTTTACTACAGAGCTACGAGTTGAGTATCAGCTTGCAAAGCTTGCTTCTTAAATTCATATATATAATATAATAATATCATTGTAACGATCTTTTCCAAATATTATGTACCTACACAGATTGTTTGAAGATGTAACAGGCGTTATAAAATATTCAGGACCCAGGATATATAATATAATTCCATATAATTCCGCCGGCGTCCAATCCTATATGTGTTCGTATTTCAGTAATCGCTGTATTTGAGCGATGTCGAAGTCTATTTCCGCAGGTAGCTTTCCTTGAAAAGGATGCTTATCGTCGGTGTTGAGAATTGGCCATGTGACGAGTTTCGCGTAACTAAAAATGTCGAATACAAAGGCCACCGATTGTTTTTGTCGTTTATATCTTGCGCAAAAGACGATATGAACACTTCAAATTCAATAGTAATAGTTATGAGTGTCAATGGTAAGGATTTTTGACCAAGAAGATGCATGTATTTATTTTATTTTGGCGTCCCAATCCCATTTACTATGTATTTATATGCTGCTGCCAAACCAATTTCCATACCTGTTACATTAGGTAAACTTTTTGGCGGGAACAGTAAGTTTCGTTTCTGTTTCTTTCGACTGTAGTAGTGTTCTTTGCTATTGTATTCGAAAGGCCCATCCTATTATGGCTACATGTGGGCTGATAAGTCAATAAACGTAATCGCGAGACGCGAAAGTTTTGGTTCCTTTGTCTCCAAGACTGTTGATTTGACATTGTAGAATTATACAATCTCTGACCGTAGGTGTGGTACAAGGTAATAAAGATTATTTAAACTTGTAGAGAATAGATAATTAGCACGGTGATTAACAGCATCCTTCACGACTTTAAAATACTAAATACGACATCGTCGATTCATTTAGCGTTCGCTGAATTTCGCGTTTCCCTGAACAAGGCCTTAAAGTTAGGGTTATTCTAATACTGATTTGGCGATAAAAATATGTGTAGGTGCATTTTTACGTAGGTACGTACTAACATGAATTCTCACAGAAAAATGCTAAATGATTATAATATGATGTTCACTAAGTTCGTTGGTTTTTTTTGTTAGTCATAGGTAGGTAATCCGCCCCGTTTCTTTAATATTAAACGGTGTTTGAATTCAACTCGTGTTGAGTTGTTACTGCGAGTGTGTTAAGCGTAGTTTTGTAGGTTGTGATTAATACGTATTGTAATGAAAACTAATAATATATACCTGATGCAGTGGCGTAAGTATAGCATCTGAGTGGCCCGTGGCTAATTCATCAGATGGGGCCCTCCCTTAGGATGCCACCATACACATCACACATAAATTTCCTTGTAATAAATTTTGGTTTTTACTTAATTTTAATACATACCTACATGAAATCATAACTATAACTAAAAAATTTAAAATTAAATAAAGTTAACACACTCCACACACACAAAAAACGAGTTTTTGCTCAATATTAATAATATAATGGCAATAGGCGCTTAACGTAAAACGTTACAGATTGTACAAAAGCGCCTCTTTTGGTGCCTCCTGTACTTAGCACCTTGGGGCCAGGGCAGAGGGCCCTCTAGGGCCATGTGCTTATGGCATTTTGCCCGCTCTGCCATCCTTTTGTTACGCCACTGGCCTGATGCAACAAAAAAGAAAACATATCAAACATATGTAAGTTCATAACCAAACGAATTATATAATATAATAATATGAATGTTTCTTCGTAAAAAGAACCAGTCCCAATAGTGGCAAAAACCAAGTTTGATTTTTAATGTAAATTATTTAGTCTTAATTACAGAATTCACGCTGTTTTAACCATCACGCACGCCTTCTCATAACGCAAATGACTAATGGAGACGATAATTACTATCGTCCATTTAGTGGATATATGGGAGTAGTTAACGAACCATTACAACCTCTTTTGGCCGAAGAAATTAAGATGATCAGCGCCGCAATGATGAATAATATACCCGAGCCTTTAAAACTTAACCAAGTATACTATATATATATATATACTTAATATAGCTAGGCCAGTTTCCTAATACTGCCGACAGCCGGATCAATAACTTAAAGAGCGAATACAGAGAACGGTCAATGTCTGGTACGATAGCTGATTGATTTGGCCTTATGTAAAATATATTTATTCGTACATATTATAAACGAAATCATAGGGTATAAGTGGCACACTACTCTAATGTTGTAATTGTTGTAGTCCTATAATGTAAGTCTGTATTTAATCAATGTCTATTTCTCCAAGGTGTGGTGTTTCTTTAATAAAATCCGTGTTTTCTTCAGATAGCTACGTGATCATGATTGGAAGGCCCAGACCGAATGCTGGATGTTGGGAAATAAGTTGTGTAAATAATGATCAGCGTGAGAACTTTCGTAGCACGATGTAGGATCATTAGTTACTAAGTAGATCGGTTATTGATGGTGAAAGCAGAAGCCGTGCGAAGACAAATAATTAAAAAAAAACAAATCGGTGAAACTGCAGACCGTGAAAACTTAACTGATTGAGGTAGTTATAAATAAATGAGCGGAAGCAAATAAAGCAAGAATTAAGTAAATAAGATCCTTACTTCGATTAATGATGAAAGTATAAGTATACCTATATAACCATAAAATATAGTTAAAGATAAATGCAACTTGTATACACTAAATCTAGAAATTATTTATCTAAAAGGAACTTCATCAAGCAAAAGCAAAAGCAAAGGTTTTAACAACTAATAGCAAATATCCCACTAATATTATAAGTGTGAAAGTTTGGATGGATGGATGGATGGATGGATGTTTGTTACTCTTTCATGCAAAAACCACTAAACCGAATGCGATGAAACTTGGTATGTAGATAGCTGGAGACCTGGATTAACGCATAGGCTACTTTTTATCCCGATATTCCCACGGGATCGGGACTTACGTTGGTGAAACCGCGGGGCGCTGCTAGTAATAAAATAGTTTTAATTGATCTTTTGTATGAATAACTATAAAACTGTATCTATCACCTTGTTGCCGTCTAAACTTTATTAGTTTCCGACAGAAGGTTATCTCAGTGTATGATGGGGAAGGGGAATCTCCCCATGTAACCATGCAACGGAAATTCAGAACTAACATTGTGGCATTTAAATAAAACATACATTAACAATAGTATATTTTTCCATTCTACTCGAAAAATAACTAATAACCAATGAGTTGAGCAATAAAAACAAATAATCTGCTTCGATCTCAACCAGCCGATAATAATCCGTCTAAACGAAAATAAAGTGATCACCGCGCAATCCTGCGTGAGTCAAAGACTATTTCATTTTATAGTACTCTATCGCTAACGGTCCAACAATTGCGCGCTTTCGATACGAGATGAAAACTTGTATACTGTATTACGTCACAGTATTGTAGTCTTAGAGTAATTTGTAAACAATTTTGGCCAAGTTTGAGAATTTACCTCCTTAATCAGTGGTCATTAAAACTAAGTAATAGACATACAATGTATTACAAATGTCAAAAGTCAAAAAACGTGAAACATCAACATGTTGTCATATAGACATGACATAACCTACACGCTACAACTATTCGTAAGACTGATCGTTAGAAGCGTGTAGTCGACTAATTGAGTTCTCCATACTTTTCCTGACAGCTGCTGGCGAAAACTGACCACGCTCATCGTAAATGTAAATCCTTAAAAATCGTACTAGGAGTACTGAACTAGGTTATTTTGGGCATCATTTTGGTTTAGTGTGGAACTTTTAGAGCACATACGAATACAAGTTATGGACCTGTTTTTTAATTCAACTCATTTAGCATACAAACTCGTGGTCCACTAGTTGGCAAGGGAGTTATTGGTATAAATACTTACTGATCGATCGATACATTTTTACACTACGGATATACATATTGGATGGATATATTTGAGATGTATATTTTCCATGACCAAATATGTCGAGAGGATGCACAAGATGCTGCGGGCTTGGCTTAACGACTGCTCATGACAACAACTTTGACGAATGTCTCACTTGCCCTCCAGACCATGAAGACGCTGAGTTCAAACATAATTAACCATTCAGCCAACCATACTGTTTGCACCGAAGATTTCGTAATCTGTTTAGTCACCAAGTAAGCCAGCCGAGTTCAACTCGCTATAGCAAGCCCTATGACGCTTATTATAAATAAGGTGAAATCTCTTTAGATCTGAAGTATGATCGGAGCTGAGTAGATGTAGATCCTATTTAATTAGCACGCTTAGTTGACGTTACTTCGCACACCTTCATAGCACATACCCCTTCCACTAAACGAGATAGCTTTGATGGAAGTAGGCACATAGTTTTGTATCTTAGCTTTGATAGCCACGGCTTAGTTAACTCCCACATGTAGGAAGGTAGCCTAAGATTTGAAGTTAAACACTTAGTTCTAATTTTATTGAGCTAAAACACAATCGTTGATAAATTTTTGCTGACAATGGAGCAGAGGGTCGACTCCATATGTTTCTTAGGTAGGTACGTATACGATACGCATATACGGTACGCTTATACGATAATTGAGATCATCGGAAAATCTAACGTTTCAAATTCCAACACATTCCTCAACGTTTTTGGATACATCCTTCACAGTACAAGCCGCACACCTGTGGAATTCATTGCCGGAAGCTATAAGACGAGCACAGACAGTAACTACTTTTCAAAAGCTCGTCAAGAATCACTACTTACCTCTGTAATAACTACGTGTTATATATGTATATTTCGACTGTATATGTTATGTACGTGTATGGTTATGTATATGTATTTGCATGTATAAACGTATGTGTATGCGTATATAATTATAGTATTTATTTAATGATGTAAAAATATTGTTATGTACCTAAATAGATTTATGCGATTCAAATGTTGGCACTATTATTCTAATTTTTTTTTCTACTTCTCTGATAATACACTCAAAAGCTAATAAGACAAATGTGCACCACAAATTACCTGTTCCTAGTATAGTTCATCTAAAGGTTGCCTGTAAGAGATTGCAGACTGCGATAAGGCCGCCCATTGTACTACTGTTTCTAATGTATTTCTTTTTAGTTGTATCCTATTTATGTTGTGCAATAAAGAGATATCTATCTATTTATCTATCTACGTATAGGTACGTACACTACATACATAATTGTAAATTTTAGAAGTAGCTAGGGCTATAAAATCTCTACTGGGTGAATATATTACTAATATCAGTTTTAAATAGATTAACAACTTTCTTCACCATTATATTTAGTATGCACCACCCTGAGTCAACTCCACAGTAAGTAAGCAAGTTCTTTATACCTACTACGCCAGTCCTTGTGCGCGTGAGCACTTTCACCTTACGGTGAACATAAAGGTAAAGAAACATAGAATTTTAACTGCTTAAAACAGCTGCTATTTGTAGTACTGGTGTTGTATTAAATGCTTTAAGTATTCTTATATCACTTACTGTCAAAGAAGCTTTCGTTTGCTTACAACGGTAGTAACATGGTCACTCGCTGCGTGTAACAAATAAAGGTTGAATTTAGTCCAAATACTGCCAACCTAGTCATGTGTGAGTGATTTAAAAGACTCCTAACTGATTTCTAATCTGTTTAATTCACCTTTTAGAAAAAAAATAACAAATTAATTTTTCTTAAAGTCTATATCCTTGTGTAAATTTATATTTCTGAACAATGGCTTGTCAGTTGTTGTGCCAATTTCAATGGTAATGCTTATTTATTTTGTACTGAGGCATTTATTTAGTAATCCGGAAATTGATATCCATAGATTACCACTGAGTTATTATAACTAGTGTATAGAGTAGACACAGCGAAGAAAAAGTTTGTAACGCGAACTGCGGTACATGGACCGCAGAGATATCGCTCAGCAGAACGTAAACTTCGACTGATATCACTGCGGTCCATGGACGCATGGCGCACAAGTACTATTCGTGTTGTCGACTCTATACGTTAGTAATAATGTCTTAGTGTAGATTACCCATATTTTAATTGTTGTCTTAATAAAAATATTAACTGCCGCATCATTTACATGTTTATATTTTCAGATTAAAGTACATATTTTTTATAAATTTTAATCAATTTTTCCCAAAGTTTTCAGTGATTTACTTTATTCACGGGGTCTATAACACAACTTTGATCACACCCTTCTGCAACCAGTTAACATTAGACCTACTTTTAGTACGAAACTACTATATAATGCGAAACACGAATATCTTACTGGACTTTGCAGCTTTTAAATGTAGGACGCACACGTGTTGAGGATTAATAGCTAAATTATACGTGAAGGGATATGTTTATATAGCCTATACCTATACCTTATAAGTATACATAATGAATAGTAGATCTTCATATGTTTGTTGTTAATGTACATATAGTGCAATTCGTAGTATTTTACCTCGTACACACTATGTATGTAAGTATGTGCATAATCGGTAAACTTGTCCTTATTGTTAGTTGTAATGTATGAATATGTGTGTAGATTAGAAGCGATGATAGTCTAGTCGTAATAATATAAAGGCTAATCAGAATTATCTTTGCAATCTAGTTAGTTTGTATCGCACGACCAAGGATTTAATGTAAATCTATTGATATTATAAGCACATAACCAAAGGTAAAGGACATTCAGAACGAAACTAATAATATTCACCGGTTTTTTACAGGTTCTAAAATTTTACTGAATCTGTTAAATATTTAGTTTAAAAATTTGGGACTTCACGTTTTCGTGGAAAACCTGTGGAAAATTCTTTAAGTTATTTAGCTTTTAAGTGCTTTAGTAATATTGCCTTAGCTTAAAGATATTACATTAAGAATTACATTTAGTTGAGTTGATGATCAAAATATTCTTTTAATTTTTTTAGAGTAGGTACTTATTCGTTTTGGCAAGTTACTTTTTATGTTGGAACTACGTTTTTTCCTGTTTATAACATCTAGGATCATATTATAAAGGGAAATAATATATACCTTAGATCTCTTCCATCCGAAAACAAAAGATGGTGTTTGGTAGTAAAAGACAGAAGACTGGTTTGCGGGGAAGTCGGGGTCCTCCCAAAGCTCCCCCTTCTCTAGGCACGTCTGCTTGATGCGCTCGTAGTCTGTCATCCTTTAACAAAACACGTTTTGGTTAATCATGTTATGGACATAATTCATATTAGTACCTATTTGCATATTTATATGAATCTCAAATGTGTGCAATACCTAATATTCAAAACGAAACTAAAACCAACTCCATTTCAGTTCAGCTCAGCCAATTATATTCAAATTAGCTCGCCTAGCAGAGTATGTCCAAAAAGCTCTAATTGTTATCAAATGTAAATTTATGCCGCATTACCACCTACGACAACACCCGCATTAGGAATATTCCTGTGTCGCGGGGGACTTCACAAACAGTCAAACAACGGACACAAAGACCACTCAGACTCGGGACAACTATTTGTGGATCACAAATTTTTTTGTCCCGTGTGGGATTTGAACCTACAACACTCGGCGCGGCGTAGTGGCGAGGTGACACCTTAAAACATCACAGTCAAAATATGTCTTCATCATAATTGAGGGCAATTAATGAAATCGTAATAAAAATTCCAGCATGTAAAGTGTAATAAGAATAAATGTGTGCCTAGTTAGGAACCGGTTAGGAACTTTTACTCTCAAGAACTGGTATGGTAGACTGGATGGAAATATCACTTGCTTCTTTAGAAAGGTCTGAAATGAGGCTAGTTACTCAAAATGGTTAGAAGTAACTTTAAAGGTAGGGAAACTAGAATGCCAATACAAATATAGTCTTTCTAGTACCTACCCATGTTAAATACCATCATCACTTACTAACAGCTGATGATTAAATTAATTTGTCTACTAAGACTTTCGGCACAAAGACACTAAATTATTTACTAGAGCATTTTGCGTATGGATTAAATGTTCACTCTCAATTTTTTACTAAGTCTGTGGACATTATTGTGCGTTATACGTTTACCTTTTATATTAAAATATTATAATATATTTTATTGTAGTAAGACATAGCGTGTACCTGTTTTTTTGTCCCAATAAAGAAAAATAAAATAAATAAATAAAAAACTACTTCAATCATGTGTAAAATACCTATTTATAAGCACCAGTGTTCACCACCGATGCGATCGTAGGCATGCAGTATTGAAAATTTACGAAAAACAAAGAATACTATACAACAATACTAAGTAACAATACAAAAAAATAAGGGTATAGAAGGTTTGTAATCTCGGTTTATAGTAAATAAAGGAGAAACTGTAACTGCGAAAGCAAATTAATACTGACGAATTCGATTTTGTGTAAACTCGCAACATAAAGGTCAAATTGCACCGGTTTATTGAAAAGATCGAAATTTACGTAATAGAAATGTACTTTTTATTTGGATCTACATATTTAAACTATTACCATACCACAATAATACGTAGCAATTCTCTTAAGCATTCTCTAGTAATAAAAGTTTGGTTAAGGTTTTTAATAGTATTGCCAATGTTTACGTATTTTCATCATTTCTAACCAGTGAATAATCTTTTATAAGTGTCCATCCGTTTGTTGACGTTTGCCTTGCTACTAATGAAGGCTGTTAGGCATTGGCTACTCACTGGCTAGCCGACGCGGCGTATTGTATCAGATGATGTGGTCCACATCGCATCGTCATCATCCATAGCCATATTTAGCCAATAGGATATTAATAGATGGCTATAGACTTCAGTCTCTGATAAGCAATGCATTTTCGACAGTCCATTAGATCACTCGCTTGTATCAAAATCCACGATTGTCCTAATTCTATTACAGCACCTTTCTCTTAAATCCCTACCCTAGGCAGTTACGTCATTTGTTGTTAAACTAGTTACAGAATCAAACACAGTGCTGACAATTTTAACAAACCACTAAAACCAGTTACACTATAGAAGATTATTATATATCACAGTGTCTAGCCTAAGACTGAGTTAATATTAATAAATAACAGGTTCATAGATTTTAACATGTAAGTAGACTACATTAATTTATTTTATGATTGTATTTTTTTTCTGGCGTTAGGCCGCTTCAGAACGGTACAATTTCGTATCATGCTACGAGACGAAATCGTCGATGAAGTGTCATGACGCAGTCGATATTGAAATGGACTCATTTTAAGATCGCCTGCGTCACGGGACTTCATCGACGATTTCGTCCCGTGCATCGCAAAACGACACGAATTTCGTCGATTTAACTCGTAGTTTCTCATGACCCGAAATTGTGCCACAATAAGAAATCGTGATTGATGATGTGTGGTTGGGCTTAAGAGTAGGCATTCTTAACAAAACAATTCTTATTCCAATTGTTACCATACAACAACATGCATACTCCAGTTGAAAGTGTACAAAAAAGAGATCTCGTTGAATCATTATCATTTAAAATGCATTTTCCATTGTAGGCAGATACAATAAGATTTCCATTCGAATCAGAGAAAACTGTGGTTACACTCGCGGTTCATATAATCGCGAGTTCTATTTGTGACGTCATATTGTATTTTGGTTTACACAAGAACGACGTTTTAATATAAAATGAGTTTAAAGTGTCGTAAATTCAAAGATTTAACGCAAGCATCCGTTCCTACAGTAACTTATTTTATTTTTACTAAAGGTTGATCATTAAGTACTTGGTATTTGTAAAAATAATAATAATACAGAAACAAAATTATAACTTCTTGACTTCTTTATAATTTCTCTGACAAAAATTTATATAAAATTGACGTCATTGAAAGTTATTATTTCATATGAAAGTAAACACTATTTGTCCATTTATTTAGTTTAACATACCATAAAATTCAATATTATGCTTCTACTTACATTAAAAGATTTTCAGAATGTACATATTTTTATTGCTTAAAACAGCTTTGAAAATAAAATCAGGCTCTGCTTACTCCGGGCAGTATTATGTTTGAAGATAAAGAAATATATTTATGCTATCTCAGTACAATAACCTCATATTAAGATCTTTTATTTATACTCGTTTGACAGGGCACGGCTTCCGTGCGCGTTCATGTCTTTATTTGCTAGTCACCGTGACTTACTAGAAGATACATTGTATGTACGTACGAGTAAGTATTAACAAATTACTATCATGTTTACAACTTGTACTTTATTTAGCAAGTACAATGTATGCTGACAAAACATTTTTTTAATCACATTATTCAATTTGCTATAATTTGCCTGATTTCAACAAAGTTTAACAATCGATAAGCTTTAGGTGTGAATCGATTGCTAGGCTTGGAATCCCAATATTATTTTAAGATTACTATGTGGTAACGTGGGTTACATATTACAAGTACTCTTGTTAACCCCTCAAATTAAGCTAAATGTTTGTATTGAGAGTGGGTTTTCATCGGTAGTCTACTGAGTTGGTTCGTATCCGCAACCAATTGATTGTAACTCCGATATCTTGGCCATTACGTTACTGCCGTTTCCAAAACAATGCAGTTACAACAGCCCACTTGTATCAGGTTTCTTAATGAAGTCAAAGCTTGTTTAACCCGTTCTCGTTTTGAGCATTTTGCGAAATAAGTAAAACATCGAAAACTTGATAATCTATATATTAATACGTGAAGCGAAAACTTTGGATCCCTTTTAACGAAAATTGGGCGGACGGAGGAGTATGAAATTTCGCACACTTATAGTTTATACAGAGAAGAAGTGACGAATGCTAAAATTTTTGAACAATATTTGCTACAAAGTTAAAAAAAATGCAAAAACGGGTACATACAGCTATGAGTGTCCAGTATATATTTTGACCTATCATGGTACAAAAGTCTATACAATGACAAGTCAAGTAATATTGGGCAATGAAATAAACCATGGTCGAAATTCGACCACCACGCGATTTCTAGTATCTATAAATGGATTAACTATTGGTGTACATATAAGCTACTGCATATACTGTAAATGATTTAGTACCTATGTAGTAATAAAACAATTTGGCGTGAAAAGTCAATGGTTAAACGACTCAACCATCACTGTTTTTTTTACTTCAAGAGCATTTTATTAAATACGGCGTTATAATTCCCATCCCGTCTTGGGAAGAACCTAGACCCTGCTATTTGTGTTTGTTTGTACGGTCGTTTGAGCTCAGTGCGTAGAGATTGATTGCGAGAGATGCGCTTATTTATATATTTATATCTGGTGGCGGATGTTGTGTTGATTTTTCCACCTTAGCTATATAAAAATTACCTACTAGCGTATTAGTTGACCCCTCCAACTGAGTTAACTACCTATACGTTTTACAATTAAAGATTACTTATAATACAAAAATGCAAGTGTTTAAAGGCACCGTTATCAACATACTCCCAGCTGAGCTGTGTTTGACAAAATATTCTTAAAAATAACTCTTTCCAACGTGTCTATGAGTATATAGGTTGCTACTAAATTTGAACGTGCGCAGAACACTTATTTGAGCGCGCGCAGAACGCACTAGGCACTGGTAGGTACATGTATCAACAGCGCTAGTACCGTAAAGTGTAATTGAGCGAGAACATTTGATGTTGAGATTATTCAGTTGAGGAATCCGGTATCAATTGTTTACCAATTGGGAACTGCGGGTAACGGTGGTTAGTCTCATAGTTGGACGCGGTGGTTGAATGCACTGGTGCAGCTGTGGTCCAAGAAATAAGAGATTTAGAAGATAGGAATTTTAAATGTCTGCATGTACCCAATATGTGTACTGTGGCGGCTGTGGTAGGTATACTAAGAGTCTCTCTTCATGTGCTTGGCTTGCGAGTGGATTTATCTTGGGATAGTGGAGATGTGGATCAAGGGAAAACACTGAATATCTGTAATATAATATTATATTTAAGGTTTTTTAAATTAAAATGCCCATAAACATCAATTCACTACTCAATCTTCATACTAAGACCCGGATCTCCACCCAGGGTGGCAGACAAACTTCAACTTCTATTCACGTATATTCCAAAATCTGACAAGTGTTTTCGAATAAGCTACTTATTCACGTACCAGTAAGAAGCGTAATCCGACTGCAACACACCAACGGGGCCGGTATGCAATTTTTGTTTAAAAAACAATTATTTGTCTATATATTATATGTAATAAACATTCTAGAAACTTAATAAGTTGACCTTACCCCAAGGTGACTTAATTATTAAATCGTTAGACTTTTATTCATGATGACTTAATGCTACTCGGTCCAACAGTTTTTTGGGGTTCAAAAGGAAAAAAGAAACCTTATAGGATCACTTCGTTATCCGTCTGTCTGTCAGCAAAGACCCTGTTCCTCAGGAACCCGATCAAGTTGAAATTAACATCAAATATTATGTCTGCGGTCCCTTGAAGCTGTAAAAATCAAGCTTTATACGGCTTTAATACGGCCTTAAATTTTAAAAAATTTGAACATTTTGCAGGTAAATCAAAACTTATAGGGTACTTCCCATTGACCTAGACCTGCAAAGTTACGCTTGTCTTGCGGGAAAAACGGGCAAAACTCTTAGAGAATCAATTCCCGAGATGCGTCCATCTTGGGAATTATGTTTCTATCTACTATCTACATACAATTATGTTTGACTCGCACTTGTCTGGTTTCTTAATTTTATTTTGCTACTAGCAGCGCCCCACGGCTTCACCCGCTTAAGTCCCGATCCCGTGTTAATATCGGGATAAAAAGTAGCCTATGCGTTAATCCAGGTCTCCAGCTATCTACATACCAAGTTTCATCGCAATCGGTTCAGTGGTTTTGGTGTGAAAGAGTAACAAAGATCCATCCATCCATCCATCCAAACTTTCAAATTTATAATATTAGTGGGATTAAAGGGGCCTATAGACACTTCAACGTCTGTAGTGCCAATTGTGAGCTGCCCTGCATCCCATGATGCTCTAGTGACCTTGCTCATCGGCAGAAGAAAACAGTACTAAATTCTGTTTTACTCTTTTTTAATATGTGATGTTCGTTGTAGATGTCAAATTATAATTTATGTTTCAAATGACATCAAATCGTTTAACAAACATAACAAGTGAAGCATTAAAACCGACATAACTATTTGAAATCTTTTGTCAGATTAGATTAAGTTTATGTTTATTAGATTTGACTAGACTTAGACAGAAGTTCCACCCCTTCATTGTCGAAATACCAAAAAGTCGAACGAAACGTTTTGAAAGCTCCTTTTTGGTTCGAGTCGCCAAGGTCTGGAATTAACTGCCTTCTTCTATTTTTTCAGACAATTATAATCTTGGAACGTTCAAGAGTAGAGTGAATAGGTTTTTCTCGGATAGGCGTGTACCATCTTCGTCTTTATCATCACTTTCCATATATTGAGTTGGAAGACAAACGCCTATTCCATTACACAATAACAAAAAAAAAACCGGTCAAGTGCGAGTCGGACTTGCGCATGAAGGATTCCGCACCATCATACAAGATTTAATACTATGTGCGTACTTTTTTTTTATATTTGTTGCTATAGCGGCAACAGAAATACACATTCTGTGAAAATTTCAACTGTCTACCTATTACGGATCTTGAGATACAGCCCGCTGACAGACAGACGGACGGACAGCGGAGGCTTAGTAATAGGGTCCCGTTGGTTACCCTTCGGGTACGGAACCCTAAAAAGTTAAGTAGGGTCGGGATAGCGTTAACCATAAGCGAGGTACTACGGGTTTTTGAAAAAGTTTATAGTTGGGTTATACTAGTAACATCTTTAGGCGAGCCGTGTGCTTGTTTGCTAACATAGTTTTTTAACCCCCGACGCAAAAACGACGGGGTGTTATAAGTTTGATGTCGATGTCTGTGTGTGTGTGTCTGTCTGTGGCATGGAAGCTCTCAAACGGATGAACCGATTTCAATGCGGTTTTTTTCATTTGAAAGCCAGTTTCCTTGCGGTGGTTTTTAGCTATGTTTGGTTAATATCGGTCCAGCAGTGTAAGAGTTATCAGCTCTTTTCCAAAACGATGTAAGGTATTTTGTAACCGTTAAAGGGATTTTCGAGTCAGGGGTATTTTAAATTTTATACAATCCGCTATTAAACGTATCATTCAATTATCAAATTAGGCACCGTTGAACACACGCGTACTAATAATGGTATAAGACTTATAAATTGCATAACAACAATTCCGAGACCACCAAACTTCCGACAACATAAACAACCAATGTGTTTTACAGTCTGAAATCATGATAAAAAGTAATTGGGTATTAAAAAACACGGTATAACTAACCATAATAATTTCGGCGTTTTAATAACATACGACCATACGACATTTAATTTTTCGTAAATAATTTCGTGTATTTTCGTGGACTGTATTATCGTCGGCTTACGAGATACGACCAATTGCGCAAAAGCTTGCATCATGTGTGTCAATAATGCAATGCCTGTCATCAACTTAGCTGTGGTTATAGTGAAAGTAAGTGTGTGAACTAATTTAAGAATCTACCTCAAACTATGATCAGGTCCTGTAGTTGGCATGTGTCACGGTAACCTACACTTTGCGTCGATTGCCTAACATTTAGCCGGTTTTCAAATTTATTGATACATGAGTTTGTAGCATAAGTAGCTTGGGCCCTCGGCTTCGCTCGCGTTAATTTAGATTTCGTCCAAATGGGTACCTTTTATGTAAAACGTGACAACGTGTATGCTAAATTTTATGATCGGTTGAGTAGTGAGTGAATTCAAAGCTTAACAAACAAACAATCTCACATTTACTTTTGTGGTGACTTCCACATACAGCAAAAACATACTTCAACATCATCTAGCGAAGACGAGCTAAACTACGTAGTAACTACTAACCCTGCATCGTGCAATGAAAGTTCTCGCATTGATCGGTATATACAACTTCCCAACATAAACCGTTGGGCCGCGGTCCGCCAGGCATGATTACCCCGCCTGGTCGGATGATCCATTGTTTGTGTTGGACGGACATAACACCCGTTTCTCGGTGGTTGAATTGATGGAGAAGACGACATTTAAAGAAATAGCAACTATCGTGCCGTTTGATGGCTCGCCAACACGTTACTCCAAAGGATCGCCCTACGCTACGGGTATCATTAATCCGCTTAAAGAGTCACACCGGACAATCGTGTTCGGTCGTCCTTCCTGAGCCACTCGAAGCCGGTAAAGGTACGGTTTGTACTTGCAGAGTGAGCCAGATTGGCGAACCATTGATTTTTAGCCAGTTTATAACAACTATATGATAGGAAAATAAGCTTGGCTATTGCGGCTACAAGTTAAGCATTGGATCGCTCAGGAAGTTCGCTCCACTTTCTCTATAATGAGGGTGGAAAGCTGATTAGTAAGACTGAACGCAGCAATTAAACAGATATGCTTAGGTGTAGCTAAATTAAACTAATAAACAAATTATGTAATGTAACACGTGAAACCCTACTACCTTCCTACTGTTAACTGGTACATACTACGTAGGTATACATATAGTACGCATCGGCCATTGTATTAGGTCTTTACATATGTAATTGGCGTTTTAAATGGAAACAGGAAAACCAATGTATAGTACGCCATCAATTATTGTTATGTAATACTTCCATTATTATTTCCACCTAAAGGTTGTCTGGTAGAGATCGCTATTAGCGATAAGACCGCCCATTGTACTCTAATTTTTAAGCTATGATCTGTTTAAATGAACTTCAATTGATGGTGTACAATAAAGAATATTCTATCTATCTATTCTATCAATGTATGAAGTTATATATTTAATTAATCAAAGTATGTACCGTTGTTATCTATGCACTTTCGCCATTTTATAGGAAGTTCATTAAGTCCCTGGCTGAAAAAATAGTGAGAGCAAGAATCAATAAAATCTTTGAACGCGGTTTGGACTACCTCATCGGGACTGAATTTTTTTCCTCGCAAGAAATTGTCCAAATTCCGAAACAAATAGTAATCTGTTAGAGCAAAGACCTGGGAGTACTGTGGGTGTCGGAGATATTCCAATCGCAGTTCTTCTAATTTTGCGGCCGTCTGTTGTACAGTGTGTGTTCTAGCTTTGTCCTGAAGTCCTGAAGCAATGGGCTAGAGCAATTGACTAGTCTAGTAGTTTGCGATGGATACGCTTTGACGATCTCTTTTAATTTTTCTTTGTCAACTAGGGTCTCCGGCCGCTCACGAGGTTTGTTCTGTAGGTAAAAATTTCCAGAACGCAAACGTTGGAACCAAAAACGTATAGCTTCTCCATACACATCATTAGTCCTTCGAGCTGTTATCGGCAGCGATAGTGCCACGGGGGAACTCGTATTCGTAAATAACGCGATATTTTAAGTTTTCCATATTGTGAACAAAATGATGACAAACAAAAATCAAAAGGTGCGAAAACAAACTAATCACTAAATTCAAAACATAAATGCACAAGCTTAAATTTGAAATTAATTTGTATTTGGAATACCTAACCAAACGCCAGATATTTGAGGCCAGTGCGACAAAACGCCAATTTCATATTATCTAGAGACCGAATATTTGGGAGATGAATCGAATATCTTAGAAATCATTTTTAAATATTTCTTAAAGTTTTAATTTAAATTTTTAACTTAATAAGTTTAATTAAATAAATTTAATAAGTTTAGTACGTGTATACGTGTATTTGTGTGTCTGTCTGTGGCATCATAGCTCCCAAACGGATAAACCGATTAGAGTGCGTTTTTTTGTTGTTTGGAAGGTGACTTGATCGTGAGTGTTCTTAGTTATAAATCAGGAAAATCTGTTCAGCTGTTTGAAGATCATCAGCTCTTTTCTAATTGTTGATGGAATTTTCGCGTCGGGGCTATTTTAAATTTATTATAATTCCTCTGCTTGTTGACCGATTCTCCTATTTTCTTTGTTTAATTGATGAGCTTTAGTGTTATCAATGAAAAGCTTTGACATTTTTTTCGACGGGGCCTTAATATTATAAAAGTGGTCACAGATGTACAATGCACGAAAATTTAAGAGTGAAATTTCTCTTCAATAGTGATTATGGTCGAACTTCGACCACCGGGCGAATACTAGCAACAATCCTAATAGTAGGCAATAAAAGAAATAATGCCAGGTAAAAGTCAAGTATAGGTAACGGGTAACTTCACGGTGACAGGTTAATGACCTGGCGAAGACCAGTGTTTTATTCTGTACGCGTCTTAGTTACACAGTTCGAATAATAACACAAGATTCACACTGATCGTAACATATCTGACCTCCTTATTTTATTGCAGTTTAGATGGAGTGTAAAACCTTCTTTTTTGAAGTAAAACTTCTTTATGCACGGTGGTGAATGCGTTACGAAAAGTGTGACCAGGCGAGGCGAACGGAAGTTGAGAGGGAGATATAAGTTAGTGAAGATAGAAAGAGAGAGAGAGACGTTTCGTATATTACTGTAGGAGCAAGAGAGAGAGGTGCGAGTACACATTTTCTTTCTCCCTTTCTCTCATAGCCAGTTACGTTTCGTATGAAGTTTTACTTCAGTCGTGTGGTCTAAAGCACACTCATTTTTTCTTCTAGTTATTATTATTTTATTTATTAAGAGCAGAGATCACCAATTAAATTCATTTGGGATCTGTTTTTTAAACTTATCAATTTATTTTACTTATGCGTTCCAAATCAGCTCCGTGACCACTGATATTTCTTGCCTTGATTGATTGAAAGTTAGTGCACACAATTGCACCCACACAATATCCAAAGCTCATGAAAAGAAACTTCCGTCCTTTTGTGTATACGTAGATACTCAAGTAATAGCGGTTCACATAAAATAGCAACTTTATCAAAGAAGATCAATTTTCTGTTAAATATTGTACTATTTGCCTAAGGTCCGCACAAAATAGGTCGGTGGTCCGAACCCAGTCCGCCATTTGATGACCCCTTGATCTAGAGTATAGCATTGTAAAGTTTTCTAGTACGGATATTATTGTTCGTCTATTCACAATTGATTTGGATTTTAACGCTTTAAAGACAAAACTTAAATTTAAGATATTTCTTTTAATAGGATATGTCATCTGTTTTGCCCAGTATTCTCTAGAGTTTTATAGAAATACTAGCTTTTGGGCCTAAAAGTTATTTTTCTATCCCCGGGGGACAGTACTTTTTCTATCCCCGGGGGACAGTATTTTTCTATCCCTGTTGGACAGTACTTTTTCTAGTCCCGGTGGACAGTACTATTTCTATCTCCGGAGGAAAGTACTTTTTCTGTCCCTGGGGGACAGTACTTTATCTATCCCCGTTGGACAATACTTTTTCTATTCCCGGGGAACAGTACCTTTTCCTTTACAAAAGGTAGGCTATGTCCTTTGTGTACCACTGGCAACGTGTATGCAAAATTTCAGGATGATCGGTTCAGTAGTTAAGGCGTGAATGCGCAACACAGACAGACAGAGTTACTTTCGCATATAGTATATATATGTGCATGTATAGATATTGGTAAAATATCCGTAGATATCACATTACACGACTATTTTTTCTATTTGCTTAATCAAATTTATTTAATTTCAATTGTTAATTATCTCAACAGCCACCGATCTACTTTATGTTCCTTGATCACTTAAGTAGTTAGGTATCTACTGTTAATGTTATATTTATTTTTAACTGACCACAAAAAACTTCTATATCTCTATATGTATTTTTTTGTGTGTTTTTGTGTATGTTAAGCGATATGAACGCCAATTGTTTAAAAATATTTTATTTATTCTCTTTTCTTGGAGTTGTTTAACTACAAAGTGATATATAAAAAAAAAAAAAAAACCTGTTCAACGGGTGGCACAATAGATAATGTTTTTTTGTATGTTTTAGACACATTGAACTCACTTGTCCTTTTTTCTGAAGATTAGATTCTGAAATATTGTAATTTGATGTCTTTTAATGTTTTGTGTAAATGTCTCAGACATTATGTTAAATGTGTTTTTAATTTTTTATTCTTCTAAATAGGTCAGACATTATAGAATGAGCCAATCAACTTGTTATTAGGGCTCACGCTGTCGAAACGTCAAGTAATCAAAGGAAAAATACGGAGTTGCATAACCAAGGTTAACTCACAATTCTGAAGGCTTTCTAAGGCAGTCCCTTTAACGGAATCGCAAAGAACGTAGTTCATTTTATCTCAACAAAAAATCTTTTTTGTTCTAGATTATTGTTTAAGAGCGTGTTGTGGGCCATCCATAAATTACGTCACACGAATTTCATGTTTTTGGACCTTCCCCACGTCCTTGTCACAGGACTGAAAAGAGCAGTTCTAATTTTATTTAATAAATCTGTAGCAGCGTCTCTAGTTTTTCGTTTACAGAAACACATTACACAAAAACATCACACAATACATTTATCGGACTCAAATAGGTACTCATACAAACCAACATTTTTGCGAATCGCCCAAATAGGATTTGAACGTAAGGCAATCATTGCAAACCACAAGGCCAACCGTGCAATTATTATTTGTGTACTTTGGCACAGTATACATAATACCACAGGTACAGAAGTCCCACTCCGCCAAATCATTTAAATAAATAGCGACTCTAGTTCCGACACAATAAAGTCGCAATTCCAGGTCGCACAGCGCTAATTACCTACAGTTATATTCACCTAGAAGTTGACTCTCTTTCTATCTCGTAACTCTTATCTGTTCTGACGACGCTGCGATGTTAGGGTTGCCTTTTTTTAAAGAATTAATATATCTGAATATTTAATTCTCAGTAAAGCGATGTGCATATTACTCTATTTTAATGAACAAATAAACCTAGTATAGGTATTAACAAACCGATAGTTTAGACACAAACGGATGACGCGACGCAGTGCTTGAATAAACAACGCAGCAACGTAATAACGTGCGGCCCAACCGGCGCGCGGCAGCCCACTGAATTTTCGCACGATAACCGAAATTATTCGAAACTTTTCAGATGATATTCAGTTAGGGTTTCGGAGCTCCATTACATTCCTAATAGCTATCTACTAGGGCAGAGGCAAGCGGCGCTTGTCAAAAATACCACTTCACGATGCACATTGATCAACGGAACTGTCTTCTGACTTTCCCAAAGAAAAGAAGTTGCAAGCCGCTTCTCTTACCTTTGGGGAAGACATTATTGCTACTGCGTGCTAATGTTGCGTAACTATTTCCCTGCGTATCTGCAGATTAGCGATCCAGATTACAGCCATGTTCTTTTAATAAGAATTAAAAAGATATTATACATGTAAGTATATATAGTCGTATTTACATACAATAATGGTACTTGGTATATGAACAAGTAAGCATAAATTCTTTTAATTCGGCTGAATACCTCCTTGTTATTAAAGAATGTTCATAATTATTGTTATTTTATGTTAATTTTACTGACTTCAATTATAAAAAGAAATGTTTTTTTTTATTATACCTACTGTATAAAGTTCAATTAATACTTTCCTGTGATGTTCTGCGTGCTCACAAACTAAAGTAGTTCCAGTGTTGTCTTTTTTTATTTGAGTTGGTATCCTTAAGTTTCATGAATTTGAGTATATACATACTTAATCGAATGTGATGTATGACGGATTTATGTCAACACGTGTAACAAGTTTTGTAGGTTAGTGGAATTAGACAAAAAGGGGCTAATTTTTCACTTAATTACGCACAGGTTTTAACATAGTAAAACTTGTTCGTTAGTATATCAGGAACATGGTCCTGAATTTCATCCCATTTTTGACGTTCGGAACATTATCAAATTAACGTTTTAATGCCAAAAAAATCGCCAAAAATTGAGTATTTTGTAATTTTCTTCTACCGCATTATAATCGCGCATGTCAAACTTTTTTTATCGTAAAGGTGGTAGAAATCCAAAAATTTAAGACCAGTTCAATTAAATTTTGTCCATTATTTGTTTAAATAATGACGAATTACGGTCGAAAATCGCAAATTTTAATTTATTTTTAATTTGGAAAAGAAAGCTCCAATAAACGTGAAACTTAAGTCTTTTATGCTCCTGAACATTTGTTAACGAGAAATTCTATTTATTTATTAAAATTTGCTTAAATGTTTATTGCTATTTGAGCCGGTGTCCGTCGTCCAAATCGATTCATTTTGCACACATTTTCTCATCGAGGCCTATATTTTATGATGTTTGTACCTCTTTGTTTGTATACTCTTTGTTTTTATCGTAAATAATCTTATTTTTAAGTGTAGGTAATCTGCCAGTGTTCCATAAATAAAAATATTTTTTTTTTTAATTTTCTGAGTGGCCTGGTGTAGTGAAAAATCATTTTAAAACTAGCAACAACAACTCGTAACACATTAACGATTATGCTAATATTGCAATAGCTTTTATTTTATATGCAAATTAAAACTCACAGGCAAAAAACAGAAATATTTATTTTCTTCTACTGTTTAGTCGTTTAATGAAAGTTAAGGAAACTATAATGTCCGGTGCTTGACGACCCACTTGTTCAGCTCTCCACCGCATATGTGTAAACCGCGGCGTGGTGTAAGTCACAGCCGGTAGCAGATGTAAGAAAAATAGCTAACCCCTTTTATATGGGCAGATTATGTTTCACTTCCGTAACCTCGGTACATTGAAATTTGCTTTTATGGTCAAATACAGCACGCTCAGCCCAAGTTCATTTACAACCAGTGTGTATGAGCTCTTTCTCTAGGTATGTTTTTGGTAAACCCGGCTGCATGTGCTATCATGCTTGCGAGCATGCCAACATGAACGAGTCTGTGTAGGTGAGAATATGCGCGCGGCATTGTGAGTAGTTGTGTAAACTCGGCAATGCGGTGTGTTTTTGTTTGCAAATATCGGGCCGCGTGGCGCGGAAGCGACGTGCTCGACGCGGAAATGCAATGTGATCGCGGGCTTTTTGTTTCCAGGTCTTGAGTCGCGGCGTTGATCAAATAATCGCCATAGCAAATGACAAAAATTATGCTTGACCGTACTAGTTAATACGTCGGCTCCTTCAGTGGTGCTTTTCGCATACAAGAGACTACCCGATAACATTAAATCAACGGTTTCTTCTTGGTGGAGACTTGGTAACATAGAATCGAGCTTGATGCATATGCAGTCGTTCTACGAATACATTGCTAATCTGTTTTAGCCATGGCTTGTACAAGAAAAAATAACACTGCCCATGGCTTTTTAAAAAGAAAAGGAATCACGCTTGTTGCTCTGTGCCTAAACTCAACGTACGTCGTCTTCGCCGTTTTTAGGCCTGTTAAAGAAGCTAAGAGCAGGGATATTGTCAGGGATATCAGAGTTAAGCATAACTATGTGAAGTTTAAATGCACAGACTGTTCTGCAGAAGTGCAAAAATGATTTTGAAAGGAGCCTTAAACCTAAAAACGCGGATTCAAATGCTGCGGTCTTTACCAGTTTGATCAGTAAAACTGTCTATGACAAACTTTTGTCCACAGTGAAGAAACGCCAAGACAAAGTCAATCAGGGCCAGGATAGCGTGTTATATACTCAACGTCTCAATAATATAGATACAAAAGAGCAGTTCAAGAAAGAATTTGAGAGCTGATTATCAAAGAATACACTTAAACCATTTAAAGAGGCAGGCTAATACTAGACAAGTGACCCCACTTACGAAAAGCTTTATTATTCTCGAACAGTCAATATCCAGAGCAGTATTTTCTTGACTTTCAAGGCTGGGCAAGGTAAGGTTAGCTCTTCAATGGGAAACGACCTTTACTAATAGGGTCGATCGAAATATTATCTGTATTTCAGAGGCTGTTTTTATTTTGATGTTATATCTGTTGGTATGATACAGGTGAGACGTTAGAGGGCTCGAACTTTCCAGCAACAGTCAGTTCGAGTTACAGGTATGCCACCCTGGCCTACTCGACCTATTACTTATACTCAGCAATCCCTTTGTATAAGTAATATCCCTTTCCTTACATTGCCTTCCTTTCTTAGCGACCTTTCCCTATCGATATACTCCCAACTTTTTTTATGTTTAATTCCTGAAGTGCTCGTTGACGTCATTAGACTTTCCCCACATTTCGTGAGTGGGACCAAATTATATATAGTTGGCAAAATGTATTTAATATAGCTCTATCTACCCCTTCGGGAAAACAGGTGTATGTACGTAACTGATGGTATTCTAAAGCAACTTACTGAAGAGGAAACTGGCAGTAAAAAAATATAATACTACAACACAAATATAAGTGTCATTACATGCTATCCAAATAGTTGAAGGTAATGAGATACTCGTAAGAAACGAAAATTATTTTCTACCGACACCTGTAGTTCAGTCACCTCTATTGAGAGAACACTGATCCGAGATTAGTTCTAGAAGTTACGCCACAACGGAAAGTGACCCAACTAAAACGTTTTTTAACTCTTGAATCAAGCAAATGTTCTAATCCTCCTCTGTCACTCTCTGAAATATTAAATGCGGATGATATAATTAACTGCTGATCTACCTTGAGATTACACCCAAAATATAACAAGATCCCGTGACCGACCACAAATCTTCAAAAATAAACAGAACTGTTTGAAAATTTATAAAAACACCTGGCGCAAACAAAACTGTTATGCCGATGGTTTATAAAAATTGCACGATACAATTCAAACAATTACAATCCTTTCCTTATTTTTTTATTCCTTCTAACTCCTTCAAATACAAGGCTTTCAATTAACTATTTCCTAAAACAGAAAATAATCCTAAAAACAAAAAGATAACTGAGAAGGTTACTCCTACAGTAGCTGCTTGATCGTATAAGAAGAATAGAGAAAGAGAATGAGGAAAAGCAAAACCTTAAACACAAAAGAAAATGCGATTCTTTAGAAAAGCCAAAAAAAAGATAAAAGAAAATAATAAAAACTCAAAACAAACACAGACTAAATTAAAAAAAAAGCGGAACCAACAAAGAATATATGTATCTCAAAAAAAAAAATGTACTAAGGCAGGAAATCTCACCTGTCAAAACCAAAGGTAATATTGCAACGAAAAGCGCTTTTGAAATCGTCAAGGATTTTATTTGTAATGTTGTTAGAACTATAAACAAATTAAAACACCGTTCTTTTCTTGAATCAAAGTCTGAGATTGATTCTGATTTAAGTGAAGTTTTGTTATACTGTCATTGGGTTTTTTCTTAAAAAATAATAAAAGTATGTATGTACCTAGTACTCATATGTTGATTTTTGCATGATTTGGATTATAGACAATTGTTTTAAGACATTTTTTTAATATAATACATAATACAACATAAATGTGTGTGTATTTTTATACTATGAAACTAACGAATGCCCTACAGTTTCACCCCATCACTTAAAAACCTGAACGCAGACAAACAAATAAACATAGTAGTTAATTTTCGCATTTATATTATTTGTTACAAAATATAGCTAGGGTATTTATTATACAGAACCCCAATCAATTTTACTTTTTCACCCTTCGTATTAGGAGCCAACTATAGCTATAATTGGCTCTAACTTTAATCATACCTTTTTAATAGGGTAAATCAACTTAATTATTTAAATATTTCTTTCAATAATAATTTGTTTAAAAAATTCTTTAGTGTCAGAAGCAATATAATGCTTAATTTTATTTAATTAATTAAAAAATAAAATTCTTGGCATGATACTAACAAGTGCTTATTTTCCTTTCTTACTTTCTAATGTTGCCTTAAGCTGCCGTAATAGGAGCCAACAGAAAAATAAAAAACACAATAGCTTGCGTGTAGGGTAAGAATAGAAAGATGTAAACCCAATTAGCTTAAGAGCTCTTATCCTTTAAATTGCTCGGAATCTATTGACATACGATGACCTTGCAAATGAACAACCAAGTATTCTCACTTATAACATTATTTATATGACTATGACTGACATTTGTCACTATTAAAATCAGTGTCATACCAAAGGAGCTTAATATTTGTATATTATTATCTATGGTAACCATTAAGACTTCTCAAAATGACGTTCCCTCGTCCGCTCTCTTACGCCTATTGTACCACACGCCTAGACTACATAAACTACCGGATGTGCGCTACGGTGACGTGAGACGTCACCATTCATGCCCGCCTGTGAACTGTTACACCTTTGTTTTTACCTTCATTCATTGTCAAGGATTGTTCTAATGTATTGCAGGTTTTTTTAATGTTCAGGGTAGCCAATAGTATTTTTTTATTTTGCCGTATGTGTTTAAGCGTGCTAGTGTTACGTCTCGGAAAAAGAAGAGCAGGATTTATTGGTATTCAATTAATAAACATAGTGACCACCTTGTGGTAGGCTGTTACCGTAGAAGCTGTTCCCGGATCCCTCCTACTTAAGGCGCAGTACGGCACACCGTGTGGTTTTAGTCGGTTCGATTCCGACACACCGCCCCACCGAAAACCCCTTTGGGATGACGGCCCGAGGGGGTTTCCACACGCACAAAAAAAAGGGCTGTTACCGTAGGCGTTATAGGTCTAAGTAAACAGTATAGTGTCGCTATAGTGTCCTTGAATTAATCACCTCTTTTGGCTGCTTAGAGAGGTTAACACAATAGGGCTGTCCCCATGACGTCTGACTGTCTGTATGTAATGTATGTATTTGATCATGCTATATCACGTTGTCGTATTACGCTTTGATTTAATATTATTTCAAATTTTGTAAGTTGTAAAAAATTAGTTCTGCTTGATTTTCATTTTTAGTTTTAAAACCAATTGTGAATTACCAAAAATGCGTTATATTTCTTTTCTAATAACAATTAATCAGAAACAGCTGGACTTAAGGAAGTAATAAAATAAAGTAATTAAGTAAAAAATAAACCAGGTAATTTATTAATCACTAATTAGCTGGGTAGCTAATTTGCAATTATTAAATACTTATATATATTTGCGCTTTGTCTGGAATTTATGAAAGACACCGTCCGCATTATGTCTGTCACGTACTGAAGTTTCTCGAGACTTAAAGGCGCCCGGATTCGGCTGTTTATATGGAGACGTACTACTGTTTTTCTAGGTCTACTGTAACGTAGACTATGAAACACATAATATACCTATCTGACGAGTTTATTCCCGTTGGGTATATAATTTTTACTGACAGTGACTACAAGTGGTGATGAAGTTATAGGGGTTATAATCAAGGGGCTTTTGAGTTTGAGCACTGATGCACGGCGCAAGGTGATAAAGCCGTTTCTTCTCTAACCGTAGACTTTCAGGAAGACGTTCTGATTATTAAATGCTTTTTTCTCTTTACTCTTACATCAAAACTACCCATTATTCTTTTATGTATTATCGATTTTGTTCATCCAAAGGTTACCTATAAGAGATCGCTCTTAACGATAAGGCCGCCAATTGTACATACACATTTGTGTGTTTATTTTAAGCAAATTATGTCTTTGGTGTACAATAAAGATTATTCTATTCTATTCTACTGAAAGAACATACTATTTTTGCATTGTTATTGGAAATTTGGTGGTGGTTGGTTACTTTGTTCTCTGTGAGTCAATTGTTTTTTTACTGAATTTTACCCACATATTTAATATTAGAAAAGTAAACACCTTGTCTACTCCCAATAGGAATAAGGTAATAGAATATGATGTACTTGAAAGTAAATTAAAGTTGAACAAAAAATCAGAGAATAAAAGCCCTTGTGCAATATCTATATAATCGACAGTCACCTTAATTAAATGACTTCAAGGAGAACGACTGTCGAGCACTTCAGTAATGATATCGTAATACCCAATCAATGAAACAATCTGAACCATTTGAAAGAATTAAGATTACTTACAATCGTCATCTAAATGGCGGTGATAGCCAAGGATTTTAAATTATAACTATAATTAATTATGGGATGATTCGATGGTTAATCTATGACAGTGTCACCTACTAACTTGTGAGTTTAGGGTTTTTTAGAAGTTTTTGAAAGAATTCTAGGGGGTCAAGGTCATCAAAAGTTAGCAACACTAACTGGTGAATCAAACAAATTTATTATTATACAGTAAAAATTTAATCCGTTTGCTGATTAAATAGATCATATTTGATTTTAATGTAATAATGAAAAATAACGGTTAGCCATAATGAAATTAAAATATAATTGTCTTTTTAACGACCTTCCTCGATCATTTAAATTACTTTTGTAAAACTGGACCCAAAATTATTTTTCCTTGTTCAACGGTCTACTGTTTACTTAGCTCTATTGTTCATACGTTTTGTGGTGGCAATAAATCGCGGCACACACCAAAATATTGACTAATACTTTCCAGAAATACACAAATTTTATCATTCATCATTATAAAATGTATGTATATTATATTAAAGCAGCGATTTATAAAGCATCCGCTCGTTTGCTATATGTTTCTTTTTGTTTGTGTTTGTTTTTGCCAGTTCGATTTTTTATATTTTCACTTCACGCCGTACAGAACACGTACATAAGTACTGTGTGAACATTCTAATATGATATTTGAGATTCTATTCAAATCTTATTGTCCGGCGCTATCAAAACATTGAACCCGAGCGGAAATAGATACAATTTTGGCTATTGCGACCACCCCATGTACCTAGTATGAGTTTTCGCTAGGATCGTTCTCAACAGATATGTCTAGAAGTCAACGACATTCATCATAGACGTAAGCTGTGAAACTACTCGAACTACTTACTATTAGTCGAAACATCAACTAAATTACAGTTAAATAAATGCAAAATTGCGTGACTTCGAACTCATATTCCAAATAAGGCCAACAATAGTAGTTAAGGTGGAGAACACAACTTGACTTGATGACTTGCCCGCAGTAGCCAGTTCGAGTTACAGGCCTGACTGACCTTTTACGAGCTACTGTTTACACTCCATAATAATCATCCTTTTCCTTCCTTACTTACCTTCCGCTTTCAATATACTCAAAATTTTCCCATTTGTTATTCCCAAAATGCTCAGTCGGCGGCAATAGGCTTGGCCACTAAACTTCAGTGGGAATAAATTATAGTTGGAAAATGTGAGTGGTCAATACATCTCTGTCTACCCCTTCGGGGATACAGACGTATGTGTATGTACGTGACTGGCCTGTTGGCCTAGTGGTTAGTGACCCTGACTGCTATGGCATAGGTCGTGGGTTCGATTCCCATCCGAGTTTGGGTCTTCTATGAGTCTGTTCTTTGTATGTTTGTGAAGTCCCCCGCGACACAGGAGTAATTCCTAATGCGGGAGTGGTCTTTAAAAAAAAACTCTGTTATGTTACTTACCTTTGACTTGATTCGAGGTTACGCTATGCCCTATCTCTTGAGAATGAGATCTTTTGATCTTATATTCTCTATTGTCACGAAGATATTATTGTGAAAACTATATTAGTCACTTAATTCGTTTTCAAAATCACTAACTTTTAGGTTATAAAGAATTATAATGCACTAACTCGACAATGCGGGTTGTTATCACCAACAGACCAAGCGTTATGCCAGTTTAAATTATTGCTCTCAAAATATAAAGATATAACAATAATCTGGTTTGGTAGTAGGTATGTTTGTTTCGCTCATTGTTCTATATTCTTTGGGACTTGTCTATTGTCTAACAAGACATTCAATGCCTACACTCATTTACCTTTGATTCAGTTATTTGATAGAATTACAAATATTACTGTGTTGAATGGAAATTCGTATCGTGTTTCAAGCGAGGGTACCGTAATATTCTTCACCTTGTATACATATTTAGTCTATTCCAAAATATATTTTCTCGTTTACCGATTTGCACAGTTAATGCTATTCTCAAGGACTTTTAGTAAATGTCCTTGACTAAATTTATTTTTCCGGATCGTGAAAATAAATTCTTATGACACCACGCGGTACGAACCCAATAAGAAGATATGGTGCTCGGTCACATAAACATTTTCTTAATAAAATGATTAAAAAAAAGAATTAAAAATAACGTACTTCAAAACCGTAAATAGAAAAGTTGGATTGAAGAACTGTTATAAAAATTCAGATTGTTACTATTAACATCATCACACACACAGATCAATTTCTTTATTAATATTTGTGAAAATGAAGTATGGGACAATAAATTACTTACACGAACAAGTCAGAGTTGCGAAATTGCGATACGCGAAAATAATTATAGCACGCGAAAATAATTATGGCACGCAAAAATAATAACAATATTAGACACTTTCGCTTTAGTTTTAATTGTTATTAGTATACATTTTACGATAGGGTATAATATTTATTTTTAAAGAAGGAAGATTAATTGCGATGCTTGCAACATGCTTACTGATGCGTGTGAGAGATTATAGTGCACGCAGTGTAATGCTCGTTATGTTATTCAACTACATCCAGGTTTCTATTTAGTTAATATTAGGCCACGGATAATATTAACTAAATAGAAGAGAGAGAGAGGATTGACGGATTTGGCTCTTATTATATGTGAAGTGCCACTAACATCTATATATTGTATATTCGCAATAATATGGATAGAAGTATACAGGCGTAACGAAAAAGCTACCACATCAATCTGTCGAAGTCCATAAATAGATCGGTGTGGTGGCACTTTCTATTATTGCAAGGAAACGCGATCTCTTGTAATTAATGATTAAGTTTTACCAAAACACGATAGAATATGTTTATTTTATCTATCATATTTTATTATTTAGCTTTAGGGCTCTTGGAAACGTTCATCCTCGCAAATTTCATCAAAATTACTTTTAACTGGACTACTTTTAACAGACTTTAAAAAGGAGCAGGTTCTCAATTTGACTGACTTTTGTGTGTAAAAGTATTAAGCGATATCTTCGCTATTTGTTAACCGATTTCAATAATTCTTTTTCATTTAAATTGGTTGTAATCAAGGTTGGTCTCATTTAAATTTGAAGAAAATATTTCACCTATAATGGTGGTAACTTCGATTGATTAAATACAAAGTGCATCCTATGTTCAGGGCCTTAAGGCCTGGGGGCCCCCTCGGGCCGGGGGCCCGTGGCATTTTGCCCGCTCTGCCACCCTATTGTTACGCCACTGGACGTATAGTTATATTCCTAGGGAGATAATTATATAAGAAAGTTATATGAAAGCATAATTATGAATCTTAATAGGAAATGTAGCTGTGGTACGAGAACGATCTCGTAATAGAATTACCTAACTAGACTAATCTAGTGAAATAATTATAAATATATGTATTTTATTTGACCTATTGGTTACCCATTTTAAATAAAACGGTGCAATGAAATAACTTTATTTTTATAACTCAATCATCACAACCAAAACAAACAATGTTATAAGTAGTCATTCAAATAATTAACAGTAATAAAAACAATCCGTTTTATATTTAGGCATAGAATCAACAAAAGTAAGTAGGTACTTTATAAAAATCTATCTAATATCTACAAAATAAAGAACTATCTAAACGTTACTTCTATCTTCCTTTAATATTTAGTTTTTATTACGAAATTATGACAACCAAAACAATGTTCTAAGAAGTCGGTTATTAAAATAATTAACATTTTAAAAAACTGTCTGTTTTTATATTTAGGCATAGAATTAATAAAAGTAGGTAGGTAGGTATTGTATGAAAATGTTCTGTACAATAAAGAACTACATAAACAAGTAGCGCACAACCTCTATCTTCCTTCAATCTTTAGCTTTTCTTACGAAATTGTCACAACCAAAACAATGTTCTAAATAGTCGGTTATTGAAATAATTAACATTAAAAAAAAAAAAAAAAACTGTTTTCATATTTCACAAAAGTATCAAGATTGTAGGTACCTACTTTGTAAAAATGTTTTACATAATAAAGAACTATTTAATCAAGTAGGTAGTACAATACTTCTATATTCCTTTAATCTTTATCTTTTGTTACGAAAATATCACAACAAATTCATTTCACTAGATTAGTCTAGTAAGTTAGTTGTATTACTAGCAGATAATTCTAGTAGGATAGTTATGAACCGCTTTCGGCTTTCATATTTTTATTATTGTCTTTACTCATTTTTAAACCATAAAAAAATGGAACCTCCTCACTATACGGGCCGTGTCGAGAAGAACTGCCTTCTGCGTCAGTCCCTTAATCCAGCCGTCTAACGCGAGCCTCTTACGGTGTTGATCGAAGCTCCTGGCTATCAATCCATGAGCAGATATTATTATTATAGTAGTTCTATCTTACGGTATAAATATAAGATATTTTTTTTGTACCCCTTTTTAAGCAAATTTCGCGGACGGGAAATTTTGACATTTTGGAACGCTATAATTTTAAATCATAAATTTAAAAAAATATAAAAGCTACAGGGCCCCAGTATATAGGCATGTTGACCTGTCATGGTCCGGTTACTCTATACAATGACAGTTCAGGTTATACTGGATAATGAAACAAAACAAAACATTCAAAACTTGTTGATTTAAGGTGAACTCTAGTACTAGTACATAGGTAATGACAAAATATAGTCCAGACCAGTACCTGTTTCTCCTCTGTTTGTCAATGGATATTGTTTTGCTGATCTTTGATAAGCTTTAGTGTTATAAAAAAAGAAGCTTTCTTGTTTTCAATGATCCCCATTTATGAATGACCCCAAATCCATGAAGGATTTGGGGTCATTCATAAATGACGTCACACGTAAAGGTGGGGGGGAAGCTGAGTTTCGTGACGTCCCATGTCAAAATCTAAAGTAGGTATTAAATGCAAAACATTACCTGTAAACGAAAGACTACATACGCTACTACACTTTTACTAAAAAAAATTTTAGAACTACCCTTTTCAGTTCTGGATGTAAATTGCTAAATATGTGACGTCACACCAGGGAGGGGAGAATTCCACAAATGTGACCACCTGTGACAAGGACTAGGGGGGGGGGGAGCTGAAATTCGTGTTAAGTAATTTATGGATGGCCCCTTACGGTCGAATTTGATTTCTGGGCGACCATCAGTAACCTGAACAGGCGTCAATTCAATAAAGCTGTATCGCAGCTTCACATCTCCTAATAGTTTGTTTTGTGTATTGTATTGTATTGTTATTACAACAGCTTCGTTGTATATTAGAGAAGAAACAGATATCTGGTAACTATCCGGTATCTGGCCTGTCCTAACTGATATATGTCATCAGGACTTTCTGATAAAAATCAAATCCTTAGTTTTTATGCTAAATGACAGTTTACTAAAGCTAGTAACTACCGCCTATTGTATTTTAATATAATTGTCTGAAGGGTGTTTTTTGCAAAGCCAATCATTTTATAATTTTATCACGTGTGTATGTTTTACATATACATACAATGTTTTACAATGTGTAAAGCGACTACATTTTTTATTCAACAAATATGTTCCTTTAGCTTCTTATACTGAAAACGTATTAATTTAGGTATTAAGGCTTTCCGAAAATTATACTCTATTTAGTAAATCGAAAACTTGGAACGAAACGAAACGAACGGAAAGTTATTTCAAAATATACCATTTTGAAATATCTTTAAAATAGCTCGAAATTATTGGTTTAGACAAGATTTAAACTAGAATCCGATGGCAATATCGCCGAAAACATGCCTGTTTTGCAATACTTAAGAAAATTAGAAACATTTCGAAAATTGTACATGGTATAACTAAATCATAAATGTCACATTCACTAACAACTCCTACACACACACTTTCTGATAAAAATTCAATAACTACCTACTTAAGAGTTCTAGGTAACATTTTGCCGTGAAACATAACTTTGGTTCATCAGGCGTCTTTTAAAACAATGGTTAAATCTATTTTTGGTTTATATTCTGTGTGAATTTAGCTGATTCATCATCTTCATCATCATCATTACAGTCTTAGGACGCCAAGGACTAAAACTAGGCCTTTCCAAGACACAAAGAACGGTTTGAAACTGACCCCAACCTTATAATATACGATTAAAATTTTACTCGGCTGTTCAGAAATCCTGACATTTAAAAACCTGTTTTAATCCTGATATGTGTCTTAAAACCTTTTTTTGCTGTGGATGACTGACCCACCAACAGCGGGAATGTCCTGGTCGCTGCTTGTATCGACCGCGTCAACTTTAAGTAAAGAACTCCCTTTACGACATGTCTATAAAATCCTAATAACGCACGATAACTGTAACATTTTACACACATTTTTAAATCACTATTTATTAATCCTTAGTATATAAAAATATATTTAGGATCAATAAATAGTGATTTAAAAGTAGGTTATAGTTTCTGGATAACAGAAGTCATTCACATTATTACTTGTCCCCGATATGCATTTCAGAAGTTATCATGATTGCGTTTAACCAATAAAACATGTAGAATAGTAGGATCAGAAAGCGTGCTTAAACGTTTGTTATTCAATCGCACCGAAACGGCTTAACTAAATCCGGTGAAACTTCTAACAAACGGTGACTCACGTGTCGAGACCTAGGATCTTAACCTAAGTACCTAATTTTATTGTAGTTACTATCGAATACGGTCTAAAGATTGTAGAAAAGCAAGTATATTTCCGCTTTGTGTTTTGAGTATTATCTTTTTAGTTTTTGTACGAGAAATGCCGTTATTACAAAGTTTTAGCACAAATTTTGCTTCCAACTTATACCAATGCACATCCAGTATTCATTTTGACAGTAAATAATACGAATATGTCGTCACACTAGCGTACTATCCCACCTTCGCTCTCTAAAGCACTAAAGATGCAATAAGAAGTCTTTAAATAACATTTATTTCGCATTAAAACGGTACCAGATTAAGAAATTGTTCTTATAATGTTCGTAAGTAAATATAGCAAACTTAAAACCCAGTAGTTGACTAACTCGGTCGAGCCTTAAAAGTGGTTTATTACACAACCGGTTTAACCCGTACCACACTGTTGATAAAATACCTTAAACTAATGGAAAAATTATAAAACACCACTTATTTTAATAAGGTACAAGTAAAGAGTGTGAAACTAACCTGGATAAAACATGGAAATGATCACAACATTAATAATCGCACTTCGGCGCACGCGCATTCAAGATGGAGTCTATCGCGGTACTGTCTGCCCCCGCCCCGCCGAGCCTGCCCCTCTACTCCTAAGACTGCGCGAGAGTACATAAGATAGCGGGAAGGCTTTTATCTTCTAGATCTAAATTACATTTAGGAGCTTGCAGATCTAGGAAAAATAAACACTTTCTTTCGATATTCACTTAGTTATTCCGTAGCCAAGTCGCACCGTAAATCGTGTCGTGTTTGTATTATGAACTTATATTATTACAACACTAAAACTATTGGTTATTCTTGATACAGCATACAATGAACATGTATTGTGCTTGTATCTTCATTTTATCACATTAATAATAATAATGGCGATTGAGCAAAGCGTTACTCTGTATATTCAAAATATAAAATACAGCCTCTGTAAATTTTTCCTCGTAAAATCCAAAAGGTAATCGATAAGTCTATTAGATGCATATACTAATAATAATAAATCCAACCGTACGTCCGAGTCGAACATCACGTATTACGAATATTTAAAATTTTTGTCTTTCTGTCTGTTTGTTCCGGCTAACGGCAAATAGCTGATGTTATAAGGAGTAACTCAGGGTACTTTTATTTTGGAAAAAGAATTAGGGTTTCGCGGAAAATATATAAACATGGACACGCGAGTGAAGCCGCGCGGGAACTGCTAGTCTTTAATAATAATATCGTCTAAAACAAGTCGAAGGAGATAGAAAGAGAATGACAGATATGATTTTAATATAATATGTATGTATTTGTAATTACACAAACAAAGTTATTAAATCGCTATATAGCGCACTAAATCCCAAGGCTTATTGGCTGCTGCAGCTCACGACCACGCAACTTTATTTTGTTCTTCTAAAGCTATATTTAAGTTGTTATTATCACACCTGTAACTGTTATTAAAAAGTCTTGTTAAATCTTTAGGCTACTGTGGTGGTGAACAAGCATCCGTTAGTTGGTTAGTCGCTTCCGTATAGGGTTGCTTGCAAAATCTGGGGTCATTACCAACCCTGCAAAGAATACTTAGTGTGCCTGAGATTTTCAGCGTATTTATTTAGGACTGTACATACATATACTCGTACTACAGAAAATAAATGATTAAACAGTAAACATAACTTTATTGTTATTTCCTTTTCAGTACAGATATACTAGAAATATAGAATCTTTCCACAAATGAAACTTTATGACCATAAAATTATTTATTCAGTGTTGCCAATGTGGTCAACGGGAATGAGACATGGCCGTTGACTATGCTGTCTAAAGTTGCTTACGGACTTATTATGACATCAACTCACACGATACCTAGGTATCAACATTCGAAGAAAGAGTACTGCTCAGAGGCGCAACAAACCTTAAAAAGTAGGTGTCCAAAATATTTTTTATGAGGACTAAAACGAAAAAGTTCATCATAATATTGACGTATTTCAAAGTATTGTAAGGCTTATAATTTAGTATTACGATAAACATTATTTTGATTCACATTTTTATTAAAATTTTCCGCAGACCCCTCGGTGCATCGTCTTCTGGATTATGTGAGGATATTTGGACGCCCTCGAAGGGGGTGTCCACAGGTTTTTAGGGGCTGCCCGGACACCCTGGACACCCCCGTTGTTAGGCCCCTGGTTCTGCTTCACACTTTCCACTAAATAAATATATAAAGCTATGGGTATTATTGACATTTGAGTTACGAACGCCGTATTCTATAATTCCTATTTGCAAAAAGTATCAATTATCTGCCTACCTACTTAGAATGGTTTCGAATAATTCGATTATTCTTTTTGCAAATTTAGTAGCTCCTTTATTTCTAAAATCTGGTAAGGAGACAACAAGTAAGTTTATTTTAAGCGGTTTCTTGTGCTTATAAAAATACGCAGTGCCAGAAGTCCCTTACGTATTGCCAACCAAACCTTCCACCAGGCAACAGGGCGCTGTTGCTGGCGAGACGGGTAGCATATAGGTCTATAAGTATTTAATAATAGCTTGACACATCTCACACACGGTCGTCTGATCCCCAACTAGGCAGAGCCTGTACTATGGTAACCGAACTGCTGATAAACTTATATGTAGTATAAAGTAAAATAGTACAATTATAAACATTTATTACAGATAAATTAAAATTATTGTACTATTAGTACGATTGAGTTGGCAAACAAGCACACGGCCTGCCTGGTGGTAAGGGGTAACCAGTGCCTATAAACAACTTCCAAAACCTATGGTGTTCCATTATCATAAAATATGTATCTTATGCAAATATTGTAAAATGGGTTGCTTGTCTGCATAATAATAGTTATTATAGTAATTATAATATGAAACTGTTGTACAGTAAGGATTAAATCTGTTAATAGTTAGTTAATAGCTACATGAAATGAAGATTTCTGAACGCAAATACCTGATATTATAGTTTAGTAATTCGTCACTATTCATTAGTTATGAAAACTAAATTAACATAAACGTATCTAATATTATGGAATTCAAACTTGAATAGAAATTAATACATAAAAGTAATATTAAACGGTGAATATACATATATATATGTAGTTGGATACTTATACAGTTGGCAATTACACCCATATCCAGAACAAATAATCATGCACATCACACAATGATTTGTCCAAGGTGGAAAAAAATTGCATTTTATAATTTTATATATTTTTATTTGCATTTTTATGGTTTTATATTAAAAGGAGATGAAGATTGAGTTAGTTATTCTAGCTCTATTGTTTTTTTTGTCGGAATGCAGAATTTAAACAAATACCCTTTAAGTAAACCTAAAATACGAGACACGATCGCTATTGATGTTTATTTGTTTATTTGGAGAAAACAAACAGTTATACACTAATCTTAATTAATACAATTCAATTATATTAAACATATATGTGTAACCAACAGCGTTATCCACATATTATACAACCATAAAATATAAATTTGGAACTTATTGAACAAGAGTAAATGTTAATTTTTTTGTTGAAAATTCGTTTCATATTCTTTCTTATTACTTATTATGTAGTTCTTCTAAGCTGATGTGATTATTTTCACACTAATACAACAACATGTCACCGCAGTACGTACCTACCTATTTGTCGAGAGGCGTGGCTGCGGTCGTGTAACGTAACGGAAAATGCAAATCCAATTATATTTAAGACTAGCAACCCGCCGCGGCGTCGCACGTGTAGCAGAGACATCTTCAACAATCATCATCATGTTTCAACTAATTTACACAAAACCTTAACAAATTATATACCTAAACCTTCCTCATGAATCCTTTTATCTATTGGTGGAAACCGCATAAAAATCCGTTTAGTAGTTTTTGAGTTTATCGCGAACTTTGTTTTATAATATGCAGTGATAATTCATAGATATTTAATATTAATATCTCTTTGTTTTTCAGCTGGCCTTTCTCCTGTAGATCTAAAATCAACGAAGTGATTAAACGGTTCGAATTACTCAGTTTTTACGCGCATTTAATATACTTTTATAGTATCTAAGCGTATCGGCATAAGCACAGTTTTTATAATCGAGCACTTAGCATTTACGATTATTAATATAATAATAACATAATTATGTTTAACTGTGCGGTTTTTTGTCTGCGCCACTCGATACCAACACGCTACTACCTAATTTAGCCGGCTGAGATACAAGTTCGAGACGGTCTGCAGACTGCAGCCGCAGGCAGCAATGCAACTGCAGTTACTGTCAACCGCATTGTTGCCTGCGGTCGCGGCCGTTTCTATTCTGAGACGGAATGCTGACCGTCCATGCAGCGTCTAAAGTCCTCAGTCGTTTCCATAAATTCGTGAGAGACAGAATATCGTAAGTCGTACTACGTTACCGATAGTTTATTAATGTGTGTTTTGTTAGAAGAGGAAAATGATGACGACTTGCTGTTACCAGTATATACTAAAAAAACGGAAACCAACTCATATTTCATTAAAAAAATTTGAAGTTATGCTGCATTGATTAAAAACCATATGATAGGCACGGAGCAAAGTTTAGAAAGTAATTTCAGTAGTTTTTTTTAATTAAAATAATATTGTTAGGTACTTTATCGTTTTCAGGGGTACAGAACATGACGTCCTTTCGGTACCCCTGACAACGTGTAAGGTTTACAAATTTTTCATGATGTTCATTTGAATAATTAAGGCGCCAAAATATAACAAAGTCACATTCGGATTTATATTAGTTAGGATATTGAAACACTCGGGTCTCAAACCATTTACTCTGCCATAAAAATCTGATATTTAGTATAGATTTTTTTATTAAGTATAAACTTTTTATTAAATAAAAGAAAGTTTGCTGAAAAAACAAACAAGTGATTAAAGTATGAAGAATTAAATTAAATTAGTTTATAAAAATATTTATAAATTTATGTAAGCATTGCAGAATACTCCAGTGATAGTGGTGCATAATATCTTTGTATAATCTACTCATTTAACTTTTTTCTATCTTACCTACTTGAACAAAGCACTTTCACGAATGCATCGCTAGCAGACTCGAATACATGTAGGTATAATTTCAGGCTGAAGTTTATTTTTTAATCACTTCATTACAAAGAGCTTTTTCTTAATTTAGTTTTTTTTCAGCCTCATTCTGGCAACCGGTTAAGTTGAAATCTCTTACAACTAATACTAGGCATTTGACACGCGCGCCAGCGGACCTTACTGCAGTAACGCGTTCTGGGTTGACGACATGACGACAGCTGCATCGCGCGCATACGCTTTTATTTAAGTACAAAAAAAGTAATTCGAGATCGTATTCACTATTCTTTAAATACTGAAAAATTTGAGTTGAAAATTGATAAGGTTTCTGGTACTTTTGTGCTGTACATGGATGTAGATCCAGTGAAGAAAAGATGAAAAAAAAGCCCGGAAGCAAAATTCATAAAATTAAAAAAATGTTTCTTTTTAAGATTATTTATAAAAAAACAATTGAAAAATAAGCGTTATTTTATTTATGCTATATAAAGAGCTAACCCTACACGGCCACGAGGCTGTGCGCTATTGCGACTGCGAGACAATAATAATCGTGCTTACGAATATTTAAATACATGTTTGCATGTAGCGGTCGGCGCCCGCAAAGAGTAGGTAATTAAAACGGTAATAAAGTAGGCATGGAGTTTTTTGTAGGGAGTGATTTATCTGTTAGGTAGTAACTATTCAGTAATCTGTGCTAATACATGTTTTTACACCTTATTACCGTCCGGAAAGCTATTAGTTCGAAAATATGGTAGGTATTTCGAAGTTTTGATTAGGAAGGAGTCGGCAGGATGTTATACGAGCATTTCTATTCGTTCTCATGGAATTGTCTAGATACGTATCTATATGTCTAGGCCAGGGGTGGGCAACCTTTTGAGACAGAAGAGCCAAAAGTTACAATTTACAATTTTACAATTTTTAAAAAGCCAATTCAACTTGTAGTAGTTCTGAAGTGGTATTCTCTGAAGTAGCTTCGCTCTGATATTAACACTCTTTTCCTCTTACTTTTTTGCTCTTTCGTTTTCCTCTTCGACTAAATAAAACTAAATCCTACCTACCCACCTACTAGAGTCGACCCGATAACCCTATCGCACCTACTAGACTCGTAAGGTTGATAATCTCTTCGATCTTATTTTTGTTCTTCATTTCAATAGTATTAAAGTTTGGCTATACGGTCTGTCATGCGCGCACATCCGGCATTCTTTCTCAATAGAGATGGCCTGGTGTTCGAATTTCGTACATAATGACATAATTAAGTTTTAATTTATTTGGTTTATTTCACTGGCCAGTATAACTTGCACTGTCATTGAATTGAATTTCGTACCATGACAGGTCGACACAGATACTAGATGCTGAGCTAGCTTACCGTCGTTAAATAGGAGGGATCCGGGAACAGCTTTTATTAAGACATCCGGACCCCCTCGAGCGTCTGCTGGACATACGTCGCTCACTTAGGACAGCAGGTAGGACATACGTCGCGTGAAGTATTGGTCGCTTTATGTCGCCTAGCGTCGCGTCGCTTCATATCGCGTTGCGTCTCTCACCTAGGACAACGGGTAAGAGTAAGATAAGAGTAACTTACTCACCACTATGACGTAGCATACTTTTGAATAAGAATAGTAATAATATCCATATTTCAAAGATATACGTTGTGAGTGAAATAATAAGTTCTAGACTGTGAGGCAGACACCGGCACTTTCCTCCCACAATTATGAATTAACAGTTTTTGAGTTAGGGTGGCTCGAATAGCTTTTATTCCCACCAACGCAAAATACGCGCTTTGTCGTGGAGTTGCGGAAAACTGCACGTGTAAACCTAACCTAACCTAAGAGTTTTTGTAGAATTACAGATATAAATGTTTCAAGTTTTGAATTTTATAATAAATTTATTTTATGAAAAATAATTGGAATGTAACGCGGTGGAATTATTTATATACATTTTAGAATGTATAATATTATTATTACTTATATAATAAGTTGAATCACATATAATATAAGAATTAAATTAAATGAAAAATTAAGTATTTTATTAAATTAAGTACTAGCTCCGCACTGCGGTTTCACCCGCGTAAGTCCCTCGACAAGTTTTCTTAAATTTTCTAATTTCCCGCTCAACTTTCTTAATTTTTTCTTTCATAAGAACATTCTCCTGACAATAAAAAACACAAAAAACAAGAAATAGTGAAATCAGTCCAGACGTTCACGCGTGATGCCGTGACCAAGGGAAAAGGGATTCATTTATATATATATAGATGTAAACTTTTGCAATATTCACTTATTTTGGTTTTTATTAAATGTATAAGCACGTTCAATCTCTGTGTTGTATCCTGAGAGCGTGCTAAGGGCGCGATGTGTTAATAGGGAATGAAGAGATACACTCGCGAGCAATGAATCCGAGTCACATAAGTTATCTAAAAATCTCGGAAACTAAGTACAGGGACTGTAAGACGACGACTTGCTGAAGCTAATTTCAAACCATTTAGACCTGCAAACGGCCCTAAAGCATGGCGTGGGCAACGTATTTCGAGACTTAGATATGCCCGGCACCATTTAAATTCGAGTGTTGAAGATTGGTGAAGAGTTATAGTCTCAGACGAATCAAAATTTATGCTCTATAAGCAGAGTATTTAATGTCTATTAAACACAATTTATTTCACTAAGCTAGCATTATTAGTTTCCGAAATTTTCAGGTAACTTTATGTGATCTGGATTCATTGCTCTCGAGTGTATATAGTAAAGTAGTATCTCACAAAAAGTTTTGTCCCTTCAAAAGATTCGTGACTCCCATGCATTTGAGTTTTGCTACGATATTTCTTCCTTATTTAGATACTTCTTGCAGAATTAGGTATGTAAGTCTTAAGGCTCTGATCATGAAGACTAGTCTTTATCATACCCAGAGAGATCCTTATCACATCCGTCATCACCAATCATCACGACGCTTGTTGATCGACGGCCCATAATCGTAGGCTGGTGACAATAGCTAACAGGTATAACTGTCATATGTTCAGAATAACTCATAAAATAGTCACAGTTTGAGGCGTTTCTAACCGTAGCAAAGATTTTTCTCTGTGGCGTCATGACTCCGTATTTTTTGTACTTCATGAATAAACATATCTTTGTGTAAGTGGTTAGAGGTTATAATTTCTCGTAAGAGTTATGAGTTGACTCGTATATTATGTTCCAAATGCTTTCAAGATTCTTCTTTGAGCCGAGTTCTCGAATACTGTGGTTGATTAAGTATCATGCCAACTCGTACTAGGATCACATATGGTATTTCGTTCGTTACTAGTTGCATTCAAATGAAACGTCGATAAAAGTTTGAATATTTTATTATGATGTAACGACAATGGGTGAGAAATAACCTATTTTTTTACGATTACAATACAGTAATTACATTTAATAAACAGGGTCACGCTACAAATATTCAGTAAAAATTTTCGATAAACTAAATATGTATACGCATATTAGACGCGAAAGAAGCGAGAATAGATGTTAAACAGTGAGCTACAAATAACCTGCATACTCACTCACGCTTGTCACATATATAATACTAAACAAGATTGTTGAAAAACAAAACCACAAAATACATCATAGAGTAAGAATCTATTTACATGAATTATTTACATAAATACACTTAAAAGATTGGGATATACAGCAGTCGTTTTTGCATAGAAACATAACACACCGAATATACTGTTACAAACTTATACCCACAAGTACCTTGAAATAAAAATTTCATTGGTACACGTACAAGCTTTTAGTTTGATTTTGTTCGCCGGGTGACTATACTTTAGGAACTTCTAATTTAGATCGCGAGGAGTTGCTATTGTTAACCCAAGTGTTTTGAACATATTCCAAAGTATTTTTTTTTCAAAAAGGCGGACTAATGAAAAACATACGGACAATATTCGGTGTGCAGCACTTCCTCCTTAAAAATCTTAATTAATTTCAAACTAATTGTAACATATTAATTTATATTTGTATTTTCTCAGATTATTGATTACAAATTAAAAATTGCACATATAACAAAAGAGAGATCATCCAATTTATTTTTCTATAACATTTGATACAACGATAACAGGACTTGCTTACATGTCTACCATTTTGCCTACTTTACGGATAAATGTATTAATTTATCACTTGTCTAATGATGGTAGGTATAGAACGCTTGGACCAAAGCATAGAGAAAAATGCAAGAATAGAAATGCTGTTGTTTCTACTTTCATGTAGATAAAACATTTATAAGCAATGGGCCGATATTGAAATGCTTTGAATGTAAAGAAAAAATAATATAAACTTATGATTTTATACACTCTTCATAATTTTTGGTCTACTTTAACTGATTCTAGAATAGAAAAACAAAACGATGATACTTTGATTTATTGCTGGAATAAAAGAAAAATCACCATATTGACTCCATTAAGTATTTATGAAGTTTATATGTATACAATATCTAGTTAATACACACTGAGCTCAACATTGATAATTTAAAACACGAGAAAACTAGTTAGGTACTTGATATGCAAATTTACCATATACATAATTAAAACTAAACACAAGACCAAGCAAGTAGTTGCTAGTTGACACTAGTTGTGAACTTGTTTCGCGGACAATAAGTTGGTAAAATGACAGCCAACAACACTAAGAGTAGGTAATGATTGAATGAGATTCTGTAAACATTTAAAAAACTTAAATGTAACGGGTCCTGTTCCAAGTAGCAGTTTCAAAATCGTCGATATTCCAGCGCGCTGAAACAAAAAATTACTTATTATATATATATTTTAGTGATCGGTATCTAAGTTTTGATATACTAGTAAGTAATGTTTTATGCACTTTTTCGACGACGTTTATTCTGTAAAAGTGATTGTTCGATACGGTTTGAAGAAAAAAAAATTTCTGATATATAAAAATGAATTGCTGGTCGTTAGTCTAGCTAAAACTCAAATATGGCTGGACGAATCTACGGATCAGACTAATATTTTTTTTGTTTTGTTCGCGGTACTACAAGGATGGTTTAAAAGAAAAAAAAGTTAGAAAACCCAAAAGGAACGGATGAAAATAGATAAATTAAAAATTGGTAATTTTGGATGGAAATCGCCCCTTCTAATTACTTTTAATAGATGACGATCGTGACGGAGCCATCGTGTAACTGACGACATGCTATACAAAACAATCATGACCATTACTTCCATCGTTACTTACTATTAACAGATGGCGTTAGTGGTAATTTCTTCCGTGTTATTATAGTTATTCGTAAAAAACATATTATTATGCAGATTTTAAGAAACGATTTAGTTAGTGAAGTGAAGAGAAGTTAAACCTACACATTGCGATTATTAATTTCGATCCGCCACCCTATGTACCTATATTGCCTTTGTAGATTTAGACACATCTAACTAGAAACTTTAGCGTGATTCGAAAGACTTATGAAGTTACGAGTAATTCAAGGTTTTCAAATTGACAGATTTGATTGACTCTTAAAATATTTTCGTGTCATTTTATAGTGTTCATTACAATGACGAGGAAAAGACGAACTGTCATAGATCGTCCAAGTCAATTAACTGTGCGAGGAGTTACCTCACGGGAAAACCGCACTGATGACCAGCTAAGGACTGACATTAATAATAGTCGTATTCAAGTCGTATACATACTCGTAGGTACAAGACTGGCTGGATTAAGGAGTTCTAATGGCTCTCGCAAGTTTACATGAAAGTTATGTGTTTTTGTACTAGAAACCTGATATTTGGTAAGAACCTACCTACATGGGTAAGTCACGTCAGCTAAGAATGGATTTTACAATAGGGCCGGATTTTTAGGAGGTCTTACGGCTTTCACCTCTTTTTGAGACCTGAAATTTGACAGGTTGGTAGCTTATAGGCAAGAGACGTCAGTTAAGAACCGTTTTTATGATAGGGCCGGATTAAGGTGGTCTAAGGGCTCTCGCGACTTTATATGAACAGCCTTGGTTTTTTGTACCAGAAACCTAACATTTGGTAGAGAGGTAGTTTATAGGTTGGACACGTCAGTTAAGAAAGGATTTAAGGACTTTGGCCATTGTTCTAGAAACCTGAAATTGGGCCAGGTAGTGGCTTAAGCAAGAGACGTCAGCTGAGAATTGTTTTTACGATAGGGCCAGGTTAAAGTGGTCTAAGGGCTCTCGGAAGTTTATATGAAAATCCTTATTTTTTTTACTAGATACCTGAAATTTGACAAGGAGGCAGTATATACGTAAGACACGTCAGCTAATAATGGATTTACAACAGGGCTGGATTAAGGAGGTCTAAGTACTTTCGCCAGTCGTGCCTCTTTTTATAAAAAATTTGGCAGAGAGGGAGTTTATAGGTAGGACACATTACCATAAAACGGATTTTGCGACAGGACCGGAGTTTATTTGAAAGTCCTCAAATAAATTATAGGTGATACGAAGTACACTGGGTCATCTAGTATCTTATTACTTTAAACGAGCAATTCTTGTATGTATATATTTATTTATGAATGTATTTTTATTTCGGGTATCTCGGCAACGGCGCTAACGATTTTGATGAAATTTTGTATACAGATAGAGTTTTGAATTTTAAGTTAAAAAAAAGATCTCTGTGTCTGGGTGTAATAATTTATCTATAATATGTTTGTATTTAGAAATATATAAGTGTTTAACAGCAGTTTGGTTACCGTAGTACAGGCTCTGTCTAGTTTGGAACCAGGCGGCTGTGTGTGAGATGTGTCAAGTTATTATTATTATTATTCTCTTTATTCATCTTTTATCATATAAATTACGTTTTTAAACATGTACATAAATATATATAAATAATTAATATATATATTTAAAAATATAAAAAATAGTAGACCACCGACATCGGGTACAGGGACCAAGATACCGGTGGCTAGGGCTCCAAAGACAGGAACCTCCTCACTATACGGGCCGTGTCGAGGAGACCTGCCTTCTGCATCAGTCCCTTGATCCAGCCGTCTAACGCGAGCCTCTTAAGGTGTTGATCGAGGCTCTTGGCTATTAATCCATGAGCAGATATGACGATCGGAACAATGTTTATTATTATAGCAGACCGAAGTGTGTATATTTAGCTACTTTATTTATTCGTTATATGGGAAAGCTAAGTAAAGAAAATTAAGTTTAGTATTAAGATTTAGTATTATAAACAGTTATTCGGATGCATGTAAGTCCGAATGAGATTCTATGAGCACCACAAGTAAAATACACACCTACAAGTAAAATGCAGTGTTCATTATTTTAAAGCTGCACTTTTCTATTTTTTTATTAGTAACGCAAAAGTATCTGCCTATGGTAAGTATTTGTCCTTTAAATACCTTTCGTAAACCTTAGTTGTTTTATTATAAAAAAAATATGAATGAATACAATAATTGAAGACTAGCACTTTACACAATATTAGTTTATAATAATTAATTGCATTATATACCTACAAAGAAATTTAGTTCATAAGTTACCCACAGGAATATTCATATTTTTTTTTATACTATTTAAAAAAAAAGAAAAAAAAGAGATTACTAGTAACGTGGGTAACACGTTACTAGTAACCTCGTTAACCCCTCCAGCTAAGCTTAACGCTTCTGTTAGGAGTGGGTTCACGACGGTAGTGCACTGGGTGGGGTTCGAACCCGCAACCACTTGATCGCAAGTCCGACGCCTTAGCCATTACGCTACCGCCGCTTTATATTATTAAAGTTGTATTGTTGTAAGAGATTACTTTTGGCTTTTAATCTTGGCCTCACTAGCCAAGGAAAAATACACGGAAAAGGATCTCCAAAATACTTTTATTAACTATTTACAGAAAAACCTGGTTAAGTGGGCATTGGATATGTAAGAAACCTGTGTCCCGACAGTTTTGCATTGAAATACCTCTGCTACGGGAAATTTTCAAACCTTTTTTAATTGAGATTTGATTTCTTAGATTTAATATATTTTTTTGTTGTTTTCCATTTTTGTAGCTCAAAGTAAGTAAGATCATTTATTAGGGTTGGGACAGTTTACATGTTTGTTTACAAACATTCGAATATTTCTTTCGCACGTGCTTTGTTTTTCGTATATCTTAGGTTTTCGTATTGTTTTGTTTCACCTGTGTAAATAAAAAACGGTACATATCGACATCATTTAGCTGGGAAACTGGGTAAATGAAAAAATCGTAGGTCGGTCGGTAAAATGAACTTACTTACTGTGCTGTATTGTAGTGCTTTTAACATGTAAGACAGAGACTAAGATAGATTTAAAAACTAGTGTCAATAAACAGAGTTGATTTTTGAACGCCATGTATCATTCTCTCCACTTCGTCTCCTTTGTATTCTGTACACTCGGAATTAGAAACCGAATACATTGGAATTAGGATTTTTACAAAGGACTTAGGTTCCTCGAAAGTCTTCATATTTTACATTATTTAACGTAGGTATTTAACCAGTTTTCTATTGTCAAACTTTTAGTATATTTCGAAAGTAAAATAAACAACACGTCTGATAAAAATACCTAAATTTACAGAAATCCTTTTAACTTGTGGTGGAAATTCCTTGGTTAAATATAATAAATAAAAGGTCAAGGAATATATATAAAAGTTGTATAAATAAATTTATTAATAAACGGGAGACGGAATCTTTATAATCTAAATTAATTAACATTAATTTTGAAATTATGACACTGTACAGCCATAAGAAATTTGAATGTTTAAGTTATTTTGGTCTTCTGTGTCAACATATGTGGTGAGCGGTGACTAGTCGCTACCTTGCTCTGATTCAAAATTGAACGCAATACCTTTGATGATTTCAACCACAGCGACTATTGAGTGCAATTTGTTGAACTACGTAATTCCTTTCTCATGCTAAAGATTAAATCAATCTAATTAGCTCCAAAGGGAGACTACATACCTCGATGACTCAGAGTCCTCGGGTCACGAATGGTTTCCGTCTAAAGTTCTGTTCACTGCAAAGAAAATTTGACATTAAACAAACATAATTCTGGGGATTAATTTCGCATTAGCATTTCGCACTAGCCGCATGACAGCACTTAAAACTAAAGATGGACTAGTCTTTATGTAAGGGCCTTATCCCACACACCCACACACACACACGGGGCCATCACCCCACATATACCGCACGTGAAGAGTAGGTAAATCGCGCAGCAATTGTACAATCGCATGAAATAATTTATATTTATTATTTTCATTTTTACACAGAGGTCGAAAATATCAATAAGTTAAAGTTAATAAATGTATAGCTAATGATAAATTAAAGGTAAGTGGGCTTTGATAAAGCAATTTTAGTAGAACTGAAGTAGTTTTTTTTCAAATATTCTATACACTTTTAACTTCTAATACTTGTATTTGGGATCTTGAACTAAATTTTTGATAAAAATAACAACGATCACGTGATATCAATTAATAAGCAATACTTTCGTTAGTTGCCAATTTCGCAATGGTAAGCTTATTAGATTTAATTCTACAAATTATATTTAAACAAAGTTGTGCTTACAGTTCTTCCTGTCGGATATTCTGTTCCTCCTGCGTTCACGCACCATTGGTTTCCGCTTGGATGTCGCCGATCTCACCAAGGTTTCTAATATTTCATCATCAGCTGATAATTCTCCACTACAAATAAGAATATGAGTGCTTTATTTTTATTTGAATATTTGTGTAGGTTTTACTGAGTTGTTCGTTCAAATCATCTCTCAGTCACTGTGACAAGGATCTTTTACCCAGCTCCCATATTTATGTTCTTTCTTTACAATTTTTTACAAGTTTGTTTTTTGTATGTTATCGGTGCTTTAAAATTAAAGGTTAAGAGGTAAAAGGGACAGCGTAAGGGTCAATTGATTACAACAGCTCACGTCACTGCTTGTGATTTAATTAACTCTGCACTAAAACTCATTACCGTTACTCATAGTAATTTTGGGAACATACCTTAGCGGGCCAACAAAGACTAGTATTCTGGACTAATCAATGTTTTGAACATTCAATCTTGGTAAGTGATGAAGTTGTTAGTAAATCCATCAAAACTTCGACTTTAATAAAACTACAGCGCACATCTAGTGAGATGCAATGTTAAACTCACCGTTTTTTCATTGCACATTTAACTAAAGTTCGAGCTTATTATTGTAACGTATAACTCTTTTACAAATACTGACGCTTACTAAGGCTCAGTCCAATCCATGAAACATAGGTAGCGCAGAATATTGTTTACGAATTACTTACGTTTACCGTGATTTATCCAAGATCATTTCCTATCACTAATCTCTCTCTCTCTCTCTCTTAAAGAGGCGTATTATCCCCACTACTTTGGACCCTCGCTGTTGACCAACACCTTGTAGAAATGTCTAACCTCGACTATGGCATACAAGGTTACGCAGACGACCTGGTGGTCATAGCCAGAGGGCCATGCCTCCACACCATTTCAACACTACTACAAGGAGCACTTAACACCATCAACACCTGGTGCAGAGATAACGAATTATCAAATAACGCAGACAAAACGGCGATACTTCCATTGACAAGAAAAGGAAGCTGGAAAGATTGTCAAATCCAAAACTAAATGCCGAAATCATTTCTTTCTCTAGTGAAGTAAAGTACCTAGTGATGTTAAGTGTAACCCACACTTGACTAAAAGTTAACCTGGAATTCTCACATTACAAACATAGTCCATAAAGCAAAAATGGCATGATGGATGAGCTGTCACATGGCTGACGTCAGATGGGGACGCGGGATGCGGTTGCAAGGCCAATCGTAATGTACGGAGCTGGCATCTGGTGCCGTAAAGTAAGTCAAACGACTAGTTCGAACAAATTAGACAGCATACAACGGCATGTTACATAGCCACTGGTGCGCTATTTTCGACACCAGGAGAGGCTCTAAACGCACTTTTAAGCCTGACTCCGCTCAGCATCTATGACAAATAGAAGCTACCAAAAGCATTTATAGGATATGTACACAAACGAAACCAAAGTGGCAATCACGAACACTAAACTCATTAAAAGAGTCGGTTTTCGGAATAAGATCTCTAAACATGCCAGCGGATGACATGCAAACAGAGATCAACTTCGTAAGAAGGTACACAGTAGACATACCACGTCGAACGATGTTAACGAAGGTTAAATGATTATAAGATCAAAACATGAAAAGATACGTTACAGGTAAAAATTTCATCACTATTAAGTGAACCTGATTTGTGTTCTATACAATAACCTAGTACAATTCTTTTTCAAGGTGAATATTCTGCAGTCGCTGCATATGAAATTGGCGTTTTATATGGAAAAAGTAAAAGGATTTTTTTATGAAGTTATATATATTTAATTAATCGAAGTATGTGCCATTGTTATCTACGCACTAGCCATTTTATAGAAAGTTCATTAATACCCTTGCTAAAAAAATTTTGAGAGCGAGCATCAATTAAATCTTTGAAGGTGGTCTGGACTGAGTCATCGGAATTGAATTTTTTACCTCGTAAAAATTGTCCAAATTCCTCCACATAATCTGTTGGAGCAAAGTCCGGCAGAGCGTGGTGGGTATCGGAGTCATTCCACTCGCAGCTCCTCTAATTTTGCTACCGTCTGTTATGCAGTGTGTAGGCTAAAGCAACTGACTAGTCTCGGTTGTTTAACGGCTAGCTTTTCCATCATTGTTTGCAATTGTTGACAATACAGTTCCACCGTAATTTTTCTTTAATTCTGGCCAGATTTTTGGAAGCTGTAGTGAACAAAACCAGCACTGGTCCACCAGACTCTCACCTGTACCTTTTTGTTGGTCAACTTTCACCTGGGTCAAGATTTGGCCGTATCGCTTGGTTTGAACCATTTTCATCACAAGTAACAATACAATTCAAAATCCCCTCGTGGCGGTCCAAGAATGTATCGCTCAACGCGTGTTTGTTGGTGTGCTTCACTCAATTTATGCGGAACCCATTTTTCTAACTCTAACTTTCTAACAGCGGAACTTGTATTCGTAAATAACGAGATATTTTAAGTTTTCCATATTGTGAAGAAAACGATGTCAAAGAAAAATTAAATGGCACAAAAGCAAACGAATCACTAAATTCGAAAATTCCTAACCAAACGCCAGATATATGAGATCGAACTGGCCAGTTCGACAAAACGCCTATTTCATATGTAAAGACCTACTACTAACATACTTCGTTTCTAAATTTTCGTCACGTTTTATCACTTTAACATTACCTATTTAAGGTACTTACTTGACTAGAATTTTTCTATTATTGGGCTGGCTCTTTCTTCTACCATCAGTAAGGCTGTCCGTCTCAGGATCAGTTTTCAAAAGTTCCTTTAAAGCGCTGTCAGCAGTATGATCACCGTTTTTAGATGAATAATTACCCACCTGAATAAATTGCAAGTATTAGTAAACGTTGCAGACCCCAGTAAAAAGAACCAATCAAATTATATGAATTAGTGTTGGCAAGGATTTTAATATTGTTAGTTTACGTACGTCTATAATCATTTTGCCTCTAGTCTTATTTCTCTCTCGGTGATTTGCTTTCTTTTCCAATTGCTGTAAAACTCTTTCCCTTGTCGTTCTGTACTCCAGTGAAAACTCAGCTATAACCTTCAGAAATTCTGCTGGTTTAGTTTTGGAAACTTCGCAATTTGGTACTCCCAAGTACAGCAAGAATTTGTTAAATCTGTAACAAATAGAATCTTTTTCGTTCAGCAAGAGCACAATTCGCAATGCACAGTAAATTTTCGCACGCGCAGAGGTACAAATTATAAGCACAGATTCTCAACCCGGTGTTAACCTGGTTTGTATTGATTTGTGTACATTTTTTAGTGATACTTTAAGTGTCATTATGTAAATTATTTTAAAACTATGAAACTATTTGATGTATTACAACTGAATAAATCAGATTTGCTTCATATATTATCAATTTATTTATTTACCTGTTCATCACCCTCTTTTTAATAATCGACAGTAAAATGATCCTTTCAGCTGCATCTGTTAGGAATTCATTAATCTTCGTCTTAAAAATCTGCGAGCCATCGTGTTTGGCAACGCGTTTCATATGATCCCAAGACGCCTTGCAATCAGATTCAACCTTCTGAAGATTCGCTGATAAGATGTCGAAATCAACTTTTGATGCTCGGATAACGGGACCGACCTAAAAATATATTGTTTCATTATTTATGGTTAAAAAACATAGGAGTAATAAAGTTGGATCAAAGCTACAATATCAATTATCCAATAAATTTACTGCTTAAGAGATATAAATGTGAAAAGGGAAGAAAGTAATAGAACTTTGAGACTACTATTTATCTTACAAAAATGACTTCACTAACTTCACTGAAAAAGTCGGAGCTGTCCGGGAACTTTTCGATAATCATTTCGCATATGTGATATAGTAATGGGTGTTTATGCACTGTGTCCTTTACTTCAACGACCTTTGACAGGTATTCCAAACGGAACCCCTTTGCGTAGTTACCGTTTAAGTAGTTTCCTACAGTCCTCAAAGTCGAAAGGATCACTTTGAACGTCCTGTTCACCTTCAACAATTCTATCCCTTGTTTTAGGTCCATCAGGGGTTCAGCGATTTCTTTCTGCAATTATTTACAACCATTGAAATCAGCTAGTTTTATACTATTACAAAATGTTGTTACATGTTAGACATCTTTACCTCTAAATTGTCAAAATCCAATTTGAATACCCAAAGTTTAAGTCGAGATGAGAGTTCGTTGATAGAAGCCAAGGTAAGTAGGAACTGTTCTGCGCTACCCAACGGTAGATCAGGGTTAGCATACTGAAATAAATAAATTGAATATAAGTGAGTACCTGAATATTAAATAAACCAAATTGAATATCTTGCGCTTCTGCCAAATATTCTTTATTTTGGTTTTTCCAAAATTTGTGTTTGATAAGTTTCTAGTTAATTAATCACGGTTCTTATTACTTCCTACGCTGTAATTAGAATCTATACTCAGATAAATATTTGTTTTAATTCTTATTTTAATGGAAATTTTACCTGTGCCTCCTGTATTTTTATTTTTTCTTCTTCAGTTGGTAACATTGTCAATAATTTTTCAATACCCTCCCTTCCAATAACAGTGGCATCCATCTTCATAATAGCTGCCTTAATAGTTTGCGGTGTTGGTAATTTCTTCATGGCAATGTTGATAGCATTCGATCTTTTGGCATCTAATATGAGATTTCTCTTTGGTTCCATTAGTTTCTGTAAATTTACATCGTGCAGTGAAAGTAAAGTAATTAAAAGTGACAGTAAGCTTGTGTAATAATATATGCTGGTATACAATTAAAATACTTACTTCCTGGATATCCGAAGAAAGGCATGAAACAATAAAGATATATATTATTAAATGTTATTAACGGTGCATAAAACTACAGTTTGCATTTACAATCTTGTATGTAAAAAGTTTTCGCTTTTTAAATTACAGGATTACTTTAGCTACAGCTATAATTTTAGCTGTTACAGTTGACTATTTTATGCCTACAAGATTTTAGTCACACAAATCGAGATTTTCCCAAAAAAATGTTTGAGCGGTTTCTTATTGAATAATAAATTGCGCAAATAGGATCGGTGTGCTTACTTTTGCTATGAGAACTTTGAAGAGGTACACATTTTAACGTTTTGGTCAACTTTAAATCTACATTGTAACATCTACCTACATATTTCTTCTTATTGTCATTTAGTCTTAAAAAAATTTGAATGTTAAATAGAAGTCTACTTACCTTAATTATTAAATCGTTAGTTCTGGATTCAAACAAATGCTCTAGCATATTCGTATCAACAGTCACACTGGGTAAGTCGTCCCATATGAAGCCTCCAACCTTCGATCGTATTGCCACAGGTGTAGGATTCTCTTGAATCTCTCTCCAGAACAACTTAACGGTTTTCTTATTTTTCTTTATAGTTAAACTGTCAGAATCATTTGGCAGTTCAGAACATAAAGATTTTGGAGGTAGAGGAACGTTATTCTTAGGTAATGGTGGGAAACAGCCAGGGAGAGGAGGCGGTATTCCCATAGGAGGAAACATTGTAGGAGGAGGGGGTGGTGGACCACTGGTAGCATTCACTGCCGGTGATGACATTTCATCATCAGAGTCATCGCGAAGGTCAGAAAAGTCTAAATCACATAAGTGGAATTCTCTATGAAGACAACCCTTTCTCAACTCTTCCCAATGTAGATCATTTTCAGAAACCTTTATCTCGTGAACTTTGGGTGACTTCTCTACGGTTGGGCTTTTTATAATTTCTGTAAATAACAAATGTAATAAGAATACAACATAAATCCATGTTCGTTTTCCTTCTGGCGCTTTTCCGTTAAGTGGAGTGTTTACCTATTATTAACAATAGTTTCTAAGTCAATTTGTATACTGACTTTTATGGTTCTAAATACCGAAATAAAAATGTATTATTTTTATTTCGTGATATTGATTCTTACGGCCTCTCAACTTTAACCATTTTTATCAATTAGATTAGAAAATTATTATGTAACACCCAGGACATTCAATAATTTAAATTAAAAAAAATAGTAAACAAGTACCTTTTGACTGAGATTTAGCTAATTCTTCTTTGGCCTTTGATACGATGCCTGCCATATCAGAAACCCTCAAGGGCTTATCTTCAGTGGTAGGACTCACTGGGCTAGTAAGTCTTTGTGCGAGATCTTTGATGCTGTGCTCTCTATTCAACAGGATGCCCCTGTCATCTTTCACTTCGGGTGTGTTATCGAGCTGTTTTTGGCGCATTACAGTTATTGAATCTGCAGTATTCACGCTGTGGCCTAAGGTCCCATTCTGAATCCTTTGTTTCAGACCTGATGTATATCTTTGGTTCCCTGCAGAATATTAAGACCACTGTGTTATATTTAGCTAATTTCATATGAAAATATAATTTAAGCTTTAAAACATTTAGCGACACTGAAGCATAAAAAGCGGATGAACTAAGAATTAGTATGTTAGTTTAAAGCACAAACCATTCTTTAAAACGTCTGTTAAATTAAAATTCTTCGTTGTTCTGGTTATGTAATTGTCTTCTTCTTCTTTGTGGCCATTGGTTCCATTGCAATGGCTCATGCCGTTGATGCCGCCATTCACGCTGGAGTAAGTTTTGTTATTCATGTATGTGCTATTAATATGATTGCTATTTTCATTAGTGAAATTCCCAATATTGTTAGAAAAACTTCCGTTCATCGATTTGAAGTTACTATTTAAACTGGAAAAGCTATCGTTTGCACTTGTAAATGTGCTGTTGGCACTAGAGAAACTTTCATTAGGAGTAGAATAATTCCGATTACTACTTGTGAAACTCCCATTTGTTCCAATATAATTTACAGTGCTCCCCGTAAAACTCCCGTTGGCCGCAATAAAACTTCCATTGCTCCCTGTAAAACCTCCATTACTTCCTGTGAAATTTCCATTGGTGCCTGTGTAGGTACCATTTTTGTTACTAAAGAGTCCATTGTATATGTCATTGGAATGATTTAACATCTCCTGCTGTTGAATAATATGATGCGCCTGCCTTGCAAACCTGTCCCTTCTTCTTCTTAAAGCTGTGTTTAGTTCTTTATTTTCTTTGTTATCAGTTATTGATGGTAAGAATTGAGTACGATGATTTGTTGGAGTATGGTGATTATTCGTTATTTTGCTTTCGGAATCCGAATGAACGATGACTGGTTTTGCTGTGTTAGTAAGAAACAGCACACGGTAAAGACATGTTATAAATGACGTAAATGCTATTCTAACATTACAAAGCAAAGAACCAAATTATTATTATTATTAAAAGAGATATAAAATGAGCTTCTGAGGTTTGTTTTATATCTACTTAAGTTTAGGGATTTCGTTACGTTAAAGTTAAGTAACAACACAGAAACTGATCTTATTTACTTCATATTGTTCCCAACTTTCAATAATGTTAGATCTATACTAACTAAACAGAATATCTGTGACAATATTATTTATATAGGCAATTCACATTTGAATGCAGTATATCTGACTTTTAAATGGTAGGAAATAGAATTAGGTATGAATGGCCATACCATGCAAATTTTAAGAAAATCGTTAAAGCATATCAAAACATCAAACACTGCACTGTTTATTAATATGTTACCTTTTTCTTTGGTCTGTTGCTTTTTAGACTTCCTTCTTTCTGAAGTATTTAGATTGTTGCTTCTGCGTCGAATCGTATTGATTACGGAATCATCCAGCTGTCTGAGAATTGTAATAAACACTTTTAGTCTCATTAAATATCTATATTATTTACTTCATTTTGATCAAGCTTTATAGTATCAAACTACAGCTAAAGCTTATTGACTTACTTAAGGGCTGTCCCAGTTTCATCGCCATCTTCATATAAGAGTACAGCCTCAAATATCTGTAACTGCCTGAGGAGGTCCAAATCTGTACCCTGTTTGGACATATACAACTGAATAATTTCATCAATGCCTTGATCCTGCAACGCATCGACTTGATCGTAATAAGTGTCTCTATCGGGAACATTATTCAAACATCTATTTATAAGCGTTGTAGCATATATTAGAAGTTCAGTATCAGAAGCATCGAAATCTTGAAGAATTTTCATGACGTTGTGCCATGGTTGTCGGCCATTTGAATTATCGACGAAGACGATGGCGTCTATGAGAAGGAGGCAGTTCTTTTCTGTGTATTCTACGAAGACTAGTAGTAGCTTAAGAGCCGTTTTGACAACATGACGAAACTTGCTAGCGATGAGCGAGTACAGCCATTGGACGCAGCGTTGATGGCCCATGACGCCGTGCATCCCATCCACGTAAAGAAGTATCTGAAAATAAAACATTTACTTTTAAGAAATGTTTTTTGTGGGAGAGCCATGCTTCGGCACGTATGGGCCGGCTCGACTCCGCTCGTTACCACGGCCTCACAGAAAACCGGCAGTGAAGCAGTGCTTCCATTGCATTTCGCCGCGTGAGTGAGGTTACCGGAGGCCCTAACCCTTCCCTCCCCCTCATTCCCGTCCTTCCCCTCCCCCACTCTTAAAGGGCGGCAGCGCACTTGTGACTCTCGAGTTACAGGTGCCCATGGGCGGCGGTAGTCATTTACCATCAGGTGACCCGTCTGCTCGTTTGCCCCCATGTCATAAAAAAAGACTATTTCAATCATCTCCAACCATTAAAATCATTGCATTCCTGTTCATCGAAAGAGTGCCTGAAACATATTGTCTTTTCATGATTGCCTATTACATATACGTACTGTATTCTGTTAATATAATAAAATTTGTGTTTTAATATGTTTGTTTTCTGTTGCACAATAAAGAATGCATACCTAAGCCTGGTCCCAGCTATACGATCATACCTACCTATTTTTAAATACATAGTTGATACCTATTATAACACCTTTGTATATATTTAAAGTTGTAGATAAACCACAACCAACCTTTATGTAAACATATGATTCTACTAGCAGCGCCCCGCAGTTTCATCCGCGTAAGTCCCGATCCCGTGAGAATATCGGGATAAAAAGTAGCCTATATGTTAATCCAGGTATCCAGCTATCTACATACCAAGTTTCATCGCAATTGGTTCAGTGGTTCTTGCATGAAAGAGTAACAAACATCCATCCATCCATCCATCATCCATCCATCTATACTTTCACATTTATAATATTAGTGGGATGTGGTTTGATTGTCAAAATAATTATTAAAAAAAAATTCTAAAAAAGACGGTTAAGTAGCATTCTACAAGATAATTTATGGAAATGTCTATAAAATAATGAATATTCAAAAATAATATGTGTGGTTGTGGGTTTAGAATCGAAAGAAGAAAGAAAGAAACAACCTGCTCACCACTTTAAACTTAGGTATCTAACGTGAATGTTGAAGTTTTATTTTCTTACCTGTCCAAGAGCTCTAAGAATATAATCAAGATAGTTGTGATCGGCCATATTCCCAACCTGCATGAGGCAGTCGAGACCTTTGTTCGCGACGAACTCATGAACCAAGTCTTTATCAGATTGCAGGATTTGTTTGAGTGTGAAGAGAGCTCTGCGAAGATCACGGCCTTGAGAGTGTAAGAGTCTTTCTGAAAAAACCAAAATGTTGATGCCGATGTAGTAAAAAAAAACTGGTGAGGCGTCTGTGGGACACCCGGTTGGAACGAAGTTCCTTTCCCTATATATTTATTTGATGAATTGAATAAATTGTATTAAAATATAGTAAATATTGTAAAAACTCGAAATTAAAGTTGCGCCATTTGTGAAAGTTGCCACAAGATGTTACAGTAGTATCGCGCAGAATCCACATATGGCGTAAAAATAAAATAAATTATATCGCGGTCAGCATTTTTCGTTGCATTTTTGTACGGCTAGCCAGCCGGTAGCCGAGCATTTGATTTTTTTTTCCATGTAGTTTTTAAGGATTTTTACTATTTTTATACAATAGTACTAGTATTCTGAGCTTTTTTTGTTGTTCGAGTTGGCTTGGTAAGTGGTTGCCACTTGCCAGTGCCTAAACACTCGAAACATTGTGATATAACTCGTGCATCCACCATATGGATCTCCTCCTTGTGAAGGTCAATAGGCCTCGTTCGAAACTCCTAGAGAAAGTCGTAGGTACAATCGTTATTCATCATTCCCTTCTGCTTTCATACAATTAGTAGTCTAGCAATCGTGGTTATTTATTACTAGTGCCCAATAGACGTATTAATAGTTTTCATTTGATAATTGAACGAAATCTCAGTATGAATACACCCATAACACTGATCAGCCACTTTTTAGACTTCAGGCAATGGCATAACGAGGCTGCAATAAGTTTTTAGAGTAGTTTCTGTTAGGTCGGTGTATTTCGCATTGTAAACAGAACCCCAAGTCAGGTTTAAAACGAACAAAATAGGATATCATCCTACTGATATGTTTGTTTGTGCGAAGTCTCAAAACCAGTTACCAAATATTAGATACTTAGAATATTTATTATTCACATTCCAGTTTCATTATTCATCGGTTTATCTTTTATCTAGAAGTTTTTTTTAAAGTTATGTTTTTCACTGTGAAACTACGCCTCTTATAGACTTACTGACAGGAAGTTAATTAGAGCATCCTTCGAGCTGCAGTTACAGGTAGCTATGAAGTTCCAGCTTTGTTATTTATCACATTTTGTGTAGAAGCTAGTATTATTAACGTTATTCTTACTTTATTATCATGATTACTTTTCTGTAAAGGGGGACACGAATTTATATTGATTATTTGAATTTAAAACTTACCAATAATGGCATGAACTCGAACGGAGAGCTGGGTCCGAAGCACCAATGCATTTTTACGGCTGAAAGTAGAAATTTAATTAAATATTAATCTACATACTCAAGTAGGGCTTTATTTAAATCCATTTGGCAGTTAGCAAATGTAAATTACTATACTAAATAATTTACTAATATTCCTTCAATATACCCGGAAAATATTTCTATAATCATGATTAATTAAACAGTCATTTAGGAGGGCAAAATCACCACTCACTCGCCTTGTTAACCTCGACGATTACAACAGCCAAGGACAAACCTCAACATACTGGGAAAACCCATCTACCCGGCAGTTGTGGTAGCTACTTTCAATAGCTTTCGGGGATGAAATATTTAATATTATTAATGCTATGAAGAAAATTAACAAGAAAAATAGTAAAAAACTGTTTTTGTGCTTTGAAACTCCAAAGCGAATAAAAATTAGACACTGCACGTATTGTAGATCATTTATTGTAGCGGTAATTTTTTTTTATGGTATAGGGGGCAAACGAGCAGACGGGTCACCAGATGGTAAATGACTATCGCCGCCAATGGGCACCTGCAACTCGAGAGTCACAAGTGCGTTGCCGCCCCTTAAGGTGGGAGTAGAAGAGGGGAGGGGGGAAGAGTGGGAAGAGGGGGGAGGGGGGAAAGACGGGAATATGGGAGAGGGAAGGGTTAGGGCCTCCGGTAAGCAATGCAAGCATTGCTTCACTGCCGGTTTTTTGTGTTATTATTATTCGAAAATCTAGTAGTCGACCTTCAAACAAAATACCACAGAAATACTTTACGGCGTATTTGAAAAAGATAAAGATACATTTTCATTTCATTATTTTTAAGTGTTTTTATTGACTCAGTAGCTGGCTGAACTTACCAATATATGTAAAAGATGCATTGTTTAAAATACGTTTAATGAAATCATTACTTATTGATAAGTACTCGTACCTACATATATAACATCATTAGCAACCCGCCCCGGCTTTGCACGGGTAGTAGAGTCATCTTCAACAATCATCATCATATTTCAAATTTACACAAAACAAATTATGCACCTAAACCTTCCTCATGAATCACTATGTCCAACCTGGTATCACTTTTATTATAAAAAAATATAATTAAAAGAACAGATAAAATGGCTCCATAGCATCTTTATTGTAAGCGGGGAAGGCGAAAAAAAAATGATCAAAAAATAGGCCCGGCAATATCCGGATTACTAATCTTCGAGATATTCTCAGTTAATATTCGCTGATAAAGAGGGGACCTCATTTGTTCCATATCCAGCGCCCGGTTTAGTAGCAGGTAAAGTATATTCTATATTCGATTTGCATAGAATTCCTCATACAAATTTGAAGTCTAGGAAGCCAAGGTATATACGTGTACATGTACAGTACAATGTACAAACATTGGCTTCATGTATAACCGCAACAAACAACAAACGATACCTGAAATCTGTCACGGGACTGTCACGTCCACAAAGAACGGAACGTCGGGAGTACAGATTTACTCTGCGGTTTCGTCAATCAAGTTCATTTTTTTTTAACATAAAACGTCAGTCCTCAGAAAACACCTAATAAAACAGTATGTAGTGAACATAATGACGTAATAATTCACTTTTGTTAAAACATTAACAACTAGTAATTAAAAAGAACTGTTGTGATGTGAACTGATGTGATCTTTTCGTAGTTTTGATTAGTCAAACATTAATTTAAAAATTTTCTTTGAAAATATTGAAATTAAATAACATGTTTCACTACAACTGAAAGTAAAAATCATTTAGGAATAGAGTACATTACGTCTATGGGGAAAATAATTGCCAGCTATTGTTGTGTGACAACTAGACGATAGGGTCGCCATTGCCAGGGCTCGCCGTTTTTTTTTTTTGAGGGTTATCAGGTTCCCAACGCTATAGTTACAGCTTTAGTAAGTGAACCCTGTACGTGTTTTGTATGCTTTTTGTAAACAGAATTTGTAAGAGAAGAATTTTGTACAAACTAGCTTTCAGCTTGAATTGGATTGGTCCGAATGGGGAAGTAGTTACGTTTTATCTATAGAAGACGGTGTTTGACCAGTGGTACTTAGTAGTACGTAGTTTGCTTTGCTGGTAAGTAAGGTCACCAAAGTTCCAGAGAGTGAAGTTGGTAACGCACATCTACACTGTAACGGGTCCAATTCTGTACATTGAAGATATTTTGTGCTTCTTTTTTGGAGGGTACTCGATTATCGATTATCGGTTATCGATTCTGAAGCCAAAACTGTATCTTTTTTTCTACCAAAACTGTACTACTAGGTAGGACACTGAATAAGTTTTAACCCGAAATTTAGCACGGTTTCCTAGAAAAATAAAAAAGACAGTGTAAAAAGAGAGCAAGAGAGTCAAAAGAGAGGGGATGAAAGTCAAAATATGTACTTAGTTGTAATTTATTAACACGTTGTCCGATTTAATTCGTTGTTTTTTTAGGAAGAAGGTACTTTTTCCCAAAATCTGTCTATACATACATATATAGTTTGTCTGTTGGTTGTGCACGCGGCACTTATAAAGTATAAAACAAACGTGGAAACGCATAAACCTCATTTACTCTATCCATTGAAATAAGAGTTTAAAATGTTCCAGAAAAAATATTATTACAATACAGTAGGTATTACTTTAGACCAGTAGATATCGATACATTACGTTATTGGCCCAAATTAATATAAACGAATACACGTGACTGCTTTTTATGTCATGAAATAATAATATTAAATATTCCTTTATTTTGTAAAAATGTTAATCTTTAAGTTAAAAAATATATTTTTAGAAAATAAAATTAATTTAGTACTTTCTGAAAGTGAACATAACCTACAAAGTGTTGTGTATGTGTGCTCTATTGTTGTGTTTAATTATCTTTTTTTTTCAAATAACCGCTTTTTAATATCTTATTAAATATAATAGATATTAAAAGCGGTTATATGAAAAATAAAAAAAAAGATATACATTTTTAATACGTCACGTAAAAAAAGGTATACCTCAAAATATCGTTACAAAATCAGTTAAAATCGATATTTCTTAATAATTCCAACGGGCTCATAAATTTAAATGGTTTTTTGAATTTTATAAGCTGCTCCGACTAGTCTCAGTAGTTTAGAAAAAAATGGCGCATTTTGCAATTAAGGCTAAAAAAAATTAAATGAACGTTAATAATTTCAAAAGTTAAAAACCGATCTAGCTGAAATTTATAGCACTTTTTAGTATAATTACAAGCTATAACTTTAGTAAGTTTCAGACTTCTACGTATGTTCCTTTCAAAGTTATTTAATGTTGAAAAAAACGCTCTTTTTTAACTTTGACCTTCATTTGCTATTGAACAAAAGTATTTAGTGACTTTGAACAGGTCTCATTTTGTAGGTAATTTAATGGAGAACAAAAATGTTTTGAGCATAAATGATGAAAAACGTACTAAAAACGAGATATCACACGAAATGTAAAAAAAGTCTTTTTTCTCATTAAATTGTTAAAAAAATAAATAGCGCCCCACTTGTCCAGACTGCGGGTACCGACATTCTTAATCAGCGCATTTTTTTACTATTCATCTAAAAATAAAAATGCGTGGCAATCCAAAATTTAGGTATTTTAGTTCCTTGACTGGGCTATTTATCGAGGAATTATAATATAATTCTACGACCAATAGAAGCGTAGCGTCAATGAAAAATATTGCAAAAACGGGAAAAATTTGCAAACGCAGAGGAAGTTGCACGGGTCAGCTAGTTATTAAATAAAAATGTCACACAATCTTCTACACGTAATAAATACTTACTAGAGATCGCGTGGTGGTCGAATTTCGACCATGGTTTATTTCATTGGCCAATATTACTTGACCTGTCACTGTATAGACTTTTGTACCATGACAGGTCAAAATATATACTGGACACTCATAGCTGTATGTACCCGTTTTTGTATTTTTTTAAACTTTGTAGCAAATATTGTTCAAAAATGTTAGCATTTGTCACTTCTTCTCTGTGTAAACTATAAGTGTGCGAAATTTCAAATTTCTCCGTCCGCCCAATTTTCGTAAAAAGGGATCCAAAGTTTTCGCTTCACGTTTTAATATATAGATTTTACAACGCGAATTACAAAATTAAAATTGTCTCAAATAATGAAACTTTTAAATTATTATAATTGAATTAAGAAAAAAGTCTTACATGTTATCCGACAGATTTAAAAGATTCGCGAGCTCCGTGAGCTCAGGGTCCTCTTCATCTTCCTCCTCAGACATATCATAGTCGAGGTCCAGACTGTAATTCACCTTCACAGCACCTTCTTCCTCAGCTATACCAGAGTCTAGTGATATTTGTCTTGATTTCCTGACCACTACTGCTTGCGCGAGTGGTGCATTTCCTTCGACTAAGTCAGATCGTGTGAAGTTTCGCATGTCTTCTACCATTTTGCTCCCACAATGCATCTACAGGCCGCTTTACTATTTCGTTTACTAATTCAATGATTTTATAATTTAGCACTACATGTGATTAATATACTTTACGGAATTTGAATCCTAATTCTTAAAAAAAACTGTATTCATGATTTGTTATGAACTTCATATTGCAACTATGTCATAAAAAACAAATTAGAATGTAAAATTGAAGTTATTATGATTCATAAAATAGTTATTATTATTAGTAGAAGGCACAACAATTTTGATCACTACTACTTTTGTTTCGTCCAGCGTTTAAGGACGAGTGATTCCCGTGGATGGCCGCCGCGGACTGCAGTAGGAGCTATCACGCAATTGATAAAATGATTTAAAAACACGGACACGAGGGTGCTGTTTACAAATGACAACATGATTTCGGTTTAACATCCTGTCTTCCTGTCATTTTTCTGCACGAGTAACGTATTAGTTAACTGCTATTATTTTAGTTTTCGTTTCTACGAAAACTATTTTTTTTATAAAGTGGGAATGATGAATATTCGCTTTTAAAATAATGCAATAATTCATTTAAAAAAATCGACTTTAACAATAAAAAAAATCCAAATAAAATACTTAGGTACTTATGTAAAAATGACATTAAAAATGTATATTGTACCCCATTTGGGGACGAAATGTCTTTCAAATTAAAAGGAAACAAAATAGACTTGAAATTTAATGATGTATTGGAACATATACTTAGAAATAAAACATCTGAATTGAGAATTAAATAAAAGAAAAAATAACCGTTTCCATTCCACCACCATTCTATATCTCTTAGAGGCGATATTCTTTTTTAAAATGTGTTTGGGACGGATCCAGTAAAGAAGCTAGATTAAAAATAATAATCATTTTCTTTGCAATATTTCCACAGCCTGTGTATGAAGTTTTCGCAGTGTAAGTTCATTGTTTAAACGAAGACTTACTTTTTGTTAACATTCGACTTCATCACGATTGAAATGGACGAAAAAACTTTAATTGAACAAAACACATGCAGTTTCGCTTGCTAACCGCTTGTCATAAGCATACTTTCTATCGAGACGGTACTTACATTTTACGATGAAGTAATTGTATGTACATAGGTATTATGTTACTTACTCATGTAAAATGGTTAGGTACCTACTATTTACAGAATAACATCTGAAATGCTGGCGAAGCGTGTAACAGTGCTTTGTTTTCTTTTTATGAAAACAAAAGATGTTAAAAAGAACAGTCTAAAAAGTGTTTGTCAACTGTGTAGAAGTCATATCAATGTAGTAATTTATTTTTCAATCCAGTCAGCTTTGAATGCCTTTTCGTAACCATGATGATATATTTAAGTATTGGTTCATTTACTGAATTGTATATGAAATATCCTACGGGTTTTGATTCGGGTAAACAATCCAAAATATTCCGTAATTATTTTTATGTTTGATTTCAACATGAAAATGGAACTGGCTTGATTGGACCAAGTGCAAGTAGAAAAAGAAATGTCGAACACATTCAAAGTTTTTCTATTACGAGCGTTTGTTTCGTTAGGACGCGGACGTTCGAAATTTAAAATAAAGTTCACAGAACAAAATTGATAAAAACACTACATTCCTGGATGTATGAAACCGCGAATTTAGGTTTACCGGGTTACGAGGAACGGTAACCTAAATAAATCTACATGTGTCGAAGCCGGTGCCGTTCTATTTATAATCACACGAAAAATAGTGCGACGACCTATCAATTCTGCTCAATCGGGACCGGTCCGGCCCTAACTCTTAATGAAGATAATTATGTTGGTTTCTAGATAGGCCAAAGCTGAGTTCTGCTCAAACTAGAGCCCTTTACTGGCGAAGTTTCTATGCCGTTGATAAATAGCACTACTAACGTAGTTTAGTGTCCTTGCTGCTGGGTTGGGTCGACAAAGCTATTAGGTTTGGTAGATGAACTGGTAACCTCCTTCAGGCACATATGTAGGTATCAACAAGTGGTTAGTTATCCTGACTGCAGAGGTTCTCGGTTGCCTTGTGAGTCACTAGTTGCAACGGAACACTATTTGGCTTTAGTCAGTTGGCTTCCGATATACCACTTCACCGGTGCTCCGGTGCGGTTGGAAAGTATTAAATTCAAGAATAAATATTTAACAAAATAAATAACTATATAACACTATTGTTTCATATAAAAAAATGCAACCACACGTATTCGTTAGTATTACATACACATACATAAACTCACGCCTTTCTCCTTTCAGGGTAAGTAGAGACAACACCCCACCACTTCTCTATACAAATACTTACATACCTCACGAGCTTTGTTAGTGTTGTGTTTACACATGTAACGACATCTATTGGTGTGAAATTATACTAATTATTTTGAATATTATAAAAGATGAAACAACGGAGGATTTATGTTCAACCACGTATAGTTGAATTTAATTAAAAAAATTTTAATTAAAAAAAAAAACTTAAAGGGTAGAAAAATAGGTGATAATTAATTGTGAACCCTCTGAATTTTCATACATGAAATCGATTCTGTTGAAACTTGACAGACGTAAATATGTAGTTCGAATGACTCTACAACATGATGGAGAACTGTAGTTGAACTGATGACGAAGATGTCTTTCGTCTCCGTGATCAGTTCAACTAGTAGGGTAGTTGTTAATATTTGACCGTGCTATCCCTAATTTAAAAAAACGTCAGAATCGCATCACAAATGACGGAGATACATCTTGCCGAGAGCGGGATCCGAAAGTTCATTAAGAGCGGGGTGCACAAAATATTATTACAACCCTTAAACGTAAAATATAACATTAGAGTTTGCAGAATAATAAAATTCAAGTCTTTTACTAGCAACTGTGCAAATTTCAAATGTTTATTTTCGTAAACAAACAAATGGCGTAATTAACAATTTAATTAATTATTTCGGCTTCTACATAGGGCACACTGAAAGTCGCTCCTGGCCGCTCATAAATGTTTGAATTTCGAATGTTATATTTTTTAAACTTAAGAAACTCAACTTCAACTTCAACTTGTGATTTGTGGCTTTGTGGAGCTTCCACAATATCGCCAATAACATGTAGGTATCCGGAGCTTAAGAAACTCAATCACTAATAAAAAATATTGACAGGAAATCTCGTGTCAATTGCTATTTATCACCAGCTGAAGTTCGTCGTCCCCAAAAATGGAATTACTCAGGAGCTGTGTTATAGCTCAGTCAACGAAAGAATAGAGGAAATAACTTATTAAAAGCCAATTTTGGCACAGTTGTATTAAGCTCGGTGCGGTGGTACCCGAGGGGGTTTCCACACGTTAAAAAAAAGGGGGGTTTAAAGGTCCCTTTTTTAGTTTTTCGACAACTCAATCAAGGACGTTCAAATGCTGTGTATGACATTATTACAGGACACATGGATATATTGTTACATGCCGGAAAGAAAGCATGTATGGGTGTTCGAAGGCGACAGCAAACCAACAAAATTGAGGCAGGCGAGAAACGTAGGTAAAAAAATGATTGCGTTTTTTTTCTCCCGGATGGGTCCTGTCTGCACGATCACACTTGAAGAACAAAAGACAGTTAATACTGAGTGGTACACCACCATTTGTTTGCCCAGTGTCTTTGAAAAAGTTAGGGAAAAGCGACCAAGAAGTCCATGCTATTGCACCATGACAATGCTTCGGCGCACACCGCGAACAAAACAAAGTAATTTTTGGCTTCTGAAAAGGTAGAGCTATTGACCATCCCGCACATAGTCCAGACCTTGCCCAACTTTCAAGATTTAATGAGAGGTATGACATTCACGGGCCGGAAGAGGCCCCGTAAATTACGTCTACTTCAAGTCTCAAGCCTTTGCTACTTTGCTAAATATTATTACACGACTGCACAAAAAATTTGTGTAATGTTTTCGGGGTTCATGTGTGTATGTAGTTATCTATGTGAGTTTGTTTATGCCTGAACAGGTTTGAATGTATCGGATATCGTTAGAACCCTTACATAATCCCGAGCGACTCTAACTATAATTTTTATGAAAAAAATCTAAATGTCGTTCGTATTTTGGCAGGGCAGTAATTAAAGACATTTATTTTTTCATTTCAATATTTACAAACGGATTTCGGATATAATAAAAGGCCTTACAAGCCTTATAATTAAGTACATTAAAATAAAATAAAAGAAAATATGTACAATATACAGACTATTTACATGCATGCGTCATGATATTCCTACGCATCGTCGCCTACTGGCAGTGACAGAGAATTAACATTGCCACATTGAATGGCAATGTTAATTCTCTGTGCAAGGAAAAGGCCCGCCTTCTGGTCACGAGAAGTGTCGATCAGTCGCTTAGCTAGTTCCTTATAAACGGAACGAGCACTCGGACCCCATGACCCCAAACGGCTCAAAAATATAGTTACCGATTAAATTATTTAGTCTTCAGTAGACTAAATAAATAACTTACTATAACTTTTAAGTGGAGGGACTTCCGTATATTATACTTTAAGTCCACATAAAAGTTATTAGGGTATGGAATACTCGAGTGTTAGTACTAATACATATTAGTCACCGAGAAAGATCGCGTTCCTGATGGCTAATATAAACTTCACGATGTCCTAACACCTCAACAGTTCGAAAATTAAATGCAGGTATGCGTTAAATTGGTTGCTGTCTGTGCATTGCTTTAAAATCTGATATGGTGTAGTATTGAGGAGCTGTGTTGTAGCCGTTAATTTCGCTCCAACACTACGAAGATATCGTGTTACAGAAATCAGATGAAAGATAGTGTAAAAAAAAAAATTAAATACTTTTTGTCATCGCTTTCTTAATCACATTATGATAATACGGGATTTGAATCGCACTTTTATATTACTACTGTCAATTCAAGCATCACTAATATTATTTTTTACATAATAAAAAATGCAATTCATATTATAAATGCATACCTTTAAAGTGACGTAATTTTCGAGAGCTCTCAAATATGCATATTTTTCATTTATTTTTGCTCCTGCTCGGAAGGAATAAATTCATGGTGCTTAGAGGTATGATATGTGGATATGTAACGGTACCTGCTTAACAAGTTCAAACGCAAAGGCATTCTTTGTGGATAGGGTGCGATATCATATAGACTATATCTCATGATTTTTCCAAGATAGTTAGCCCCTGTTAAATATTTTACATCACTTTCCCATGAAATAGAATAAAGATCTACAGTGATTTCACTATTTTAATCCTTTATCACATAGGTATTCAGAGACGTAACAATCCGGATAAAACATAAAAATAAATGTTTATGTTAAATGACTGTTAAACCTTAATAGAGATCGCCTGATGGTCGAATTTCGACTATAATATATAACTATAATTTTTCTTGTGACTATAATGTTCGATCACCTTTACGAACTTTTTAAGTTGAGAGCTCTCAAATATGCGTATTTTTTATTCTTTTTGCTCCTGCTCGGAAGGAATAATAATTTATTTATAAGGCCTATTTGGAAATAAAGAATTTGATTTGATTTGATTTTGATTTGATAATAATAACTCCACACATCTCACACAAGGCCGTCTCATCCCAAACTAGGCAAAGCCTGTACTATGGTAACCAGACTGCTGATAAATATACTTATATATTTCTAAATACATACATATTTTAGATAAATTTCACCTAGACACACTGGGTTGGGGGTCGAACCCACGACCTCTGGCTTAGCAGTCAGGGTCACTAACCACTAGACCAACAGGTCAGCCAGCTAGCAGTATATTAGTTTTAACTGTCTTGTACATCTACGACCAGTATAACTTGATCTATCATTGTATATTCTTTCCGAATCATGACAGGTCAACATATATCCTCGACGTCTACTGTTTGTTTGTAGCTGTTTTCGCATAAATTTTAAAGTCTACACATATTGTTAATAATAAATTAATATATAGATAAGTAAGTATAATAATATGATAGTATATGTTGTTATCATATACAAAAAAAAAATGTTCAAGGAATCAGCTATGTATTTCATCCGCAATGGATGCTGCAGTATGACACCATAATCGTAGCTGGGAACAGAAGGGGACTGAAAGTACCGGAACAAAACAATAATCCTGATAGGGTCCAACGACGCATATTCATTCATAAATCAATATCCTTTATTGCTTCGACTGTTGCATTTGTATTTGCTATAAAATCACATATTTTAGGGGCTAATGTAATGTAGTTAACACAGAAAGTGAATATTTTACCTTAAATTGTTTTTGTTTATTAGTTGCACTTTTACTCGGATTTATTCCAATGTAATTATAATAAATACAGTTTGAATTTATATTGGAGCGTTTCCGAGTTCTGCTGCTGACGTGGGCGTTTTGTGAGTTTGGCTTTTGTTTTTTTGGAAAACATTGAAAAAGGTTGGACTTGATATCTTATGTAGTTATCTGTTTCAGTTAAATATTGGGGTATATGAATAAAAAATATAAAGATAACGGAAAAAATAGTACCCAGCACAAAAATAATAATTTTGGTATAGATTGGTATAAGTGACTTGCGACTTGGTGACGGTTTAGAAGCGGTAACTTTCATGAGACCAGGAATAACATTTGTCGAAGGCCGACTAGTCTTATCCGTAATGCTCTCCCTTTGTTCAGATGATCAGAGTCACCAGAACTCGAATTAAGGGGGGTAGGGAGGGCAATGCACGAACGACACGAACTCCCGGCCTATTAATAACTCATGTGTTGCAAACATTTAAACAATCTCTCACCAATGACATTCATTGTTATCTACTTTTATAAATATTCGCTCAACAATCTTCTTGAAAACATATAATTTAACTAAACTTTTGCTTAAATAAAAACAAGCGTTTTAAAAAAGATTTTTTTTTAATATATTTTATTTTCCTAATTGAAATTTATTAAGCTATGCAGCTCTGTTGCGGGGAAAAAAGTAGAAGTGGTTGACTTAAAATGCATGAAGACGTGAAATAGTTTCGCTTATAGTTTTGTATATATATATATAACATTGTTGGTTGCTAAACTGCCTGATAGCAGACGATAAGTACGCGTATCACTCCCTAAAGACTCGCTAATTGTTCGAGAGATCACTCACTTACCTATCAGGCTTCGTTCTTCTTGGTTTTGAACTAGCTTAGGAAGAAAAGATATAATTCATGACTGTAGGACAGCCGTACGACTCCCCGTACGAACACTACATTTGCTGATATTGCCTTTGCAGATCTAAGGGACTTTAATCCTTACAAAGAGACATCCAGCTTTGAAAAGATTTATCAAACGCTTGCAACTTACTGCGTTACTGACTCTGTAAATCCTTTTTGCTTGCATACTTTAGTCGAACTGAAACGGAAATCGGTGCAGAAATCGAACGTTCGCAGGTTGACATGCCTTTTGTACCGTGTACACGATTATTCTAGTTTTAGAGAGCATACGAGAAATAAATATAGTGTATAGTTAGGCATCACCTTAAACAATGCAGCAGTACGCAAGCCAATATAAAATTGTAGTATTTTGATAAACTACCTGTCTTGAAGACCTTCGAGCTCCTCATCTTGCTCGCCGAGCGTGGAGTCCAAGTCCAGGTACGGTCCGTAGTCGCCATCTTTGAACACTTGTAGTGTGGCGTCATCCAGCTGAAGCAAGAAAATAATTTATTTTGTTTTATAGAATAAATAATAATAAAATTCTAGGCCATATTACTCAGCCTTTTCTAGACCCAATCTAAGTTGTACTATGGGTTTTTATATATGACACATACCTATTTGTATATTGGAATGAAGTGCCTTATCACACGTTACAATATAGACGATCGCGCGGCGGCGCGCGGCTGCGACACGTAAAAAGTGTTAGCGCAACGAAAAGTGCTGACCGCGTGTTGATTTATTTTATTTATGCCATCTGTGGAGTCCGCGTGATAATACTGTAGTTTGATGTTGGTTGTATACTAATTATCCAAATATTAGTTCGGGCAAATTTAACAATATTTACTATATTTTGATACAATTTATTCAATCCATTGAATAGATTTATGTATAGCGAAAGGAACTTCGTGACAACCCGCTGTCCCAAACACACCTCACGCACTTTTTTGTAAATAGGTACATCATACATACCCACACACCCAGACCAATGAAAATAGGCAAATTCATGCATACAAATATTTGTACTGGGCGGAAATCGAACCTGCAACCCCTGACTATGAAGTCGAATGCGCTACGAAAAATACTAGATACTCTATCGTCTTTTTCTATATTAACAAATAATTTTTAGACTTATATTTTTAAAATGATACGCATACTCGATACTCGGCGCCTAATCGTAACTAATATTATAAATGCGATTGTTTGTTTGTTACACTTTCATGTTTTAAAGAACTACTCAACCTTAGGAAATTTGAATACACATTCTCAACCTTTCATCTAGAAAAAAGTACCTACTGTTTCCTAGAGAATTTATAACTATACATAGTAAAATAACACTATATCAAAAAATATTTATCTGGAAAAATAACTTTTAGATGGTCGTCCGGCTTGACAAAACCTTCAAAAACATTTTTAAGAAAATACTATAATTTTTCAAAAAAAAAAAATTGCTCACTCACCTCCTCAAATGGCCTTTTGAGCATTTCTTAATGTTATCATAGTGAGGAAGTTATCTGGCAAAATTTCCTACATTATTATATAATTTGTTCGCATTAAAACACACTCAGTCGAGTGTGTTTTAAATATGAGTTTTTATAAGGGACATATTTATTCAAGAAAGAAAACAATGTAGAAATAAAATTGGTAAGAAGTTTTCCATATTATTATTGTGTAAAAACGGGTCGACTATATTTTCTTTATGCTAAACGTCTCTACCAATGCCATCTAGAAACATTGTTCGACACCATCGATGCTAGTTCCCTTACAGTCACACACACGTCTAACAGATGGCGCACCAATCGTTTATGTTGTAAAGAAATAAGTATCCTAAAATAAATATGTACCATATGGATAAAGACTTATAGAATCCGGTATCATTTAAATAAACAGATTTTCTAAAATTTATGAACATTTTTTTAATAAGTTACATGCTTTATATTTTCAGTCATAAAATTATACATATTGTTGTCGCCACATCAAAAACTCGTATTTATTTTATTAAAAATAGGTGACAACCTATAATAGATGATAAAACAGTTCACTAGTTATGACTAGTTATACCGGGAACGTAACGTTATTGGCTATTTAACAATCACTTGTGTGCTTGATGGAGATACGAACAACATAGCAGTTCTGTTATTTAGAGATTTTGATAGTTTATAGCAATAGTAATGATATTGTTTATAGCGATATCAGTTCTGGAATTTGAATAAGTTCCAGAATCTAATACCTTCATTGTCTTGTTAGAGGTATTTCTTTTTAAAACACTTTTTTATTAGAGAAAATAATTTTGAATATCTAAAAATTGTCTAAATTGTGTTCTATAAATTGTCTGTCGTATCGAAATGAAACTTTGTAGGTATATGTCATGTACTTAGTTAGGATGACAATAGTATAATTTTTTATCTTAGAGCTGATCTGATGATGGAGCAGAAGGTTGGATAGTGCAACTCTTCAGTGACTACTAGTACACTCCTCGTGTTTGGGCTCAAATAATTGGTTTCGACGTGTCCAACAGATTGAGCTTGGTAATGTTGGTCTAATGATGGAGCCAGGAGGTGGATGGAAAAACTCTTTTTTACTTTTTTATCCGGTTAGCTATTAAAGCGAGTTTTTTTTTTCAAAGTATGTTTTTTGACTTATGTTATGATGACATTTCGTCAGCTATATTTTTGGTTTTACGTTGCCATCTACTTTACAATTTTCATTCATAAAATTAAAAGACACAAGGACCCGAAGATGATTGTTGTTCGAAGATTTTCGTGGACTGTCGTGACGTGACGAGTCACTATTATAATTTCACTTCTGTCAAATTATAAGTATAAGTAAGTAATTAGGTAATTGTTTTCACTACATATTATAAAACAAAGTCCCCACCGTGTCTCTGTCTGTTGCGATAAACTCAATAACTGCCGAGCAGATTTTTAAACGGTTTTCACCAATAGACGAAGTGATTTATGATTAAGATTTAGGTGTACAATTCGCTAAGGTTTTGTGTAAAATGGCTAAAATATTATGACGATGATTGTTGAAGATGTCGAAAAAAATCAATATATATATATATATATATGCTTTGCTATCCGTGCGAAGCCGGGGCGGGTTGCTAGGAAAGAATAAATCCCGTATTAGCCAAATGCATAATATTTTCCAAAGGTTAGTATATTTACGTGCGTACGGACTACCTAAAGATTTAAGCCAAATTTGTTTGTTACTCACATTTACACTGCCACCATTAATTTATCAACATATTTATACGACGAAGTTTGTCAAACATCTTAACAATTTGTTTTTGAATTTACCATACACATTTTCTTTACATATTCGTACATAATAGACTCGATGCTGTCATTTAACAAAAATAATGTTCGCTTATTCTCTCTTTGTCATTAATTGATATTTAGTTTTAACATTATGTTTTTCACTTGACATAATAATAGTAATAATAGTCTTATATTCTTTATAGTAACAGAATATGAAATATGTAAGATGAGTCTGAGAATCAATATAGGTAGATGTCTTGTAAAATAATCTTGTTTAAATGATCTCCTATTGAATGATAGTAAACTAAATATGCTCGGGAGCAATGAATCCGGGTCACAAAAAGATGTCTGATAATCTCGAAAACTAATAATGCTAGCTTAGTGAAATAAATTGTGTAGAGGATCGATACTTGGTCAACACAATGCTTCGAAATCGAATTCCCTGCATCGGAGGAAGTAACCCAAGTCGACTGTAAAACAACGATATATTGAAGCTTATTTATTTTCAGGTATTTTTATGTGACCTGAATTCATTGCTCTTGAGTGTAGTTAAAATACATAATATGTATTATTAACATATCGGCTAATATGAATTTCGCTACCTACATATGTCTTGTTTTCAAATCTCAGAGCGTACACATTAAATACCTTCCTAGCACGACTTGGCACTTGGCCAGGGTACCTGCTGGAAATGCTAAATAGTAGGTAAATATACGTCTTTCCACTGATTAAAAATGTACTAAATTGCGTTTACAATTAACAGGCAACAGATCTGTTTCAAGATACCTACTAATAGTTATTTTTACCCCGCAATGTCTTTATTTTAGTATCTACTCTGTTTTCCACGTGCAGTTGTTAGAATGTTTAGAACATTCGTTTGTTTCGTACAGTTGTACCTACACGGTACAGGCTCACGTGTGCATTCACATCGCTGATAAAAGTTCATGATGATAGTGAACATAAAAAAAAGACAGCGAAAATTACTATCACAAGACGTAGACTTAAAACATGCGAAAAACGTGTGAGCCAAATTTCTTTTTTGTTTAATTAATTTCATATTTAAATTAAATGTTACAAAGATAGTTTGACTGGCCTGTTGGTCTAGTGGTTAATGACCCTGACCGCTAAGCCAGAGGTCGTGGGTTCGATTCCCGCCCAGGACAAATAGTTGTGTGATGAGCATGATCATTTGTTCTGTGTCTGGGTATAATTTATCTTTAATATGTATAAAAAATATATAAGCATGTTTATCAGCAGCCTGGTTAATATACTACAGGCTCTGCCTAGTTTGATCAGATCAGAGTATCAGACGGCTGTATGTGAGAAAGTTATAAAAAAAAAATATATAAAGATAGTGGTGGGTAGTTGGAGAAATAAAATATCTTTATACTTCAACTCCATTTAAAAACTCTCTTCAGAAACACCATCCAAAATGTAATTTTGATACTCAAGTCAAATAACCATTCTTACGTAGGTAAACGTTGGCTAAATTTTCAAGTACACTTCCAATTTGATTTGAATACGCTGAAATTATTGACATCGTTTAGCACTACAAATTTTCAAAAGTTTTACCCTTGTTAAGTCAATTATTGCAAATACGACATAATATTGATCAACTAACTGTTGTTAACCAGCGGAGAGACCTAAACAAAATTGACGAGAATGAAGTTTGACGGCTTCGCTGACATTGAATGACGATTACAAGAACACAAGAACAAAAGTAACACGTGCCGTGATAATGGATCTATTAGTCATTATGTTAAGTTTTATCGTTTTATCGTTGTACAAATTATAAAGATCGTCACTTTCCAAACATGAGAGATAACGTGCCGCGTCATTAAGGGATATTGGGTAAATTAATAATACAATATTTTTTACGAAGTATGTACGTTGCTATCATTTATTAACAGTTAAATTCTCTTTTGAATAAACTAAATGCAACTCCAAAGAATGAATTGAGAGTCTTCTGGTAGAACCAACTCGACTTTTTCTGTGCAGAGTTGGGGAAGATCTCTCATACTCGATAGCAGCTCTTGCTTCATGAGATGGGTATGTATGTTGGGTATATGTTTAGAAGATAATATTGTAAATGTAAAAAGGTAGTTATCACTATTTACATATCTGCTTTTGGCCACAAGCCGCCAACGCACTTCTCATACCTATGTAAACTTCAAGTCTTTAAAAGCCTATAGCGTATCGTCGAATGGGTTCTTTAATAAACATAAAATATACCTAGAATAAGAAACGTGTAAATTTTTCTTATCTGTAGTTGAAAAGTTAAAGGGTTGACCTGTAACTCTATAGAGAATTATAACTACTTGATACTAAATTAGAATATTAATTCTGTAGATACTAGAACATCCAATGTCTTTCTAAGCTTTGCAAATCGGTAATTAATTACACCTAGTGATGGAAGATTCGCTTTGTTTACTTTTTGTATTGTATTATTTACAAAAATACAGTACGTAACAACTGGACTGTTCATTTGTTTGTTTTTAGGTTCATTCACACGGTAACCACTTTTGTAACAACTATAGCTAGCGGTATCTTGGTTTTACTTATAACAGACATTTGTCATCGTTTGACTAGTAAAGATAGGTACTATTAATTGAAGACGGTAGGCAGAGAATTAGAGTTCATGACGTAATCAATTCAGCAAGCCTATATTCACCAACTTTGTGACACTTAATATATTAGTTGACCTATATTGAAAACACTTGTGTGAGATTCTGTCCACGTTGAACACAGATCGCTTCCAGGAACAGACTCGACATTATTTTTGGCAGATGTAGTAACACGATGACACAGTTATGACTCCCAAACGGAAAGGTCGGGATTCAATATACGATTACATCACAGATTTGTTGTAAAGTTGCCACTTTAATTTTTATGCATATGATTCAATTTAGGGAAGCTTACCTAAAAACTTTTTAATATAAATGAATGAGAGCATGTGTATGAAATCCGGCATAATCCTTGGTCTTTAGTTGACTAATAGTAGATAATAGGAATATACCTTTCCGCATCGTAGCAGAACAAATAGAAATGTTTTGCACATTATAGCGACAACGCAATGAACTATTCGTTCCACCGACTGTGGTAATGAAAATCTGTTAAATGTGCTCAAAACCCATTGGTTTATACGGTACGAATTGGAAAAAAATCGAATATCATGCAGTAAAAATCAATAACGTCTTACGGTCATTGCTTGTACTAAAACCAAATAATAAGTACTAATAGTTGGGCCGAAGTCGAAATTCGGCCAAAACAGCAAAAGAATACTGTTTCCAAAACTTTTTATTGTTGACACTAAAGCTACTAAACAAAATAATACTATATATATATACTACCATAGATACTAAACAAAAGAAAATATAGAAAAAAAGAAAATCGGTTGACGAACAGAGGGAAAAATACAGTGAAGTATTTTGTCTTTACCTATTTATTTGTGTGTATATTAAGACGAAATAACATGATATAAAGTGCCGATGAAATATCTAACTTACAGGGATTATGACGAGATAAAATGTGTAAGTAAGTACCTAGCTATTGATGGTTTGTTGCAATTTGACGATCGCAGCAGCTATTGTAGTTTTTTATTATCTTATCAATTACATATGAATGGTACAGACCGTACAGACATGTGGGACGCAGGGATTGTAGGCAAGTTGGCCAGAGAAAATGTTTTTTGCTATTTTTAAGACGCTGTTGTTTAAGTACTACCTGTCGACCCTAAACCTAAATTCTACAATTTTAGAAATCAACCATTACATTGCCATTGAGAAATTCTTAAAGATCATTTGTCTCCTAAAACATTACCTGAGACTGACAATTTCCACCCATAATAATTTGATATTCTTCGGATGAAAGAGAAATATTAAAAGCAACATGAACCCACTTCTTCAAATCTTCACGGATATCACATAGTATAGTACATGATGAAGTGTATATTACTGTGTATGTTGGATTTGAATCCAACATACTGAATCTTATAGGTAGGTATAGAAATAAACAGGAATCGCCAAAAGGCCGTGGCCACCTCACAACAACAATTAATTAAACTCTGATCCTTGTCCGAGTGCGTTACTACTAGGGCTAGTAATTATTTAGCTCAAAAGTCGTTCTAATGAAATGAATCCTAATATTCTTTAGTGACAATTCATAGTTTCCTAGAGAGGCATCCGTACTAATAGTAGTTGAAACGTATTTTTTCCTAACTCATGCCTTTACTTTATTTAACTTTACTCACGCCTGTAGGTATATTACCGATGGCTAAGTGTCTTGGATGGCCAGGGTCACTCTTCGCGATCGTTGGTAACGTAAAGAAGGTACTGGGATTGTTTGGGATTTAGGGTAGCAACGCAAAATACGCACTTTGACGGAGTTGGAGTTGTGGAAATCTGGCCGAACCTAATCATATTCCCGAAGAAGTTGCAAAAAAAAATGAACACTAAATTCATAACACCTAAATTGCCGGTTCGATTTTTGATTTCACGATCCCAATAGGATGTGACGTGCCGCTCCTGAAAATTTACTTATTGGACAAAATCCATTTATAAATAACAACATTATATATTACTAGCTGCCCGCGACTTCGTTTGTGTCTAAATTTTTGTAAAATCTGTTCCACGGGAACTGTACATTTATCCGTAAGCCTTTGTGCTTTTTCAGACTATAATCTCCAAATTTCAACTAGAGCCGTTCAGCCGTTTTTGCGTGAAAGAGTAACAAACATCCGTCCATCCATCCTCACAAACTCTCACCTTTATAATATTAGTAAGATGATAAACACGGAGAAACAGAGCGACCCAAAAAGTGGATCTCTCTCTCGTCTTGGCAGAACTTTAAACGATAGGAGCAACATTTTTTTATTATATTATCACCTTGATTTGCCTACATTCAATATCATCTTGGCTATTTAAAGCTTATCGTGTGTATGCAGTGTTTCTATTTTGAATGCATTTGCAAATTGCAATGTGGTTATAAATATAACTTCTTTACAATATATAAGCCATTGGCTACTGAAAGATTAATATGTAAAGTTACATAAGCAGTTCATCCTTTGTTTGTTAAATAATCAACTGACAGTGACCTACAACTGCGTGAAGGTAGAATAAACTGCCTTATGTATAAGGCAAGCGATTTGTTTAAAAAGCTATCGATTGAATCAATTTCTTGATTTATTATGAAACTAATTAACAATTCTTCCACCCAGAGGTCGCGACTTTGGTTACTTATGACAATGGCATACCACCCATTCTTTAGATACTAAAAGCAAGCAAAATCTGAAAATTCAATTATATCATTAACGTTTATCGAACAAATAAGTAAAGAGATATGACATGATATGAAGAATTAGAAAACTTTGCCGAGTACAAAAGTTTTAAATATTGTTGTGTTAATTATATATCCGGATTTATCCGTGTATAGTGTTTTGAAATTATCGAAATCATCCAAAAATGGTAAATCGACCGGATAATTGCCTTTCCTACTTGTGTACATGCAGGATTGTCGCCTCAAGTTGATCAATCTTCTGAGGTTTATAATCATATTTTTATTATGTGCATCTTTGTACTAAAACACTAATAGGACAATTTTTGCAATGTTTCTAATACATGATTTGGTCTGTGAATGAAGGCTTTATTATACTACGTAAGCTTGTGAGATTGAAGACAGCGTTTGTGCCAGCTATTCCTGTAAAAACTTGAGGAGATAACAAGAAGGACTTGTTAGGAAAAAAAGGATCTCATTAGAGACCTCTAAAAGCGCACCAAATGACAGCAACCCAAGAGAAGAGTATCGATTCCCTAAATCGATGCTAAGTCTACGTTTTAAATTTGTAATCATTCTTATATACTTGGGGATTCCAAGAGCGAACATATCTTAGTTCAACAGTGGAATTTCCGGTTTGAATATTAACCAGATAAAAATGTTTATGGCAAAACAAAAGACTAAATATTCTTTGTTTTAAGCATAAGCTAAGGTTTTCCTTATGAAGCGGCCGACAAAATTCAGAGAAATAATCTTTTTATATCTTAAGTCTGCTTGAAAAACCTTACTTTTAGTTTTGTGTCACTACTAAACAAAATGTTGTATTTATGTTCTGCCGTCTATTTCTTACCTATCTAGTCCATTTTGTTTAACAGAATACCTTCACGCATCACGGTCTTCACTCAAGGTCATGCCGTGTACCAACTGTGCACCGGAGGCCATCGACCCTTTGTCAGATGTGATAATTACATTTAATTATAAATGGGAAAGTAACTCTCGCTCTTACTTTTCACGCTTCTTAAATTTACTAGCTATGAACTGTCAAGGAAGCCTAGCTACTGGGTATTAAACCAGTCTTGTGTTTATGTTTTGTTGAGTATTTTTTTAAAACGTAAGATTAAATTTGACTTGTCTTAGTCGTAATATTTTATAAACTAAGTTTTAGACATGCACCTACTAAGTATTTATGATCCATTTGCATAATGTTAGCAACACTTGAAGCCCTTCCCGTCCGAGACCCAGTTATTATTGTCAAAGGTGCAGTGCGTTCTCATCTTTACTAACAAATTAGGAAATTGTTGATAAATTGTTACTGAATATAATAAAATGGCAATACGAATTATAGGAATATAACATTATTTGTATGGACAATAGGATTAAATAATAACATTAAAATTTATTATTTCTAATATTCAGTTAAATGATTACTTTAAAAAAATACAAATCGGACTGGTAGAATCAGAGATCAGCCCGTTCAAGCAAACAAAGGAGTAAATGTTTAGCTTTATAATATTAATATGTGGGTACTTTTAAAAAAAATGTGTAGTGGTTCCGAAGATTATGCCCATCCACATACACAAACTCACAAAATGAGTACTCCCAAAAATAATTTAAAACTTCCCGCATTTAAGGATTCGCAATTCAGAAATTATATGATCACTAACAGACAAATCAACGAATATTTCGTTCGACAATTTCAAAATACTTTTGTAGAAACTAAAAAATCTCTAAATGTCACCCATTTTAGTTAAGAGATTTCCAAATTGGTATATACGAGTAATTATGATCGAATTAAGTTTAGACTTCATTAAGTAATATAAATAAAATTAAATTAAATTTGATTCTGACATAACTAAGGTTTATTGAGACTGAAGTTACATTTAAATTTTCGAGTTTTTTTCTCTTACTTTACTTTAGATCCAGAACGAAATATTATTAAAGTAACACTAGCCTAAGTTAAGTAATATGTATAACCGGTTTTAGTTGAGTCAAACTAAAGTAATTTTAGTCATGCATTTTCATAACACAATACATCGTGATAAGACCCAACTAAACCTTCGTTACTTTAAGCCTTTAAATTTTTTTCTAATTTTCATTTATGACAAAGAAACAAAATTTTTGATTAAGCAATAATTAATCTTAAATAACATCTATAAAAATGTAAATGACTACCACCGCCCATGGGTACCTGCAACTCAAGAGTCACAAGTGCATTTCCGGCCTTTAAGGTGGGAATAGGGGAAAGGGGGAAGAGGGGGAGAGGGAAGAGTTAGGGCCTCCGGTAACTTCCCTCAATCGGCGAAAAGCAATGCAAGCATTGCTTCACTGCCGGTTTTCTGTGAAACCGTGGTATCACTAAGGTCGAGCCGGCCCATACGTGTCGAAGCATGGCTCTCCTTCAATGTTAGATAAGATTAAATTCATTAATTGTCATTGTTATTCTAATGATGTACTGGACGAATATGGTCTGTGGTTCCATCTTTAGAAACTCTTACAGAATGTTATATCCAAGTCTGGTTTTACGACACACTCTTTAGTTGTTATAGTAAAAATCAAGTTCGTCAGTAAAATTGTACTTATCTGGCAAATAATGCTCTTTTTAGTACAAAACCACTTACTTTTTATTAACTATAAAGAGAAAATCTTTTTCTCAAATTACCGACATTTTTGTCAAGAGTTCCGTTTGCTTATGTTTTGTTTAACAAGTAGTTGAAAACAATGTATTAAAACCACACAATTTTTTTTTTACGATTTGCAACCCCCAATTTTAAAATCAGTCAACTGCGAGCCACGTAGGTTAAAGCCACACATTTTTTTTACAGTCAGTACAAGACGTCCCTACGCGTCTGCCATTATAGGACCATTATTATATTAGTTCGAATGTTGTACGCAAGTTGAGTATTTTGATTTTGACTATGAGTCACTTTCAGTCAGTGAGTACGGCTATAGCGAAAAGGCAGGAAAGTGGCATAGCATAGCTTTTCAGTGAACGCGCATCTTCAAAAAAATCGATCTTCAACCCGGTGAACTTATAATTCGTGGAGTATTGATCGATTGCTGACTTTTATACATCGATTTGATCAATAAAAATCAGCCTACCAATCAATGTCAAAATATGTCATAATAACTATACTATATATAAAGTCCACTTGTGATGTAATTGTGATGTTATTTGTTTGAAATTCATTACTTCTTGTGTCCGAAAAATGTTTTGAAGACCTCCGGAATACAAGACAAAACATGACATGGATAACGAAAAATGATACTTCAATTTAAAGATTCCTAATTTAAATTAATAATTTCGGCAGTTAGATCGATGTTATACCAGCTTACTTAATAAACTTTTGTTCTTCTTCTTTGGTGTGACAGAACCAAACGAGTTTTGAATAAATAAACTAATTAGTCACACTCATTACGTGTCTATTTAATTTCATATCGAAGCGTTTAAACCCACCATAAAGAAGAGATTGCAACATATACTACGATAAATGTAGTATAAAAATTTAAAAAAGCCGATGAGATTCTTTTAAGGGTTCACTTCCTCAAAAGGAAAAATAGGAGCCCTTATAGGATCACTTTGTTGTCAGTGTGTCTGTCTGTCAAGATCCTTTTTCTCAGAACCCCGTGGAGGCATAAAGTATAAATGAATACTAAATACTTATGTCTGTGGTCCCTTGAAGCTGTAAAAAATCAAGCTCTAAGTCAACGCAATACAAATACGGCCATTTAAGCCTTAGATTTAGCTAAATTTTAACATTCCGCAGGTAAATCAAAAACTATAGGGCCATCTATATCCATTGGCCTACAATCATGAAATTTGGTAAGAAGCAAGGTCTCACAAGTAAAGGAAAAATCTAAAAGTCGTTAATTTGTTGTTATATCACATAAAAAATTGTTTTTATAATTACAAACTTATATTTTGCGTTTGGAAAGTGGACTTTGTCATAAATCGATGTATCATTCGATCGAGAGTATTTTTAGAACTGCAAAATATGTCCTTCGGAAAAAACGGTAATAATTATTGACTAAATATTGATCAGTAGAGCTAATATTTCCTGAGAGAGGGCTGACATGAACTAAACTATAGGTATGTATTTAATTTCGAGGATGTGTCAGAAAAAAAACGTATTCAAAAAAATTATAAGAAAATTAATACAACACGCAAAGCATTTCCAGAAGAATTTATTTTTGGGTTTTGTTTTTTCAAAATCTTTTTTTTTAACTATTTCCTTTATTTTTCAACTACACATAATGGTCATAAAATATGACCACACTTATCTGTAATACCTTGTAGAACCCTGACTTTTAAAACCTGTTTACGTTCCGTGATTACCTATCCCGGGATTATCTTTAAACAATCCCAAAACTCCAAGATTATTAAAAAGAACCTCACTCAATACCACTCGCCAACATTAGGTATTCTTTTCTGATGGATGACGTCATATCTTAGCCACTTCCCTGTATTAAGTTTTTTAAATATGTTTAAATTTACTTGATTTACTATGTTTATGAGTAATATCTACCTTTCATTGTGTTTTTGTTCCCACGTGAAATTATAAAACATCTTTAGCAAAAACTTGTGAACGAACAGCGACTAGAATACAAATGGCATTATGTCATGGTACATATTATTAAAGCTATGTTCAGAAGACGGTCGACGGTTGAGTGCGCGGTTTGCTATCACGCGTTAACAAGTACAAGAATTATCAAATAGCCAAAATACCCAACGTGAGCGCAACGCGCGCTTAACGCCTTTCATGTGAACTTACTTTTAAGCATTAGCCTGACAGAAGCACAGGCCAAGAGCCGGATACATCGGCCATAGGCTAGTCATAACAGTATTTTTACAGTTCGACAATGTAAGAAGATGATTGTTCTGAAATATTCATAAAAATATATATTCTATTCATAGAAATAACGGTTAATACCTATGTTTACATAGCACTCTGTTTACTATTATTTCAGTACATTTAAATCCCGATGTTGACTTATGGTGCATGATCTCTAATATTACCTCAACTACATTTTTGGTAAATAAAGCAAAACAGATTATTTTATAAGAAACTATATAAGTATGTTTATCAGCAGTCTGGTTACCATAGTACAGGCTGTGCCTAGTTTGGGATCAGACGGCCGTGTGTGAGATGTGTCAAGTTATTATTATTATTAAATACTCAAAAATCTCTTCAACAAATAGAAACGAGCTTGAATTATAGCTAAGGATATTCTCGATCAAGCCGATTTCAAACAAAAATAAACTAAATCAAAATTGGTCAATCGTTTAGGAGCTACAATGCCACAGACAGAGACATATAACTACTCTCCTTTTTGGACGCTGGAGGTTTAAAATGGGTGACATGAGAAAGTGAAAGAAGAAATTTAATTAGTTGAAAAACCCTTATTTTAAGACGGTTTTATCAACTTCCCTTGTAACTAACGAACCAAATAAACAAATTTTGGACGTTCATTTTAACCTATATCAAACTGTGGTCGTAACGAAACCTTGTATGTATATGTAGTTTGGATGACACTATCTAACACTATAAGTGGTGTACAACTCTCTCACGTTGTGCAATAGACTCCATAATGAGTAACTCCACTAAACTGTCTTACTAATTATTATAGGTATTTCACTATATAAATGTATATGTTTTCTGTATACATTTAAATATACCCTTTCACCCCATTTTTTACTCTCAGATAAGTCGTAATATCATTTTCTTTACCTAGATACTATATTTATTATGTCATTGAGCCACCAGCTACCGATTATTTTCTTCTGTTGTATCCATCCAAAAATTGTCTGGAAGACATCGCTTTTAGCGATAAGACCGCCCATTGTATAAACTGTTACTAACTATGCTTAATTTCTGTCTAACTGTGTAACTGTACAATAAAGAATGTTCTATATTATTATATCTATCTATCTATCTATCTATCTATCTATAGCCTCTCAATCCAGTCACGAATTATTTTTAACAGTAGATTTATGTGAACCTTGAATGATTTCTATGGTTAATAGGTTCAAACATTCAACGGTATCACTGAGTGATTTTTTTTTGTGTGTTAGCTTTTGGAGCATTTCAATAAAATGAAATACAGGTGGCAACAGCTTGCATCCTGTTTACCTTTCATGTAACACTTATACCCTTGTACCTGAAGATCTGACTTTTAAAAAGAGTGGCCATGAGTTTCTTTGCCAGTATTCTTCTCATAAGGCTCTACGCATTTTGGAAACTGGATGTTATAGATGGACACAAGCAGGCAGTAGATTTTGGTGTTTTCACCTAATTTACCTCGACAATCCAGTACATGCTGTGGCATCTGTTTGCGTCGATCTATGATTTTTAACAGTAGCTTCAATTTAACGTAAATGTCACTTAGTGTCTTAATTGAATAAATGATTTTGAATTTGAATTTGAATATAATTTGGTATCTTGGAGCTGATCTGCTGATGAAGCTAGCCTTGGATAGTTGGACTTTTTAGTGGCTACTTGTAAAGCCCTCGAGTTCTGGCTCAAATGAATCGTTTTGACGAGTCCAGCGGATTCGGCTTGGTTACGATGGTCTGGATGATGAAGCCAGGATTATGGAATTGTTTTTTACTTTTTTAATTCGGTTCACCGTTGAAGCTCTTTTTTTATATTATAGGGGGCCAACGAGCAGACGAGTCACCTGATGGTAAGTGATTACCCTTACCCATGGACACCTGCAACTCAAGAGTCACAAATGTTTTACTAAAGTATAATTATCTCTAAAGAGAATTATGCTTTGCAGGCAATAATTTCCCGTAATATCGTAAATGATAAACATTATTTTTTTACCAACTTCAAAAAGGAGGGTTAATTCAATTTGAATGTTATTTTGTGTAGTACTTATTATATACCTATAAAGGCAGGTATCACACGATGTTTATAGCAATTGTAAAGAGATTTTTTTTTCGAATAGGTGATATTATCTTTATTTTAATGGCATTAGTTCTATTTGTGAAAACTTTTAAATAGCCATCTTTTTGTTAATATTATCATATTTTACTTTGTATTCTAGCGGCAAGTTTTCCGAAAATATATTAAAAATAAAATAAAAATATATTGGTCTATTTTGTTAATTAATTTTTCTTACATTTATATGTATGGTAAAATGTATGTGTAGAAATGTGTGTGTGTGTGAATATTATACATGTCTAGTCTGGTGTACTTTACTGTAGAATGCGTGATAATATAAAGAATAGAAGCAATGTACTTCTCTTTTCTACTCGAACTAAGCAAGAACTGTCAGTATGAAAAAAAACTGCACGCATAAAGAAGTAATTGAAACCAATTCGTCTAATAGCAGTCGTACAGTTGAGATGTAGTTACGTCACCTGCACTGAAGGTATTAAATTTAATCATATTAGTTCAGACTGTATAGAATCAGTATTATTCCTATCTTCGTACCGTATGTACACCTGAGCTAGGTGGCCGGAAAATTTAGAACAAGTAATTTTAGCCAAATACCAACGATGAGTAAGCCTATTAGTAATGGGTTTTACAGCTGCATTACATTTATACTTTGTACTAATATTAGGGCTGCGAGATTCTGTTGTGATGAGGATATACCACTCTCATATACTATGTAGTAAGTTAGCAAACAAACACGATAGACACGGGGTACCGATACACGATAGGGTAGGGAATAAATACCGAATACGTTCTTAGTTCTTTGCATACAACACTCGCATTACCAATTAAACTCCTCCTCCTTAGCAATGTAAGTAATGTAGTAGTGTTAGTTAAACGTGATCTTTTGTAGGGTGGATGTACTATCCTAGAGTGGAGGCTTCGATTCGAACATTTTCTGTGCATTAATTTCGGGAGAACACGCATCCAGCTGAATAAGAAAAGTATCTTTTGCATTAATTAATCGTACGACTGCCTCTTTTAATTCAATTCAATTCTATAATACCTATGCATTCCAAAATGTTTACAAACGTGTAAAAAACTTACAAATAGAAGTCTCAATTTTGGACCCTGATTAGCAACTTTTATTCTTTGGTAGAATAAAGTAACAATAGTAGTTTTTTTAATAGTGGATTAAAAATAGGATAGGATTTAAAAATAATTAAGGCCATTTTCCTTTATATTTATTTAGTTCTGTAACTAAAATATGAGGTGATAATCACAGTGACCCAAATAAAGTGTGTGTATATCGTATGCTATTTTAGTTTGTGCTAATACATAGTTATAAACCTGCAGTGCTTGCCATCAAATATTTCTTGATAGCCAACGATTATTATGTTATCAATAACTGATTTTATAGTCAATATTTACGTGTGCGTGGCCAAACTGCATACTAGTGGCCGATTTTTTTTAATTAACGAAAGAGGTCGTATACATGTAATAACAATGTTACGGCCTTAAATGTCAATTACAAATCGTGTGATATAACCAGGTGACTTACCCGATGTGGAGCTTGGAGTAAGCGGTGTACGGCAGCAATTTGATATGACAGCGGTATCGTCGTGTTGAATGTATGGTAGAGTGGACGCGGAGGTTCCCGGACGTTGTATTCCATAAAAGGATCCAAGTCGTCTAGATATTGAACTCTGCACACGAACGAGTCTGATCCGATATCTCTCATTGTTCCGTTTACTCTGTTGTCGTTCACTTTTAACAATTCAATCATTGTTGCACTAACTTAAATCACAGTTTATCACATTTTATTTTAGAACCTGTTTAAAAAACAATACTGTTTTCAAATTATTAAAAAAAAACAACGTATTCGGAGCCGGTGTTATTTAAATATTTCCGCAGAGGTTTTATGTTTTCCAGCCAGCGTGCGTAATCGCGTGCGCGCTCGGACTGAAGTCTGTCATGTTCGCGATGGAGAATTCACGTCCACGGCTGATCGCTTAACGATAAGCGTGTAAGATGTTTACGATTTACGTTTTTTGTATGCTTGGTGTGGATAAATGGTAATGAACTTAATTTAATGATGCCTTATGAACTGTCAACAAGATTTAACTAATAAGAAATATTAAAAAGATTTCTTTAATCACTGTTTACTTCATGATCTTTGAGAGATTTAAAGGGATATTTATCATTAAAGGTTGTCAGTCCTGCGAACACTTCACGTACCTACTTACAATTAGCGAAAACAACTGTCTGTGAATAGATTGTTGTGATATAGATGAATGTTTGATCAAATCATTGTTAATGTGAATTGTATTGGTATCAATTTGTTAAATACTCTTACTAGTAGGTACTTAGTACTGTGTCATTGATCGTTGACCTCGTGGGCACATGTTCATACTGTACGTAAAATCTAGGCTAAAACAATGAAGTTTTTTATATTGAACTCTTACTATACCAAATATAGACACTTGTACACACTTGTTAACAGTTTATTTTTTAAAATTTTATTTGACGGTAGTAAAAAAATATTTAACAAAACATTTAAGTAATATGTTTTCAATGTAGGTAATAATTTTTTAAGCAACTGTAACTTGAAGGGGAGTCAAAGGGTAAACTAAAATATAGTAAATACGATTATTATTATTAATAATAATAATAATAACAAGACACATCGCAAACGCGGCCGTCTGATCTCAAACTAGGCAGAGCCACTATTCTGACACTATATGACCAGACTGCTGATAAACTTCCGTATATATTTCTAAACACATACATATTATTAATGTACATTTGTGCAACCACTTATATAAATTTATTTATAAGGTCTATTTGGAAATAAATAAAGAATTTGATTTTGATTTGATTTTGATTATAGATAAACTAGCTGTGCCCGCAAATTCATTCGCTTTTATGTCGGAAAACAGCAATACATATGCCGCTTATTAAATTTTCCAATTTTCTGCGCAATTTTCTTAATTTTCATCTCCGTAAGAACATTCTACAGAGTATAGAAAAACATAAAAAAGATGAATGAAATCGGTTAAGTCGTTTTCGGAAATAGGGATTCATTTTTGTGCATATATAGACGCCCAGACACAATATAAATGATCATGCTCATCACACAATTATTTATCCTGGGTGGGAATCAAACCCACGACCTCTGGCTTAGCCGTCAGAATGACTAACCACTAGACGAACTAACAGGCCAGTCTGTCAATTGACTGTAATTGCACGAAATAAGTACATAAGAAATACTTTAAGTCCGGGTAACTATTATCTTATTTATGGGATGGGTAGAGGTTGTTTTTATTTCGTCTCAAGTTTCCCTGAATAGAAGGTAACTAGTAAGATAATATACCTAATAGATTTTTTATTAGGTAATTTATTGTAATAAACGTATAAAACATACGTGTATGGAATCTCCGTGACGGTCAAATGCTATGACGTCAGTGAGTAGTTACGTCACAACTCTGATGTTCTTTGTCCGATAGTATATCGAAACGTTTATGGCTCCGTTATTAGTTAATTATATCAGCACTCCAAATCGTAACAAGACAACGGTATGTCAACATTGCAATGTACTTAATTTATCGTAAGTATATATAAATAAACTATTGTATTTGAAAAGGTTTGTCAGAATTTTTTTGTATAAGTACATAGTAAGTATTTTTTTTAAATTATGATTAAGTATATTTTGACTGGCCTGTTCGGTGTAGTGGTTAGTGACCCTGACTGCTAAGTTAGAGGTCGTGGGTTCGATTCCCACTCAGGACAAATAATTGTGTGATGACTGTGATGAGCACGATAACTTGTTCTGTGTCTGGGTGTAATTTATCTATAGTATTTAGAAGTATATAAATGTGTTTATCAGCAGTCTGGTTACCATAGTACAGGCTCTGCCTAGTTTGGAATCAGACAGTCGTGTGTGAGATGTGTGAAGTTATTATTATTATATGGAATTATCATGGCTCATGGCACAGATAATATATTACTTAGGGATTGTCCATTAATCATGTGATATCACAAGGGGGAGGGGGTATTATATTTGTATTTAATAATAATATTCTGAAATATTTTAATATATTTGGAAATAAAAAAATACACGATTTTGCCTAGGGGGGGGGGGGGTTAGTCTAAAACCTCACCACGTATCACCAGTGGGGAAGGGGGGTTTGTTAAAAGTTGCTAAAAAAACATCACGTGATTAATGGACGGCCCCTTATTATCTGTTCCACGAGCGTTGAGTCTATCAACGGTAAAGGTAGGTAGCATTTACATGAAAAAGGGTCCATCGAAAGCTTCAATAATATTTTTTTTTTATTTACTTTTTTTTATATTGAGTTAATTTAAAAAAAGGCCATAAGTTATTAGAGTAGGTACAATAGAGATATAAACAAGAAAACTGCACTTTTTAAAATAAACATAAAATAGAAAAACAACGATATGATTTTATTTTTGTTTACATTTTAAATATTATATTTAAGCACGTGAGGGGCTCGTGGCTAAGTGGTAATCGAGTAGGTTAGCACATTACAAAGTTAAGTAATACTAGCCAGGTTAGTCTTAGGATGGGTCACCATTCTTAACACATCGAGACACCTTCGTGCCTCGGAGAGCACGTTAAGCCGTCGGTCCCGGTTGCCATACGAACATCTGTGGCATTCGTTAGGGGTAGTTGGTGCCCTAAAAAGTCCGACAACCTGGTCTAACTACAGAACTTCAATATCGCCTAATATTTGAGTTCTGGAGATCTGATGGCAGTCGCTTCACGTAAAATATCGTAGTACGACTGAAAGCCGACACCAACTTACTTGTTAAAGGCGCGGAGTATGGTTAATAATTATATCTAAGTGTCTAATATTATTGTTTTTAAGTTATAGTTATTAGTTATGGTTATAATTGGACATTTTTTTGGTCGTAGGGTGGGCCTGGAGATCTGTCATACAGGTTTCGAGCCTAGTGTAGACTCCAGCTCTCACTAAGGAACTTTATAGTATTTATTATATAAATGTTATTCCATGTACTGTAACCTACTGTACCTTATGAGAGGAATAAATGAAATAAAAAAGATAAAAAAGTTAGTGTAGTAAATAGTTGAGGTTTTGTCGACTGCGATTTTATTAATTGACTTAGTTGCTAAAAAAAACAATTTCGCACACTTCACTCCGCCAATAATTGCTAAATTCATATCTTTATCTCCAAATCTGTGCCTGTAGTGTATAGTTCTGTGCCTAGACCAAATCTCATAGGTTGAATTTTTATCAAGTAAGTACATACGTCCCTCGTCTATCATCCTATCAATTATGGGCCGTAGACTCGTTATAACCCAGTCAGTTTGCGTACGTAGTGTTTGTATACTCTTTGGTTTGCGTCTTCAACATTAAATCTCTGACGTATTAGTTATGACGTAGGTATTTTTATCAAAACCCGAAGGTTAGTGACGTCTAATTAGTTTTTAAATATTGAACTCTAACGATCGAAATTATAAGTTGTTAGTAATTAGTGGAAAGCGATACGATACTAAGTTTCAAATTATTAACGATGAAAGGTCAACGTGTGCGTGACATCTCTGTTATTGCAAACGACAGGCTGGATAATTGTTTGTCACTATCGTGGCATAAAAAACTCGTTAACCTGCAGCGAACTAGCCAGGAGTTCCTTAATATTGACCTATTTTTCATGTTTTTGTTAACACTTGCTTTAACGGCGAAAGAAAACATGGTGAGTGAAACAGTTGGACACGACAACCTATGTGACGCAGTGAAGGAGTGACAAACAAGCATACAACCTGTCTATTGACCAGCCTTCATCTATAAGATTATAGCCAATGGACGCTTAACTAGGGGTTAAAATCATTTTATTTTCTGTTTAAGTATTTGAACAAGACATCCTGCATCTATCTTTAAGATTTTTTGTTCAAATTTTAGGAGTAAGTATACCTACATGCATCGTACTTATTTACTTTTCTTAGTGCTGCATAGACCTATTCAATATCGTACCGTGAAACGATAATACTACCTAAATAAGTTATCTTAAACAAGAATCCATTGAACCCGGTCGTAAACCGTCCCATATTATTTCTTAAGAAAAATGTTTAAGTATGTATCTTCCCAAAACTTTCTGTTCGGGAAATTGTCCCACGTGGGTTCATTGACTTCTGCGCACGCGTCGTTCGCTCTGTTTCTACGACTCATCGCGCGTCGATTGGGGACTCAAGTAAAAAAATAAAATATATATTTATTTACAGATCCGATTCAAAGAGAAACGTTTCCTAATAAGATTAATTGCTTTGTTTAGTCTGCCGCATTTAATTTAAGTAAATAAGCCAATAATGGTTATGAATCTTTAAAGAATTGCGAACCTTACTTGTAATAAGAGGTTCGCGACGCTATAGTTTATACAAATAAAGTATTTGGCAATATAAAAGATAAAAAAATGACAGCCATAAATACATTTTTAACCTTTAGACTAGGTTAGTTGGCGGTCTTGCGTTTGGTGGTTAGATAGGAGTATATGTACCTACTACATACCTACCTAACCACCAGATACGAGATCGTCTTTGAACGAAGGTTTGTGCTCACAAGAAAATGTTAGATTGTTGCTGGTATTATTATTATTCTTTCAGGTGCCTAATGCTACCTCGACCATTTCTGGTCTTTTGTAGCGCACTCCTACTTCAAAGTTCATTGCTCATACTTATGGCTTCTAGAAACCTCCAGATCCTATCAGTAGTGATTGTTTGTATTTCCTGCGGTTGCATGTTGTGCAACCCTAGGATAATACTTCGGTGCCGCATAAGTGGGCCACTAACATAGAATATGCATTGCAGTTTCTTCTGCCTCTTGACAGAATCTGCATATTGTGTTCTCGCCCAACTTTAGGTTGAACATATTATGTTTGTGCAGTTTCCAGTGCCCGGTGAGGACTCTTGTTACTGTTCTATCTTTTGAGCTCCAGAAGTTCTTTGGATACTTTATTATCATAGCCTGGTATTTTGCTATATATGTATATTGCTGGTATACCTGTAGTTACAGCATAAACAAAGGACAAGCTGAAGAGGTCTAGGGTGTAAGTACGTAGGGTTTCGGTGTTTTAATTGAGGACGGTATAGAATCCCTATCCGCATCAGTAACCGCTCACCGTCAGGCAACCCGTATACTTATTTGCCACTTCAATAATATTAAATGTCAATATTTATGGCTTTGTACAAAAATGGACATATAGCACCAAGGTTGCAGTCGTGTCCTTTCTCTTTTATTATACATGAAGTAGAATAGCAAAAGGTATAATAACAATTATAATGTTTGCGCTCCAAGAGCGTGTCCAGTGGCCGGTCCGTCGTGATGCTCTGTGACCCGGCGGTGACTAAAGTCGTGGTGAGGGTCACCATCTATTGTGAAAATCGAGGCCAGACAATCGGGAATTTGTTTTAACATTTGCTAATATTGACGGTTAAAAGATAAAATGTTCTAAGTAACATCGACAGCTGAAAGGAAAATAGTTCTACTGCGATGTTACTCTGAACGTGGCTTAAGTCTTTTTTTTCTTTAATCGTCGAATTCACTTGAAAAACCAACCATATGATAATGTTATGTACATTGCAAGCGTTTATTAGTTAAAGCTCAAAACAATATAAGGTTATTTGTGATTATAATACAACCTTGTTTTTTCAGGTAAGCGGTACTCATATCAACCATTTTTTGTTCGGTGTGGAGAACCTTACGACTGAGAGAGAGCCACTAGGGAGTAAAATGAGGGAACGGTTGGTGCTGCGATAATAAGGACTCAACAGTCCGTGCAGAGTTAGCCCGCAAGGTATCACCCGGAAACCAATCGTTTGCCCAATACTGTGACCCAATACAACGTTAATATTTCGAACTGTTGAAAAGAAACCTAAATTACTGTAATGTTATTTTAATCGGTGGTTACCCTATCATAGAAAATAGTCCGTCATAGCAGCGTGGCAGCATGGTCACGACTGTGCTTCAATCAATAAACGGGGTGAGGATATTTCCTATAATCATATTGCAAGTTTTATATCAAGGCCAATTTCATATTGTTGTACGTGGGAAACATAACAGAATGCATTCTACTTTTGCAATATATTTTATATACATGTAATCCTAATCTTTAAATTAAAGATATCATGTTCGTTATAGATATATAATTTTGATTTGTATTTCGAAAGTCACCAAATCTTTTGACAAAGATAACAAACGACGCATTTTAAATGTCATAATTGTATCTTTAGATGCTAGATTAGATAACTTAATAATCCATTATTTGCGATATTATTACTTATATGTATGTTAATATTCTTTTTTTAGACATTATTTGTGCCATAAAGATAGTATTGTTTCGTTCATAAGGATTGATATGCCATGCCTAATAATAAACCTCATAAATCACTTTTTAGTTTTCAATCATTTTTAAACGACTTCAAAAAAGGAGGAGGTTCTCAATTGTATGTTGGTGACTAGGTGAACCGATTTTGATGATTCTTTTTTTATTTGAAAGCTGGTGCTTCCCGTGTGGTCCCATTTCAATTTGGTCCAGTTCTGACAATGGCATCCTTGAGAACACCATATATAAGTCTTTTATGGAATAGTTTTTTTGTTGAAGTCGGTTTTTTTTAAGAATTATTTGTCACAAAACACTGAAAGTTTTTAGGAAATAAAAGACGGAATGATATAAAAGCCTGTCCTTTCTAAGCACCGTCGTATACAATGGAACCATTGACTGAAGCAGTGAGACCACTATTCTTTAGGGATCTCTTCCAGGCCTTTTTCAAACGCAGCCACGGCATCTTCAGGATTTAGAAAACAAATGTAAAAAATTGTGTACAATTAAATAATTGTTTTGTACAAGGCTTTCTTACCTAACAACAAATAAATAAATATATTTAACACCTATAGCAACGCCTAATAACGTTTATGACAGGCCGCATTATTTTGGCAGTGGTCATTAAGCGGTATTCTATTCTAATTTCGAACGTTGCGTAACATGCGCGTGGGCAACAAATGTAGGTAATGTTGAGCAATACGTAAAATTGTGGAGACTGGACTATATCGTATAATGAACCTGTCGTGAAGAAATGATTATTTAGAAGATTGTTTTCGTTTGCCGGGAATTCTAGGGATTATTCTTAAATATATTTCCCTATCTGGTGTTTACGTCTACCTTGCTGTGATAACTAGAAAAGCCATGATATAATTAAGTAGATGTTACGTAATATTTCGCCTCTTAATACGTTTTAACCCTGAAAGTTCCTTAGAGTCTAGAACCATTATGGAGTAAAACCTTGTTGCCCCTAATAGAAAAAATAAAAAAAATGCGGCGGTAGCGTAATGGCTAAGTCGTCGGACTTGCAATCAAGAGGTTGCGGGTTCGAACCCCACCCAGTGCACTACTGACGTGAACCTACTCCTAACACAGCTTAGCTGGAGGGGTTAACAAGAAAACTAGTAATGTGTGACCCACATTAGTAGAATTCTTTCACAAAAAAATTAAAATTGAAATGAAGTAACTGCACCGTAGAAGGCAACTGCTGTAGTTTACAGTACTTAGTCGCTCATCATCATGTATTAGGAGTTTACTTTTTAATTTATTGAAAACTGGCAACCCGCTCCAGCTTCGCACGGGTAACACAGACATCTTGAACAATCATCAACATACTTCAATCAATTTAAGCAAATTCTTAAAAAATCATACACCTAAACCTTCCTCATGAATCACTCTGTTTATTCATTAAAACCGTATGAAAATCCGTTCAGTAGTTTTTCAGCTCATCGCGAACAGACAGACAAACGCAGCGGAGGATTTTATAATATGTAGTGAAAAAACTACTTCAAAATTAATTTACTGACGATTTCTTAATTAGACGATGTTATAGCCTTTATTCTTAAGACAGAACTGAAGATCTTATCGTGTGAAGTAAAGGTCAAGCAGTGTTGCAAGCGTCGATACAGTTATAAAATGTGTTCACGTCGGGGAAGAAAGGTGTCAATCTGTTCAGTAAATATTCATAACTGCATACAATAGACACGTGCTTAAATATATATATATATATATATATATATATATATATATATATATATATATATATATATATATATATATATATATTTAGTTTATTCTCATTTGCAATGAGGGCTTTTTAAATTACTATACGAAACCATAATATAGGCTAGGAAGGAGGCTACTGGTGAAGTGGTATGTCGTAATCGAACCGACTAAAACCACACGGTGTTCCGTCACGAGTGAGTTTTCTATTGCAGGAGAGGAAATTTTATCTTAGTTCATTAAATTATTCACAACAATAAACCTCCGTCAAAGGTAGACCAAAAATCTATTCCCAAATTTTTGGTAATGACAACACTGAAGTTAAAGCTACATAAAAAAAGAAAATCGGCTTACAAATAAACGAGAGAAAGGTAACAAATTGTTTGACTTTAACTGTTTATATATTACTAGTAGTACCCGCGTACCCAGTATTTTGGGCGGAACCCTAATTCTTTTTCTAAAATAAAAGTAGCCTTAGTTACTCCTTATAGTACCAGCTATCTGCCAGTGAAAGTCCCGCTGAAATCGGTACAGCCGTTCCAGAGATTAGCCGGAACAAACAGACAGAAAGACAAAAAATTTAAAAACTGATTTGTGTGTGTGACTGTGAAAAAAACTATTATTTTGACATTACAAACAGACAGAAAATTTGGTTGATAAACGTAATGGGTGACAGCTAACTAGTCCAAGATAAACAAATTAATTAGGTGCCTTAATAGCTACTTAAATAAATTAGTTATACCCTATTTATGTCGTGAGCATATTTGTATATAATTAAGAATCACGAACCGCTTTACATAATATTTAATAACCTTCACCAACGAATATTATAGTATCTGTACTATTATGTATTCTGTGGTTATAGCAAAAAACATACCCAAATAATTAACAGAAAAAAGGGAAACCGGACTCATTCACTAAACCGTATAAACTGTGGCATATCTAAAATTTGTGGACAAAACCATTGCATACCCTACCGCTGGTATTTTGCATTTAAAGAAGCTATGTTGTGTCATAGTCATAGTCAATTTATAGGATTGGGTATTGTGCTTGCGATGAGAATCTAAAGCATTATATTAATCCGAAAATATTCTAGAACGCCACAAAGAATATCTATGTATTTTTTACACCGAAATACATATGTATATCGTACACCGATAGATGTATATCGGTGTAAACGATACATCTAACTAACACTAACATTTTTTGTGATGAGCGCACTGAGCCAGGTATTAGCGTACTCTGACTCTATTTAAACAGATATATGTGAAGGCTTATATTAAGCGAAATCCCCATAAGTATATATCTTAGTCTTAGTCCGAAAATATTCTAAAGCGGCACAAAGGTCGGTGTATCGTTTACAGGGGAGCAACAACCCTCTCAATAATTCTTTCAAAATAAAACCGACATAAAAAAAAAACTATTCCATAAAAGACTTATACGATTTTCTCATGGATGCCATTGTCAGAATTGGACCAAATTGAAATGTGACCACACGGGAAGCACCAGCTTTCAAATAAAAAAATAATCATCAAAATCGGTTCACCCAGTCGAAAGTTCTGAGGTAACAAACATAAAAAAAATACAGTCGAATTGAGAACCTCCTCCTTTTTTGAAGTCGGTTAAAAAGTAGGAGGTGTCCAAAATATTTTTTGCGGACTAAAGAAAAACAAAGATCATGGACGTATTTCAAAAGTATTGTAAGGCTTACCAAATAATTTGGTATTGTATTTTAATTAAAATTTATTTTTATTCACATTTTTATTAAAATTTTCCGCAGACTCCTCGGCGCATCGTCTTCTGGGTTTCTGGGTTATGTGGGGATATTTGAACACTCTCGAAGGGGATGTCCACAGGTTTTTAGGGGTGTCCGGACACCCTGGACACCCCCCGTTGTTGCGCCCTGATCGTTTACACCGATATACATAATCGGTAGGATACACCTAACTAACACTAACATTCTTTGTGCCGTTCTCATTTGGTTATACACTCGGTCATGGTCAGAATGGCTAGTAAGTATGCCGTGCTAACGCTTCGTAAACGAGAACAAGAAATCTAGAAAAGTAACTTTGTTAAATGAAAGTGATGAGCATTGTAAAAACTAACTTGTAAATCATTATGTTTTTACTACAGTTTTTGTCCTTCGGGGCTTTATTTTTGTTTTAAAAAAACAGAAAGGAGGCAAAACCACGTCTAAAGTGCAGAACATACATGATTTCTTAGTTACTTCCATTATTATAATTTCATATTGGTTAATTATTAATTTAATAACCCATTAAAAGAGATGTGGAAGCTACCTTTCGCATCGCATCTACACTGTGACGTTGGTTTTACATATTACACAATTCTACAATACCATGTAAATAAACATGTCCATTGTTAGCCCGTACTATGTGTTCGTCTATTTTGTACGCCTGTATTAAAAACAGAGACAGTAGATTTTCTAAATTGTTATTCAACATGAGACCAGCCCATATTATTAAATTCTTTCACGTTCCTTTTATGGAGCTTCGTTGAGTGTCTTGTACAAATAAAAAATGAATAGCAAGCATAGCAAGTTTAAAATATTATAGACAGATTAATTTATAAGGTAGCACTTTTCAAAATGTATTCTGTATTCTGTATTACGTACAAGTTCTTCATCAGATTTTAAACCATAATTGTTTGTTTGTTTTGTTATATTATAAACTCACTGTCCTATTGCAGGACAAACCCGTGACATTTGTCAACTAAATTGCTCTATTGATTATTTCTTCAAATAAGCATGTGATTCAGGGAAAATTCACGTGGAAACTAAATGACGTGGTCCAACATGAGAATCAATAGGCATCAATAGAAAATTGCAATCATAGGCAAACGCGTATTGTTAAGGTATTATTAACTAAGTAGATAATAGTATGAATTATATGAAAAGAAACAAACATTTCCTTTGTTTTTACCAAACTGGTAAAGATAATAAATGACTAAGCATAACAATATATAACTAGAGATCGCGTGGTGGTCGAATTTCGACCATGGTTTATTTCATTGGCTAATATTACTTGACCTTTCATTGTATAGACTTTTGTATCATGACAGGTCAAAATATATACTGGACACTCATAGCTGTATGTACCTGTTTTTGCATTTTTTTTTAACTTTGTAGCAAATATTGTTAAAAAATTTTAGCATTCGTCACTTCTTCTCTGTATAAACTATAAGTGTGCGAAATTTCATACTCCTCCGTCCGCCCAATTTTCGTAAAAAGGGATCCAAAGTTTTCGCTTCACGTATTAATATATAGATGATACGTGCATACGTAGGGCTGTATACAATTGTGATTTGAATATTCTAAGATCGAATAAACTCTAAGTAATATTAAAAAAAAAAAACAAATTTAGGGGCAAGGAAGCGTTTGTTCAATTTTTAAAGTATTTTCTAAATGAAAATGGCGGTTCTCTCGTTATGATATTCGTGTAATTATTTTGTATTACTTTAAGCAAAAATGTTTCGAGGAAATGAGTAGTGCACTGAGAGAAACTTGTCCATCTCTAAGCACTATAGAACGGTGGTATATTAAATTCAATCGAGGCAATTTTAACTTAGAAGATGATGCAAGGTCCGGCAGGCCGATAGAAGTGACTATCGATAAAAACATTGGGACTGTACGAAAATGATTGGAAGAAGACCGACGTGTGACTTTATTCAATGAGACAGATGCGCTGAGGCAGCAGACTTGGTCTAGTGATATGTTAAAAAAAACTAAGACGGCTGATCTACGTGAACTCGATTGTAACATGTGATGAAACCTGTCTGTATTATACGTTCATATTAAAACCCAGAGTAAACAGTGGCAGTGGCTGTTTGAAGATGAACGTCTGTGAAAATGTCCCGATCCCTAAAGAAAAGAATGGTTGCTGTATTTTTTACTTAGAAAGGAATCTAGGCCACGGTTGTGCTTGATAAAGGGAATAATGTTACTACTGCATGGTGTATAGAGCAATGTTTATCTTAAGCATTAGAAGCCTTAAAAATGAACGACCAAACTCAAGTCTCGATACTTGGCTTATGCACATCGGCAAAACTAAGGAATATTGGCCCTAAACTGGAATCAAATTGCTGGGACACCCTCCTTATAGACCGGATTTAGCGCCATGCGACTTGGCACTATTCCCGTATTTAAAAAACAACTGAAGGGACGCAAGTTTTCGAGTGGTGAGAAGCTTATAGAAGCTTTTGAGGAGATATGCGGCTATATTCCAGAGTACTGGAGCAATGTGTTCAGCACCTGCCTTACAAATATGAATACCTGTATTACTGCCAGAGGAGACTACTTGGAAAAAAAATTTCACAAAGCACGACAAAACTTATGTAGCGTCCTAGTATACAACCTGCACACGCCATGTCGCAACCCCACCCCGCCCGTTGCCTTTTTTTTTTTTTTTTTTGTGCGTGTGGAAACCCCCGGGCCGTCACCCCACCGGGGTTTTCGGTGGGGCGGTGTGTCGGAATCGAACCGACTAAAACCACACGGTGTGCCGTACTGCGCCTTAAGTAGGAGGGATCCGGGAACAGCTTTATTAAGACATCCGGAACCCTCCTAGCGCCTGCCCGCAAAAGCGCGGGCACCACCTTTGGGTAAAATCCTCTCAATTAGGCGACGTCCAGGCACACGCGGACGCCGCCTCCTCGCGGGGGGCCACTACAGCGGGTGGAGGGGAAAACCCGTCCCGTCCACCCGCGGCCACACTCAGGGCGGCATGAGGCGCTGGTAAGCGCGCCTCCGCCGCCCGGTTCGCCGGCGGCGAATTAGGTCCGAGTGGAGATCGTCCTCCCGGACCCTTTCCGCCGCCTCCTTCTGCGAGATGACGTCCTCACAGAAGGTCGCGACCGCGGTAAAATTCCTGTCGCTACCGGCCATGGAGCGTATGACGGCCGGTAGCGAGAGATCTCCTCCGATGACTGCAATGAGGGCCCGACGCTGCGTCGCCCAGGCGGAGCAAACCGCCAGCGTGTGCTGAGCCGAGTCCTCACTGCAGTCGCAGTGGTGACAGGCGGGACTCAGTTCCCTCCTAGCGACCGAGTGCAGGTACTTCCCGAAGCAGCCGTGCCCGGAAAGGACCTGCGTCAGTCGGAAGGAAAGGGTCCCGTGCTGTCGCCCTGCCCACTCGACGATGACCGGCTGGAGCGCCTCCACGGCGGCAAAGCCAGCACGTGGAGCCTCCAGCCGGGACGACCAACGAGCCATGGTGGCTCGGCGAGCGGCCTCACGCCATTCGCGTACCTCTCCGGGGGGGGGCCGATTGCCGCTTCCCGCCCGGAACTCAGCCGTTCGCCGATATACTTCGGCGAGCACTTCCGCCTCCAAATCCCACGGGGGAGTCCCGGCCAACGCGCACGCCGCCTCCGTCGACACGGTGCGGTATACCCCGCCCGTTGCCTGCCTTAACCATTAATTAACCTTAAATACTCCCAGAACTGGTCTAAAATCATAGAAATTTATTTAAAGAATATAGTATATCTACTCTTGGGGTCAAATTTCAGTAACTAGTAACTACTAGTCCCTAGTCATTGCACCAGTATAGGTACATGAGCTTAACACAAACAATGTCTACATACAGGCGTTCCTTTCATTTAAATTTTTTTTACAAAATTTTTGACAGAATAGCAAATCTGATATTCAATAATCCGACAAAGAAAGTACCTATTCACACAAAAGTGCCTGCAAACTGTGTCATATTATCTGTAATAGGTTGATAAGAAAACTACAGAAACAAATTATTCCTAGTACATATACACCTGCAAAAAAAATTTTGCATTAAATTATAACCAAAAAAAATGCAATAGAGGAATACAACTTATTGTATAATTAATTAGTGAGTCGTTCGCTCAGTACAAATACAAGGCATGATAGAGAAGAACAAACCATTCTATATCTAATACTATTCTAAGTTTATGTAGGGGTTTGACACATAGGTGTTGTTTGCCAACTAATTTGCTAGAAATGATTATCACACGACAGGCCTAGTCCCGTGAGAATTTAAGTTGGCGGGTAGGTGCGAATTGCGCGGCGTACCATCATGCAGCCGGAATACTTGAGTAACGTCACGTGAGTAAGCAATACGGATAATATATACAGGGTGATTTTAGTAGTTCGTAATCCTCTTAAATCTCGACCTGGCAACACTAATTACAAACTAACCTGATTATAGGATTATAGTCGTATGTTATTACAAGTAATTAAGGCTAACACACGCTTTTCCCCTCCACGGTATAACTTTTTAATGGGTCGTATTGACAAATAACTGATTAATAAGGAATGCATTTGGCACCTAGGATTTATTTTAAAAATAGAATTGCTTCATATTTGTTTGTCAAATATTATAAATCCAAATTAGCAAACATAATAAAATATCTTTAGTTTAAAGATTTGGGATATTGGCGTTAAAGGAATGGCGCATTGGTTTGTGACGTTAGAGACCTTCGGTCATCGATGGATCATGCTTGTTTCATTGCATCTTTAATATAACTGAATTGGCTGATGTTAATGATTTAGTTTATTCTAGGTCAAAAAGAAGGTCCCTATAGGTTTTTAGTTACCTGCCAAATGTTCAAATTTGTTAAAACCTAAGGCTTAATGGCCGTATCTTTTGATTGCGTGGACTAAGAAGCTTAATTTTATTTTACAGCTTTAAGGTACCGCTGACATAAGTATTTGATGTTAATATCAACTTGATGCCTCAAGGGGTTCCTGAGGAAAAGAGTGTTGACAGACACACAGACAGACAGATATAACAACAAATTTAAGAATTTTAGATTTTTTCCTTTACTTGTGGTATACGGCCTTGCTTCATACCAAATTTCATGATTGTAGGTAAATGGGAGTATCTACCCTCAGTTCGCATTGCAATCGCAATCAAAACCTAGAGTTTTGATTGCGATTGCAATGCGAACTTTTCCAAAATGATACTTGGTCATTTTCAGTAATAATTTCTTGAAAGCCTAATTGTTAATCATTAGTTATTAACCAAATACTAGAGCAAGAATTAATCATTTTGGAAACGTTCGCTTGTCAACTATATAGAGTCCTGAATAGCAACATCGTGACTGATATTAGATTTCACTTATCGTCAATGATTTATCGTGTCTAAAAGTGCAGATGACAATTCCGAAAAAAGATTTCGTCATTTCGACGCATCCAGCCTTTGTAAACCTCAGCTACGGCATTTGTTACGTGTTCGCTATGTAATAAAACTTTCGCGAATGCTCATTCCAATGGATATCATTGTCTCCAGGAGCTTGTGGTTGGATACTGAATAATAACAGATACGATTTTAATTGGTTTATCGGAGATCAATCAATTACCATCTGTAGCAAATTCCATTGTTCGAGGTAAATATTTTTTGAGGTAAAAATTTTTTTACTAATGTTTACTAAATATTATGTATGACCAGCAGAGCCAATTTTCATGAATGATGTGTCATCAGATTCGGATTTATGGTGCGAGTTTCAATATATATATTAAAATTAAAAAATCTAAATGGTGAATTTTTGGTGCTAAAATGGATGATTTCAAATTTTTATTTTATTTGCACCTATCGATTTTTTAAAAGGTGATTACAAAAATATATACCTAGGTATATTAGGGCCTTTCCGTACGTTGGTAGAATATTACAGATTAGCTCCTAAGGGTATTTGTGACAATTCTTTTTTTTATAAGTGGTGGGTAGTTTTGTAAATCGTATAATTACTACTGCGTGATAGGTACTTCATAATGATTTTAAAATTTTATCTTCAATTTAGGTTTTATTTTTATTTTTAGGCGTGTGCTTATTTTTTTAGCCATTGAGATTAATTTTTTAACAACTTTTTTATTTATTTTAACGAAACGCAGTTACTTACAAAATTAAATGTTTTTCATCATTTTCAAACCTAGATTAAAAATGCAAAGATGTGTTAAGTACTTATATGCAATGTTTGTATTGCATTTTACAATTCTGTGTAATACATTTTAAATAAAACCGTTTTTGGATATTTTAGGATAAGAGAATGAATGAAAATGAAATTATTTAAGTTTGACTAAACAACAAATAAACTAAACTTGACAAACATATTTTTAAGTATTTACAAATACATAATTTCTGAATAATGACAGTCCGCACATTACCAAAATTGACACTCTTACTACCTCCGGAACAGCGATATAACTTTCTAACCCTCAATTGGCATCAAGCAATGATCGTGACGAGAATGATACACGACTTTCCTAGCTACAGAACTACTTCCGGACATGACGTCATACACTATTTTGGGCCGTGATGCATAGCTTACATCAGTGATGTCGTCATTTGCACCAACTTGTTACAAGAAATTACTTAATCTATGCAAAAAAGATAATAAATACTTTTTGTTACGTGATTTTTAACAAATTCTCTATTCGAAAATATTATTCTTTCAAATTCGTGTATATCAACGTGTTTACATATGTATGTGTGCGTTACTTGAGCAGGCGCAAATGAGTTTCTTAGTTACTCTTTTATCGATAGACAGCTTTGCTGCCTGTAATGTAAGACTCGACGTTAAGATTCTCATTCGGCACATATATAAAGCCCTGTGAAAGTCGTTTAATTGAAGTTCACAATTTATCAAAAAAACATTCAGCAGCTTTTCGATATTTGTGACTTCCTTCATATAAAAAAAAATACTACCCGCACACAACCGTGTGCAAATATATTAGTATATATTTGTATATGTACATTGTACATTATGTAAACATATAATTACTCGGTAGCTACAGTCTTGTAACTATAATAGTTCATGGTATTACTTGAAGTCAAAAAGATCTTTGTAATCTATCGCCATACCATAAATGCTTTTAATAAGCACCATATCGAAATAGTCGGTATGGAAAAAATATCCATATATATAAAAATCAATGGCACTTTTCGTTGTAATTTTATAACAAGAACGGGCTCACCTATCCAAACCAAATGTTTAGGCTTTGTTCGGACTATTTAGTAGATGGTTTATGTGAAGTTTGCACAAAAAAGAAAACTTAACGAGGGACTTACGCGGTTGAAACCGTGGGGCGCAGCTAGTTATGTATATTATATAGATATTATACCTTTTATCAATTTTAATTTGATTATATAAAGTGAAACGATATTTAAAAAATAAACTACGTCAATTATCATGTCTTTAGAGAAACAGAAACATCTATGCCATCATGTACACATATCGTATTATTCTTTGTCACATGTAGTCTCAGCTACCTATTTCAAGGGTTTCCATTTGCGGGCTTTCCCTGTGTCTATTGTCTCCAAAAAATAACTTTTCTTCATTATTCAATTACAGGTTAAATAAAGCAATCTACTTATATCGACCTCGACTGAGCAAACGCAACAGACTGCATTGCAACTTGCACAGCAACTCACTCGATTTATATTTTTTTTTGTTGCGCAACGCTTAGATATTGTTCATATTTTTATAAAAAAATATTTTTATATTTAGTAGATTACGTGAGCATATTATTAGTTACTTTAAAATAACGTTATAATTAAGTATTACCTACAGTGAGACAGAGTAACGTCTTTGGATTTCAAATCATTTGTATATTTGTACAGTTAAGAAATCGTGATGCCACATTAATGCACGGTCACTGCTTAATAGAATTGTTTTCAAATAACCAATACCTAATACTGTGCTAATACCGACCGTATTAGGTATTGGTAGATATTTGACGACAGTCTATCACTAATTAGATGTATTCGAAACAGTGGCCACGTTGATTTATTATGTTTGCATGATCAGATCAAGAGGTCCGGTCTTGATTATCGGGTTGACTGTTACTGGATTTTTTCCTTAGTAAATCCTGTGCAGGTGAACGAATTTTGCAATGATATTCAGCAACCTGCAATTAGCTCGACACTTAATGAAACGACACAAAATGATTGTCAAGTCTGTTTACCTCTTCGAGGATATGCAAGGGTGAATAAAAAGTATAATCCAGCTTTAATGGTAAAGGTGTCTAGTAGCTAATAATAGGCTCGACGTCCCTGGTTCTGGTTACCCCTTTGGGAATATACAAAAATGAGTGAAAACTATAACTCGAATTTCAGAAATCTTCGTGGGAGAGTCATGCTTCGGCACGTATGCCTCACAGAAAACCGGCAGTGAAGCAATGTTATATTGCTTTTCGCCGAAAGAGTGAGGTTACCGGAGGCCCTAACCCTTCCCTCTTCCTCGCACCTTTTTTCCCATTTCCCCTCTCCTAACTTAAAGGCTGGCAACGCACTTGTGACTTTTGAGTTGCAGGTGCTCATGGGCAGCGGTAGTCATTTACCATCAGGTGACCTGTCTGCTCGTTTGACTCCTATACCATAAAAAAAATCCAGATATTTAAAGTTATAGTTCAGATTTTTAAATCAGGTAATATCGCCTATCGAGTTGAAATTTTTTTTCCAATTTGTGTTCTGCAATATTTATTTCATTCTTCATTATTGCGCCTGTTTATTTCTTGACTATTAATCACTAAGAAACATATTGCAGTTTGCAATAGTGCTGAGAGTAGTGGTAAAAAAGCCGCGGGTAAAAATGGTAATATATAAAACGTATCTCACGGTGCAAGTAAACATAACAAAGGATTCCGTTAACGTCATCGCCACGTGCGTTGTGGCACACTAACGAGATTGGCCGTGACTGCGCCGCGGGGTGTGGTGCAAACGACAAGCTGAACCGTGACTTGAGTGTAAACTGGCCGTCACGGGTTTCAAACAAACGAAAAAATATTTAAAAAAACATTCAAGTAAAATGTTTTCAGTGTTGGTAATCATAAGCAACTGTAGCTTGAAGGGGAGTCAAAGGGCAAACCAAAATGTAGTAAGTACGATTATTATTATTATTGATAATAATAATAACTTTACACATCTCATACACGGCTGCCTGATCCTAAACTAATTAGAACCTGTACTATGGTAACCAGAAAGCTATATATTTCTAAACACATACATATTATAGATAAATTACAACCAGACACAAAATAGATGATCATGCTCGTCACATAATTATTCGTCGTGGGTGGGAACCGAACCCACGACGTCTGGCTCAGCAGTCAGTGTCACTAACCACTATACCAACAGGCCAGTCAAGCTTATCACTAATCGTCACTTTTTACACTCTCTTAAATGAATAAATTATTGGTTATGGTATGGTTCAATATGCAACCCATTAAAGTTCGCGAAACAAATATTAAAGCTTTCCAGATAACTAATTAGATAGTGAGTATTGATCGTGGTTCAAATTTGAGTTTCAGTATAAGTATATGTTACTTATACTGAAACTCAAATTTGAACCACGACCACGATCACGATTTGTTATGTAAAACTTTATTAAAGTTAAAACTGTGATGGACCTGGAGATCTATGCCATTATGTTTTAGGTTATTCTGCAACGATGTATAATGTTTCATTTTGTTTTGATATGTTATAGATTTTTTATTACTGATTGAAAAATATAGGTAATTTTAAACAGTTTATAGGTAATTACACAAAGGTTATCAGAAAATAGTTCAAATTATTAATATATATATGATATACGAATATGGTAGACATATTTACTTTAGAATATTCCTCAGTAAAAGCAAAAGTTTAAATAAACTTGTTACTTATGAATTGTTGTAAATAGAGGCCGTGATCAAGGTTGATGGGCCTGAATGCTAATAATATAAAACAGAAAAGTGTGTTTATTTCAACACACCAATGTTTAAAGTTCTACCAGACCTTTAAGAAAATGATTTACATCAGATAACTCGTTTATTAGGGAATAGATCAGATCAGTAAAATATATCAACTACTACTGCGACGCATGGTAATAAATAGCCTTACAAATTTCTGGTGGCTGAAACTGCAAAGCACACCTAATTAATTCGAAAATTCAATAAAAACGGAAATAAGACTACAATTAATATCAAATTATAGTATATTTCATAATTGTTAATAACTAGAAGCTTTGGTAATTTCCATATCATTATTTTTAAGCGACCATTACGTTTCATTCCCGGTATTAAAGGTAAATAAACACTGAGAATTTAATTCGAAAATTCCATAGACAATCTATTAGTACTCTTGCTACCTACAAATTATGTATACAAAGTACGGAGTGTGGAAAGCATTTCGAATAAATATATTAACAGCAGAATTCGCTATGGTCTTATAACTTATTCCTTTAGAGATTATCCAACCAAGGTCGTAGGTCAATATGTAACCGTGCCTTGCGCGTAGTACCCAAATAAAGTGCAAAATTATCGAATTATAATACACAAGAAAGTAATAACGAGAATCTAATGCGAAACGATTACTGTAAGATTAGAATCTAAAAAAGATTAGCCAGTAGATGTAGATTTTTTAGCCAAAATATGTATTTTTTATGTTCTCCTACAATTAGTTTCGGTTTAACAACCCAATCCAATATAATGTTCGTCTCTTTTTGTTCGTGATTAATTATCCGTAACTACTGTCCACTAAAAAATTGAATTGAAACATTACAAATGGATGCGGAAGGCGGAGGACTGGGTACTATGGCGCACATTGGGAGAGGCCTATGTCCAGCAGTGGACTACAATAGTCTAATTGATTGATTGAAATGGATAAGTTATTTTAAACTAACGTCCATTTAACACAGACTTTGTTTAAAAATCTGTGTTAATTTAAAGCGCCTATTCAACTTGCAACGATATGAATTCACTCCCAACCGTAGATATTTTTTTTACAATGTGTTATAGTTTCTTTCTTACTTGGAGAAGAGCTTAACTAGTTTTGAAGAATTTAAGAAGATAAGAAGAAGAAGAATATTTAAAGAGATAAACAAGATAAACAATAATTTAAACATATAGTTAACGTGTATAATTTTTGCGCATTTGCGTATTAAAATTCGTTGGTTAATTAATTTAGAAATTTCACTTCTGCCGTGTGTGAATTGCACACACACACATTTCTTTTTTCAAAAATTCTTATTGTAACTGCATGCTAGAATCATGTCTTTTCAGTGATTTAAATAGGTGTTCCTTTTTCAAATACACCTGTATGTCTACGCTTACAATCCGCACATACCGCACACACCGCAGCCGCTTTCTCACCACGTAGGTACGCGCAGCCGCCGAACAGCTGTCGCGTAGCCACCAAGTAGTGACCGCTCAGCTGCTAGGACTTCCATAAACAACGCATACTACAGTTCATACATTCTATGTAATTGAATATAAATGTTATTATAATCATTATTATTGCCATATGGAAATACAATATTTTTCAAAGTAGCAAAAACTTGATCTTCTAAACTTGAATTAAATTACTGTATTATAATTTATTAAAATAATACACAATATCTCGTTCCAGGCCCGCAAATTTTTGCGTTTGAGGATATCGTACAAAGGTAATGGGTACCTGTGTCGCACCATAAATCGAAATGATAGACGCACTAGCAACGTGGAGGTGACTGCGCGGTGGCTGCGTGGTAGATGCGCGGCGGCTGCGCGTTCGCGGTGTTTGTGAAAAGATTTTAAAATACGCGTTATGTACCTAATTAGCATAGAACCCAAAGTCGCAATGACCTTTGGCAGAATAGGCCAACGCGCGCTGAGGACGAGCACGTCTGTACGGGCCCTACTAAGTCTATATTGTGGCAGGTCGTACCTTAGCATTTTCCCGTGAAGTTACGTTCTTAGACACCATCCCGTTGGGCGACATGTTTTACACGACCCCTGGGTTCATTCTTCATTTCGTGGAATATGTTAAAAACCCAACCGGTTTATCTTGGAATAACTGATCATGGGAGCACTTAAACAATAGCGCATCAACATGAATGGAGCCGGCCGAGTGAAGTCAGATAAATTTCTACCGTAGTTTTACAAGATATCTTTACATGTTAACAAATTTAATCAGGCGTTACACCAATAAATTTATTACAAAATAAGAATGAAAAACTTGCTATGAGATGACCGCATGTCGATTAAATTATGTGTAACGATTAAATGGAAGACATGCGACCAAACTATGAGCAAGTAATCATCACAAGAGACTATTAAGGCGTAATGTGAAGAGTTTTTTTTTTGTTTGATAGTTTGTTTGTTTAAACGCGCTAAAATCTAGAACTATCAATCAGATTTGAAAAATGTGTTGGATAGAGTATTCATTAAGGAAGGTTAGCATACAGTCTATACTATGTAAGTTTTAGTAGATTAGTAGCGGAGCAGTGACTACAAACGCAGGTGAAGCTGTGGCGAACGGCTTTAAATCAACAAAGATGAGCTATAAGCTCCCCATGTGAGACAACGAAAAACTATTGGAGTGCGCTATGAACGACCAGAAACAGTCGAAGTAACACTAGGCACTCAAACTAATAATAGTACACATATCCAAGAGATATATAACACTCGCGTGTCGCTAGCTTATGTGAGGTCTTCGTGTAAAGGTGGTGAATAATCTATTGACAGCATATCGAGCACAATTGCAAAAGAAAAAAGATAAACTCCAGGACAGCAACTAAGTCAAATTGCCAAAAAAATCAAAATAAAAACATAATGCCTCGTCGCCTCGATTACATTGGACGTATGCAATACACATTATTCCACCGAGGCCGTTCAAGTTCATCAATGTTGCTATCTATAATAATTATATTATTGAAAGAAAGAGGATACGACAGATTTCAGAACATCGGTCTAATGTCGCGTGAGTAATTTTCGAAGTACCGTAATCCAAAAAAGATGATAGGCGTATCGGAGATTGTCGTACAATGGCAATTAGCAGATTGTCCGTCAAAATTCAAGACACCCTACAGCACCCTACTAATCTAATTCGTGACTCAATCTCTGTAATAATTACCATGTTCGCAAATATTTGTCTAGTAAAAGTGACGAATCTATCTACTAGATGTCAGGCGCTTCGTTTTTGTGGCAGTACCGTTATGAAATATGTTTTGTTTTTTACGCAGTCTTTAAAGTTTGTTTTGTTGCTAATCGTTTTGTACGTTGCTCATTTGATCTTCGCGGAATTTCATTTTGATGTTTATTATTTCTTTTATGATGAAAAGCGTAATCGGCTTAACAAAAATAACTCGTGTAGGTACAGCAACTTTTAGGAGTAAGATTTAGTTAGGTTAAATATTATTTGATAAACTTATAAACATCACACAAACATAAAAAAATATGTAAATTAAATTTATTTAATTTATATTCCATATTTTTTAGCTTTGTGTTTTTATGTAAAAAAAAGTATACCCATGTTTTTTCTATTTTTTTAATCATACCTATATGTATTTATTTTATATTCATTTAATTTAACGGTACAAGTTTTGTTTGTGTTAGTTGTAGTTGTCTATAATGAAGTGAGCCTACTGCATGTATTTATAAGTTATTTTGTCATATTTGTTACCTTATCATATCTATCATTTGTTAGAAAAATATCTATGTACGTGACGTGAGTTCTTTGTAAACATTTTTAAGACAATTACGCCAACGGAACTGCGTGAAATTTGTAATACTTAAAGTTTACACACAAAAGAAGTGCATAAAGTTAAAAATGCAAACAATATTGGTTACAAGTAAAACAATTACGTTTAAACGACTACATCAAGCTCCTCGCGTCCATTATATACATATAGGTATGTTGACCTGCCACGAACCTGACACACACACACACAACACGACTTGCTACGAAAAGTTATGCAATGACATACAAAACATTCAAAACTGAATATAGTAAGTAATTAATTATGGTCGAAATTCGACCACCAGGCGATATTTAGTCCTAATAAATAAACATAAACTTATTATTATACTAGCGTTGTCTACTAAGTTTATGGTAGTAGAGTTGTAGGTTCTGACCTTAGTTTTATTCAAATAGTCGAATATTTACAGTCCAGCATATCCAGTCTTGAGCATTACCTACATAGTCCCTCGTGCTATTTAATGCTGTTAGTTATTCTGTGTTTATGTGTCTATCGCTAGATAATAATTAAGAACACCTTATATTTGCTGATGCCCTGTTGATGGTATGAATCTCGGTTCCCGGTGTCTTTAGGCTAACTAGAATACAATCTACAGGTGTGCAATGTGTGAATTTCATGCATATTCAGGTAGTCGCTTCGCGTGGCGATAACAAATACATAAAATAACACATAGTTACAAATTTTCGCATTCTTAAAATTATGGGTTATAAATGTTATAATTTAAGGACTTATAAGTTGTGTTTGGGAAATGAAAACAAAAAAAAATCTTGTCTAGCTATTTGATATCTAATTTTACAGTTTTTTTTAATTACTATTTTAGCACCCCTCAGTTTTTTACCGAAAAAAGCTACCATACAGAAAATAAAGACTGTTTGGTGACAAAATAGCCATGCATTAATAGGATAATCAAAATTCTACTAGTGTATATTAGATTGGCGACAAACGACATTGCTCTACGAGGCGTCGAATGTTTAACGGTATTTCGTATGGTCGACGTATGTAATTTATAATGACTGTTAGCAGTCATGATTCAGTTGATCAGCGGATGGAATACCGTTCTATGATAAGATTTGAATTGCTTTTTTTTCGTTCGCGATTTCTCACAGCGATGTTCTTGGTAATGTATAGTCAAATGATGTATGTGGAGGTTAAATGGCATGCGTGCGACACTATTCATATGTGTGTTACTTTGTGTCAGGTGATCTGATGATGAAGTTTCAACAATTTTGGCGGGTTAGCTGGATTTATAACCCAGCGCTTTTGAATATGCGATATGTTTACCTATGCATGGAGAAGTACCTTCAACCAATAGAAAAACAAACTCTATTACTTGTTAGTGGTGTGTTCCCAATGGGAAGTGGAAATTTCATGAGAAGTGATAAGGTTAGGCAACCTGGCCACTTTTTTCAAGTGTAATTGGCACTTTAAATGTTTTAAGCAATATTTTCGTATTTATATTTTATAATTTAAAACCAGAAAGGCAATAAAATAATTTCAAGAATATTATTTTCATTAGATTGGAGATATCGACGAAGATGCATGCATTATCAACCTTGGAACAACCTGCTTTTGTGGATAGAAAAAAAAGTATATTACTAGAGGCTAATAAAAGAAAATAAACATTAATTTGTAATTAATTAACAGCTTATGGTATCTAAGAAGCAAAATCTACTAAACCCATCATTGCGTCGTTCGTATGAATGAAAGAATATTTATTCGCAAGAAACATGGATAAAGAGAAATTTACAATATTCATGCACAGCATGTTTCGCCTATGGTAGGCATACGAATATTAACTTTTTAAATTATAACAAACAAAATACATTTTTTCTTAGGCAGGTACATCATTCTACCGATTTATCTATTTCTACATTTTTTTTTAAATTTAATTTTAATTAGATTAGATTATTTAATTTATATGTCCTAGAATGTATACCGATAGCTAGGATGTATTCATCAGATTACTAAGTCAACTGTATGAGCATTATTCTGCGAAAATATATGTAACAGAAATATATATTTCTGGCAGATTTAACTGATGCCCTTACACGATACCATGATAGACGTCGTGAAACAATTTTACAATCACCCAGTAATTAAAATTCATATTTTGTAAAAAATCACTCAATCGTTAATGATAAATAATCTGAAGGCAACTGAAATTCTTTATCGTTACGGTTGCTGGAGATGTATGTACGTATATAATTATATTAGCATACTTATGATGCAATGTACCTACCTAGTTATGTTATTAGTGGCGATTACTAAACCCAATTACTGAATGTGGCGCAAATATGACGGACAACTTGATTTATGATAGTTGCTTCATGACCCCATTCTATGAACAAGGATTTTTGTATCTGTATGTGAAGGGAAGATACTTATTACGTAACTGAAATTTTGATTATTTTTGAAAACCTGATTGATGGTAGTTGTTTCATGACCCCCCAACACATGAACCCTAAGGATATTTAAATATGTGTGTGAAACAATATCTTGAGTGTAGTTTTAATTTGTTGTAATCCTGATTTATGATAGTTTTTCGATGACCCCATTTCACTGTACCTACTGTTGTAAGTTACAACAGTTAAAACTTTGTAAATAGGATTGAACCATGTTACAACATGTAACATGGTTCAATTCTATTTGCAAAGTTTCTATTTTTTTGGACGTGATGGAAGATCACCTGGGTAACGAAAGTGCAAGCCTTTCTACGGTTTGACTTAGTGCGCAGACGGAGAAGACTAATTTAAGAATAACACACGATACGGCGCTCCTATGGCAATATCCTGTCATGTCACTATGCGTGACAAAAGAATGAGCATACATCCCACTAAAATTATAAATGTGAAAGTTTGGATGGATGGATGTTTGTTACTCTTTCACGCAAAAACCACTGAACCGATTGCGATGAAACTTGTAGATATATATACTATGTAGATACTATGTAGATAGCTGGAGACCTGGATTAACGGGATCGGGACGTACGCGGGTGAAACCGCGGGGCGCTGCTAGTTATATGTTACATATTACACATGAGAATGTACCCCTAAGAAAACTGTAACTTTAAAGAAAGTCAAGCTAAATAGGCTAGACTTAGTTTATTTTACAAATAATAGCAATAAATCCGCAATTCTATTTCATTCTAAAATATTCCTTCATCTTCATATTATATCAATAATCCTTTCTCTTCAATCGTCTTCAATGATGATTTTTTGATTGCCTTTAGATCTAAAATCAATTTTATTAAAACAATAACTTAGCTTTCTTTCATTGTTTTGTGGTTTATCTCTAATATTGATTTTTTTGGAGCAAACTTTCCAATATATCATCAAATAATTTACCAGGTAACATTACAAATAACGTATGGTCATATTAATATACATTTTACTGAGAGTATCTTACTGAGCAGTTACCGTGTGCAGTTCCCATGACTACATCGTCCCTTGTTCTAAAAAAATGTATAATGTAGACTGTTAAGAAGACATTGTCTCCTCAGTACGACTATAGTTATCTACGACAATAGAACCCTGGTTTGATGCACAAAGAACCTACTTACTGCCTTTGTCACCTAACAATAAAGTCGAGAATTCAATAACAAACTAGATTCGAAAATAACAGGGAAAATTTACCATTCAGGAACCCATTGACAGGTTGTAATCATAGGATAGCGGAACGCTACTGTATCTTATGAACTGTTATTATGAATTGTAACTTTATTGATAGGTATCAAAGTTAATTTTTGTGTGGCAACCCTTTAATTTATTCTACAGTGAGGTACAAGTATTTTCTGGTCCACTAATTTAGTTAATGGGATGATCGGTATTAGGTTATTTTCTATTAAATTAAGTTAAAAATATAGTTAAACCCATTTATAAACTGTATGTTTCATAAGAGTTTTTAACCGACTTCAAAAAAGGAGGAGGTTTTCAATTCAACTGTTTTTTTTTTATATTTGTTACCTCAGAACTTTCGACTGGGTGAACCGATTTTGATGATTCTTTTTTTATTTGAAAGCTGGTACTTCCCGTGTGGTCCCATTTCAATTTGGTCCAGTTCTGACAATGGCATCTATGAGGAAACCATATATAAGTCTTTTATGGAATAGTTTTTTTTGTGGAAGTCGTTTTTTTTTAAAGAATTATTATTGATTCAGTTAATAGTTAATAATAATAAATTCTATAATTATGTACATATACGGGAATTAACGCGATCACGAAATAGGTATATCACATTATCATATTACATATCAACCTTTGACCACAACCAGTGCAACCTGGTCGAAATGTCAGGCAATTCAGAGGTATGTAATACCTATTTCGTGATCACGTTAATTCCCGTATACGTACATAATTGTATCATAAAACGCGAAATTTTAAAATTAAAAAAAAAACCATTTTAGTTATTTTTAGACCAAGAATAAGTTGTTTATGATCAAAAGTTATTTAAAGCTTTGCCTGTATGCACAGTGCAGTGTGGTGCTTGATACGTATACAACTTCTAAGCCAGTCTCTGACCCGAATTGGGTATATATTATAGTAAAATCAAACAATTCAATCCAAACTCCTTAAAGTTGAAAGCGTGGTGTAAAGCTTAACCTTTGTACATATTTCTTGTAGTAGCAGCCTGGTTACTATAATGTGTGAAACACACAAATATACTACAAAAGACCAATCCGCGATCTTTAAACCATGAACGAATTTTTTATCGTCTCTTGAAGATAATTTGTCTTTCTGATTCATCTAACAAACAAAACATTCAAAAATTAAATGCCAACTTAACATATAAAATTAATATACTATATATATATCTTCACTACATATTGTAAAACAGTCCCGTGCCACGTCTGTCTGTCTGTCTGATAAACTCAAAAACTACTGAACGGATTTTCATGCGGTTTTCACCAATAGATGGAGCGATTCATGAGGAAGGTTTAAGTGTATAATTTGTTAAGGTTTTGAGTAAATTGGTTGAAATATGATGATGATTGTTGAAGATGTCTCTGCTACCCGTGCGAAGCCGGGGCGGGTTGCTGGTAAAAGATGAAGTATCAAAATCGAACTTCCTACTACCTAAAAAGTTATGCGTGGTCATAAATAAAAAAATACGGGTTGACTTCAAAACCTCTGTTTTTTCGTTGGTTAAAAATGTCATTGTTCTTTCGTTTTATAATGCTACTTACAAAGAAACGAAAAAATACATAAAAAGTGGCGCTCCTTTGTTACACCTTCGAGTTGACTTTATAAATATTGTATTACTCATATGGGAAGCAACAGTAATTGAGGCAAGGACAGATCTTCATCGAGACTGGCATCGTTAACTATTTTAATTGATATAACAGTCACAAAAAATCCGTCACGCTACAATGACTATTACGTGCATGTTGATTGTTTATAAAGGGCGCAGTGGTGGACGAATAACGACGAGACACGTTATTCTTCTGATTTTAAGCGCACACGATTTGCCTGATGATAAGCGAAAATCTAAACAGTCGGCACATCAGTTGTAAAATGCTACAATATTATGGCCTGTTCCCAAAACTCCAAGATTCTATTGTTCGTAAATTCCCACCAGCTCCAAAATATGTAAATAAATAAAAATTTAAATAATTAAATGTTGTTAAATCCCAATACCCATTCCCAGCGGCTCCAAAAGATCTATTAAAAGCACTGATGAAAGTTCAGACATAGATTCTCAGCGGCTCCAAGTTTTTTGAATATTTTTTTCCTTTCTTTCCCAACGGCTTCATGGAATTATTCGGTACAGTCGGCAAATTACTATATATTATATGTGTATAATAAATGGGACAGTGTTGGTTTGACCTCTTTTAACTGCAACGGAACTACGGATTAACTTGATTATTTTCCAATACTTCTTCTTCTTCTTCTCAGCCGTTCTCAACCAGTTTGGTGTAGGCTTCCTTCAGATTATGCCATCTAACCCGGTCTAACGCTACTTCTATCCAGTTCGTCCCTGCGATTTTCTTAACGTCATCCTTTCTCTTGCGGTCTCTCAGCGTAATCCCCATGAGCTTCATTTCTACTATACTTAACAAGTGGTAAACAGGTGGGGGTAGATATCTCGATTAAAATCGTTTATGACTTTTCTCTTCTGCTAATGACATCAACAAGAGAAAGGGTAAATTCATTATCATTTTCTCAGCCGTAGTAAGTCTGCTGCTGCTAAACTTAGACCTTCACCTTCTTCTTAAGGCTTTCACAAAAGCGGTCTTGCGTTGCCTTTATCTAATGACTGCCTGATTTGACCAGGTCTTCTGTCCATCTAGAGAGAGGATGTCAAATGCGACGTTTTTGCGAGGTCACTCTCCAAGAACTTTTCTTTCCGAGACTGTGCACTATATGGCATGGCACAGGGATTCTGCCATTGTCACTATGTCTATGTTGTTATATATTTCGCGCCAGAGCATAAATATCTTCTTTTTCTTTTAAGCATTTTTCCAGTGAATATACTCCAGAAATATATTCTCGTGGTAGAGTTTGGGGTTATGATTGATAACGAGTAAAAATATAATAGACAAAGGAAACAACATACACATTGTTATTCACAGGTAAATTCCGATTGATGGTTAAATTTGCATTTAAGTCTAATAATAGTCTAACATTGTTCTACTCTTTAATGACTGTAGCATTTGTAAAAGAGTTTTGTTTGTTTTTATGCACTTGACTTCAAATGCCAACAGTTTTAATAATAGGTAACTTTGCACGAAAATCTGCAGTAATATACGTATTTGTTCAGCAATACAATTGTAGTTAAACGCTAAAATGCTTCTGTCACAGTCCAATTATTTAGGACCTGTTTCTTTGTGCAACGTTGTGCGTAGTGTGTCAATGTACTTATCGTAATAGGATCACTTTTACGTACGTTGCCCACAATTAGGCAATATAACAATGTAATTATTACGGGAATTTGCTGATCTCAGAGTAACTCAGCATACATATAATCCAATGTATTTGACTATTACAGTGACATGGCTGTGAACTCAGTCATATCTAGTGTTATAAACGTGAAAAGTTTCTTCTATGCTAAGTTCCATAACGCACGCTACACATCAAATGCTCGGCGGATTCAGGCTAGCGAGAAAAAAGTGTTAGCGCAACGAAAAATGCTGACCGTGAGTTCATTTATTTATTTACGCCATCTGTTGATTCTGCGCAATAGTACTGTTGTATACTAATTATCTATATATTAGTTCGGGCAACTTTCACAGATGGCGCAATTTGAATTTCGAGTTTCTACCATATTTACTGTATTTTGATACAATTTATGCGATCCATTATATAGCAAAAGGAACTTCGTTCCAACCGGGTGTTCCAAAGACACCTCATGCCTTTTTTCATGAGCTAATTTGTATTCCTTTAAAAAAATAAAACACCTCGTTGCTAAAAAATAATGAAAGTAATAATAGTACATTTTATACCACCAAAGGGTTAAATCATGAAATGGCGTTTTTTTATTACTTCGTTCGTTTATTTATCACATATTTTCTTGCGTGGTTATGTAGCAAGGCCTTTAGCAACAGGACTTTTTTCCTTAGCAACAGGCCTGTGTTACAAGACATTTTCACTATTCTTGTTTAATCTTTCAAGTACATAAATCATTAAGATTTTATTATAATAATTTTAACCAGCTCGCAAACATATTTTCTGTCACTCAACCACACCAATCAACCTATTTGCCGACTGAATCGCTTCTATTTATTAACTTTTTGCCACAGAAACCTGTATTCCTGTCTGTCGGTGAATTCTGGTTCCAATACAGACAACATCCACATGACCTCGACTTGTATTTTCCCACGTTGCCTATTTATGCATAGGAATCCAAGTCAGTTTTTGTCCCGTTCTTCGGTACTGTTGCAGAGTGAGAGCACAACAGTTTGTGTACATTTTGGCCGACCGTTTTTGTTTGTATGCGTGGCCGTTCCTTTGGGAGTCATAGCGCATTTTATTACGATGTTCAACTCTGTAGAATACAACATGTTATGTCAAAATCGTATGTTCATTCACAGAAATGTATTTAGAAAAACATAAATTCTTTATTTTATTATTATCTTTACTATATGTGACTTAGATTCAATGTTTTATAAATGGTTATCGTTTTGATGTTTTAAAGTACGACTATAAGATACCTAGTGGTTTTATAAAAAAAATCGTCTGTGGTATGTGAAAATTTATTAGTAGACCGTCGAGGAGTTATGTCCTTATAATAACTAGATTATGTTAAGCTGAACACACACGAGCCACTCACGACAATATTTTGTGGCCGGCATCCTTTTCATTTTATTATACTTGGCAGCAACTGGCAATAAACGCTAACAATACTATCCACTATTGTAAGCGTTTGGCTCGCTGGAATACAATCCAAAATCATTACCCAGCAAATAGGTCATAAATGTCCAGAGAGGTACTGAACCACAAAATGTAACAACTTTAGTTACGGATAACTAGCTACCTTAGGTTTAAAACATCGGACTATGTTACGCGTGACGTCAACATACTTAACAGAATTTACAGTCCAGGAACAGCAAACGATACGGCTTCTCTTTATTTAGGATCACTGAAGACTATACCTACTGACCTCGTTGTGGAGAACTTTCTCATTCATAATACGATTATAAATTATATTATATTCTGTTGTGCATATTGGAATAATGTTTAGAATGTAAACAACGAACTTTAAAATTTCTTTGTTTGCTTTAGTTGCTTCTAAATGACTGACTTTACGTCAGTAATGTCATTTTCAAATTGTCAGTCCCTAGTGTTTGTATACTCTTTGTTGTCATTTAGTAATTTTCATTTTCAAGTCACATTATAGAAATGATCGAAAATAATTTGTATATTTTCGATAATCCCTACAACGTAGTTAACGCTTTATTTAAATTCGTAATATGAGAGATAAGCGTATGATGGAATTTCAATTACTCTACGTAAACACAACTAAGAATACGTTTTTACCATAAATTTTACATTAATTACCAGAATTGATCGTAGGAGTACCATAATGCAAAAAAGATCGAATGTTCTTGTACACGTATGAAGTGGATATTTTCAGTTTATTTAACGATGTTCAAATCAATGAATAAACAGTATAAGTTTAGAAATAAATCTTAAAATGACATCATAGCGGTAACACTTACAAGAGTTACGTAATGTTGTTATGTAAGCAAATAATCATAACGTTTGCACTTTAATACCAACGCACTTAGTTTCCTCACAAATATTGTCATATTATGATCAGAAATCAATTTGTTTAAATCCGTCCCAATGCATGCCCAGAACGTGGCATTGAAGACACTCGAGCCCGTCGTTATTAAAATATTGTTAGAATTGTCCATGTCATCTATTGACGTTATATGGCTCTCACAACGTAAAAGTGTGAGGTATAACCTATTATCTTATCTGTGGTATAACTCTAAAGATCTGCATGTTAACTCGCTAGTAAAGAAGTGAAAATCGAAGGTACTAAGGAAGAATAAAGTCTTAGAAAATGTGGTAGATTTAAAGAGGAAACAACTAGAAACGAACGGGTTTGAAAATGATGATTAATAAAGAAAATATATATTATCTCTTACCTAAGATTAAGGATAAGGCACACTGACTGACACTTATTTTTGTTGTATTATTTTCTTATATTAAGATATGGATTATGGCTAAGTCACCTATGATTTAAACATATATTTTTTTATTACTTTAGTCAATTGCAATAAATAAGTAATTAGTTTGCAATAAATAAGTAATTATTTTCTCTAATAAAATTTAGAACGAATTTTAATGGACAGTGCAAACTAGATTTGGGTAGGCTGCATAAAAGATTTTATATACCTATGTATGTTTGTAATGAATGAACTCAAAGACTACTTACCGATTTAAAAAAAATCTTTCACGTATTGTAAGCTACATTATCAACAAGTAACATGGGGTGTATTTAATTTTCTAAAATACTAGAGATCACTATGAAAATTCCAAAAATCTAAGCCAAGCCGAGGTAAAAAATAAATTGTCTAGAAGAAGAATAGATGGCATTATTTGGCGTACCTACGCTGAGAACACTTGATTATACATAAACTAATGTATTTATATTTAATTATTATAGTACTCATAATTACTACTAAGTACCTGGGAGACCGAGCTTCGCTAGGTACCTTTTTTACAATCGTCATTTCTTTATTTAATTTTTTTTGTAACATTGTTTTTTTTTACAGGAAATACAACTATGCAGTTGAACTTAAAATGCAAAAATGTATCTGTATACAAAATTTCACCAAAATCGTTAGAACCGTTTCGAGATACCCGAAATATAAATACATACATACATACAAGAATTGCTCCTTTAAAGTAATGAGATATACGTATTCTGTGTCATTACTCATTACATTACCCACATAAAAATCCTTTGTCTTTATGTCTCTTAAGGTCTTTATGACTCTTATGTAAGGCTTTATGTCTCGTACATACATATTATAATTACCTAAGTCACAATAACATCTTTTTGTTCAAATTATTCAAACAAAACATGGGTAGAAACGAAAAATGATGACATTGGTATCATGTTATTATTCCTTAATAAATAGTTTCAAAATCAAGTTTAATTTCGTTTCGATGTTATGACGGTATAAAAATGTTAAAAGTAATAAAAATGTCGCGGCGTGAGCATACACTGAAAACAGCCTTGCCCTACGTTTAGTGTATTAGATAGGTTTTACTACCTACTTTGAGTTTATACACAAGTAAAAGAATCCTGTTATACCAATATCCCCACGGTATCTAAATCTATGCGGGTCAAGTAGTTTTTTGTTTTTAAAAAAGACAACTCCCGCATTAGGAAAGACTCCTGTGTCGCACGGGACTTTACAAACAAACAACGGACACAAAGAACACCCAGACACGGGTGGGAATCGAACCCACGACCGCGGCTAGCGTAGCAGTCAGGGTCACTAGCCACTAGGCCAACAGGTTAGTTGTATTCCGTACTTCACGCGGACGAAGTCGCAGGCAAAAACTATTGTATGTATTTAAAGAAATTCTGTTATAGATGCAGAATTGATAAAACTTTAACAGTGATAACTAAATTTTTTGTTTAATGGGACTAAAGTCATGGACTAGAATTATGTTTCACGATAAAATAACAAATCTTAACTTGCACCGGTACGAAACCAGAGTAGGTCGCTAGTAATTAAATATACTAAATCAGCTCTGCATACTAATTTTTCGGTAGATTTACGATAGTTAATACATTTGAAAGCACCAATAAATCTGTTTCATTTCGTTTGATAAGTGATTAGAGAAAGTATTCTGCACCATTTGAAACAGTTTCATTCATTGCGTGGTAAAAAATGGTTTACTCGGTCGAATAAGTCTGGTGGCTGGTATACAAGCCCGTTGTCCAAGTTGCATCTAAATATAATCAGGTTTTGTCGAAAAACAGTAATAATTAACAACTGACTGTTGGCCGTGGCTGTTATGATCATATTTACTTTACAATGAAGTCATCAGGTCCACTCCACAGTGTATCTATAAAGCCACAAGTACACTTCGGGGTCAACTAAACGTGACAAAATTTTGTGGGCTGACGCGCGCCGGCCGGGCCGCACGTTAGTTCAATATTCACTCATACCCGGTTCCTATAATCAAGAAACGATTCGTTTTACTTACGGAAAAAAGTATTTAATAACAAAAATATCATCCGAAAAGGTAACAAACAGACAGACAAAAAAGACTTTTTAACCGAATTCAAAAAAGGAGGAGGTTCTCAATTCGACTGTATGTTTTTTTTTATGTTTGTTACCTCAGAACTTTCGACTGGGTGAACCGATTTTGATGATTCTTTTTTTATTTGAAAGTTGGTGCTTTCCGTGTGGTCCCATTTCCCATTCCCAATTTGGTCCAGTTCTGACAATGGCATCCATGAGAAAACCATATATAAGTCTTTTATGGAATAGTTTTTTTTTGTTGAAGTCGGTTTTTTTTTAAAGAATGATTTACGTAATAATAACATTTACCGGTTGTTTGTACATCTTCGTTCTCATAAAGTGTACTTTTGCATCTATTTTATTAAATATATAACCGGAAAATATTATAATGGTCTAATTGTACGTCAATGAGATCGTAAAAGAATTCACCACGTGTCCTGAAGATGATAGCAATATCATTAATTATGCAGATGTTGACCTTTTGTATGGACCACAAAACGGCACCTTTTTATAAATATCCGTCTTTAACATTTAACTTAATTGCTAAGTCCCTGAGGCAAATAGTGTGATAATCGAGATCTATGTTCACCTGGCCATTAGGGATATGAGAATAGAAACTGTTCAGCTGTTTTGAAACTTGGTGTTACATATGTACCAACAAACAAAAAGATAAACATACCATGATGACCAATTTCAAAGTTTTCTTTTACCATCAGTGTGATTTAGATAAAAATCAAAAAAGGGGTATGCATATACGAATATAATACAACACGTATTGCTGATAGCCGTGAGAAATTGAAAAAAACGAACAACAGGTGGGTTGTAGCCCTATCTGCAACAAAAAAATAGCTTACAGCTTTGTAGGATTCTCGATGCTACAAAAAATTGAAGACCTGTATTCATTCGATTACACTCGCATCGCATCAGGAATCGGTATAAATTTAAGTCTTCAGTCGCGCGGGGTCAACGCCTTACCGCCTTGACCGATCACATCTAAAGTCTATTATATTATAAGTAGTAAAATGACAGACTCGGAATAAAAATAAACAAAAAATTTTATGTATCTAACTCTAGGTTGTTTTATTTTTTAATAATCCCAATCCCATCTGTTTAGACTTCAATTATTACCGTAAATGCGAATAAAAATAATAATCACAAAACTAGAGATTGTCATTTTATTTAGCTAAAATTAACCTCTTGCCTCGCAACAGAAAACAAAAGTTCTTTAAGTAGGTATTAGGTATTAATGTTATACTAGAGATCGCGTGGTGGTCGAATTTCGACCATGGTTTATTTCATTAGCCAATATTACATGACCTGTCATTGTATAGACTTTTGTACCACGACAGGTCAAAATATATACTGGACACTCATAGCTGTGTGTACCCGTTTTTGCATTTTTTTAAACTTTGTAGCAAATATTGTTTAAAAATTTTAGCATTCGTCACTTCTTCTCTGTATAAACTATAAGTGTGCGAAATTTCATACTCCTCCGTCCGCCCAATTTTCGTAAAAAGGGATCCAAAGTTTTCGCTTCACGTGTTAGTATATAGATTATAACTATGAGATACAAGTCCTTCAAATAAAATGAAGACTCACAATCCTTTCTTATAGATTATCGTTTGTATTTAAATAGTTTCTTCGAACTTAGGTAAAACTGTACAAATTATCGTACAAATAAACAAAATTAGAGTAGAACGGTGGTCCAAGAGCGGATCTAACAAGAAGTCGTAGCCACCTTTTTTACGTGGGAGAGCCATGCTTCGGCACGTATGGGCCAGCTCGACTCCGCGCGATACCACGGTCTCACAGAAAACCGGCAGTGAAGCAATGCTTTCATTGCATTGCATTTTGCCCGCGTGAGTGAGGTTACCGGAGGCCCTAACCCTTCCCTGCTCGTTTGCCCCCTATACCATAGAGTTAGATCGTGACCACCTGAGTCTACTCAGGTGGTCACGATCTAACCAGTGGTAATAAATTATATTATTTGTTTTATGTTGACGCCTTTTTAAATTACTTTGCATAAGGCAGTTTTAATACCGTATGACATTATCTATCCGTCAACTTTTAACTGGTCCATAAATATAAAGGTTCAAATCTACTTCTTTTTACATTTCCTACCAAGAATTTCCTGAGCTTTCCTTTTTTCAATGCACACTCTGTGACGAGATAATTTAGTAGGTAAACTACTTTCTAAATCTCCTTTATCGCTAGCCTTCTTGGCCCCATTGGAACGATACGTTGATCCTTTTTAAACAGTTTTATTTTGCATGAAATAAAACACAACATAACATTATTTTCACTGAAATTAGGTATCTAGTTGCAGTTGAATTGTCCCTTGATCGGATATATTCTGGTGTCCGACTTTTCTGTCTTAGACCATTAAACTATATAATATATGTAATAATTGCTCGCCTTATTTTAAAACTAAAAAACTTACATCACTACAACACCGGGTTTATCGAACGTAATTTAAATGTTAAAAAGAGAAAAAGAGAGAAGAGAGTTTATTAAATCGTTGGTCCTTTGTAGTTTGTTCGCGGCCAAGAGAAAACACTTGTGAGCCTTTCTAATCTTTTGTTAATTCACTAGGAAACGAGTCATATTTTAATTGCTAAGTGAATTGTTGTGTTGTACGTGCACTTGTATATTTTGGTGTTCTTCCTTCTACTTTCGTACTGTGATTGCATTCAAACTGCAATACCTTCAACAGCATTTCCCCTAAAATTCAGAACAACTTTTATCTTTAGGCGTCAGTTAAGAGTAATTCCGATTTCTGTTCGGAGAGAAGTGACATGCAGTAAAATTTATAGCCTGCAGACCGTTTCGCACAGTATTTTTTTTAAGTATATGGTGGGAGACAACCGTCGTACCAAGGCAAGCGTAAAATCGCTCTTTGTGGGGTTTATGTTCTTCAGTAGATATTCCAATGGCCTAGATGATAATGACATGGTGAAGGTAACATTTAAATTACTGTAAGATTGATAAAATGAATTGACTATTTTTACATGCTGCTTATTAACTTGGTTCGTAACTATTTAACTATAAAGCTTTACACACACCTAAATACACCGAAGATTGAGATGGGTAAGGGAAGCAGTACTTACAATTACGAAGTGTTATGATTGATTTAGTTACTTAAAAGAACTGTGTTTATCATATTGATAATTTCACTACATAGAATCTCATTTGAAAAACGCGGACAAGCTAACGATGAGATTTTAGCGTGTAAAATTCTGAGAGGATATATCGCCTGTCTTTGTTTACTAGATTTATTTAAAGTTCGTGTACCTTCTAGGATTCCTCGTAGCTTAATAACACCACTCTGCCCCCACACAGAAGGACTGTTTTGGGTGACAATTCACCGTTATACAGAATGTGCAAAGTCATAAATAGTCTTAGCAACCTCATTGATGTGCATTGTGATTCGCTGACCAACCAAAACTCTGTGCTGTGTGGCCTATATGACTGCTGTTACTTGTAAGATTATGACAGGTTTATGTTGAAATAGTTATAATATTGTAGTATTGCTTTCTCTTTTTTTTTTGTTTTTTTTCTCTTTTTGGTAATATTGTTAAATCAATCACATCTGTTTTAGTTTCCCTTGCTTTCCTTTTCTAATCACTTAATTATACAAGCTGTGTTTACGTAAAAGGGATTGCTACAATTAACTTGTAACTCATTTTTCTTTTTATATTTTAAATGTAATATTGTAAGCAATCTCCGGGAAAAGGAAAAACCCAGTACCGAAGCATTCACCTTTTTTAATTCAATATAGAATTTTAACAATAATGGTAACGTTTTAGCTGTATTTTGTAATTTGAATTAATATTTAGCAACAAAATTATGATTTTTAATTATAAAATATATAATTTTATATAAAGCTATTACCTAGGTATATTGACCTACGTAAATACCTTTTATTAATTGCCACGGGTTGTACGATAGCGACTTGGTCATAAAATAAGCATAATTTTTATATTATGGTGTAAATGACCACAATTCTAAATTAATGCGAATTCGATATTTGTTATATCACTCATAGGTTACTAAACAAATGGAAAATGAGGTTTTAATGCATAATATTATAGCGACTAATAACCATTTATGTATTTTAATTTATTTTGGTAATATGATCGGCATGTGTTATGAAATGTATTTTGGATTGTTGTTCGTTACATTTTTGGGAAATCCTTAGTGTTTTAAAGGTTAAAGGCCGTAAGTTTGTTAGATACTTATAGATAGATACATACATATATAACGAAAGAACTGTGTAGATCCGAGAGAAAGAACTGAATACAGCCTGATTTCATAAACCCAAATATTCCTATTTATACATAGGTACTATGGAAATGCCAAGCTATTTCTGTCTTTACTAAAAGTAATTAACGGTTTGTGACTGGGTGGCGCAATGGTTAAAGTGGTAGCCTGACCATTATGCCGCGCCGAGTGTTGTGATTTTGATTCCCACACGGGACAAACATTTGTGTGATCCTCAAATAATTTTCTCGAGTTTGATGTGTTCTTTGTGTTGTTTCAATGTTTGTATTCCCCCGCGACACAGGAATCATACATAAATCGGGAGTTGTCTTTAAAAATAGTCTATGATCAGACCATTCATATGGAATAGTCTATGATTAAACATTTTTTTTATTATTTAATTTGGAGACTAGTCTTGGCTATGTTTTGGTCTTCGCATATATACCCTGTCATGAACTACGAACACGTGAGTCATGACATAGGATCTTAGCGATTAGCGAAATCGTACTTAGACGTTTCTAAATATGATTTAACTAGATTCTCACATTAATTTTATCACTTATTAACTGGATTGACTAGACTCACACACAATAAATATCCTCTATAATTCTGCCCAATATTCGTACAGTGCACAGTAGCAGTAAATCATCCACCGAATTGAAGGCATTCACATATAAAGCATGGCTTCGTTTCTATAATACATCGTTCCTAGCGACCGCTGATCGCAAAACCTGACCGGTTTCGGCCTGGTCCAGTCAGTTATCATTCGTAAAAAAATAAATGAACTTTTCTTGCAACCGAACACAGTAAGGGTAATTAAATGTTTCCGGGTGGACGAAAATATGAATGTTTTAAAATGGTCATGTTTTTAACTAAATATTTTGGTTGTTTTAGATTTCTGTTTTTCTGCCTATGAGAAAGATCACCAGAGCTTGAAAGGGAAGACCACCTCAGGACGCAACTTAATTGAAAACAGTTGTGTATACAGTCAAATTGGTTAAACTTCTTATTATAAAACGATAGAAATATACGCGAAGAACATAACTCTACCTCTTTTAAAGACTGAAAAAATGACGATACTCTGTTCTTATCACACAATTACAAAAGCGGATTTGTGTATTATGTGTGAGCTATTAGTAAGCGCAAAGTCTTCACCATACGTCTAAGATTCTTGAGCGTTATCATTAAACTTATGGAACCCAAAAAAAAAACCAAAATCTATAAAAAGCGTATAAACTTATAATTCGATCAGTTTATAATGCTCAGAAAACAGTAATCCAACTAAGAGATAATTTGAATTAGAGAACAAGTATAATTTATAATTATGCAGTCCAAACAAATGTACTGTTTAGATTGCAGTCGACGATCTAACAACAAATGTTGTAATTGCGTTGTTTTAACTACAAATGAATGGTTTTCGACTTTTCATTTACTTGTGCAGTGAGACCTTTCTTTCTAACCAATTTGATAGTTCTAGGTCAAGAGATGTTTCCTATAAATCTTAGTAAGTGGCATAAAAGTAGTAAGTGACATAAATAATCGTTTCATTTATTTACATTTTAAGATGTCGTCTATCTATCTGCGCACTTTGATATTTGCTATTAATTTCAAAGAGACCTTTTCCATTCCCGAGAATTTTTTTTCACGAAAAATGAGTCTGATATCAATGTCACGTGGTGTCCGTTTTTTCAAGATGAGTTTTTAGTCTTAAAAAATTTGACCATGTTTATTTTTATTAAATTAAAAAAATTTTGAACATCATTTAGGTACTTCTTGTATATAAAAGGTCTTATGATAACTGACCTTCTTTCTTCTTAAAATAATCTTTTGTCCTCTGTTTAAAGGTGTGAAACAACAAAGGTGTTATCGATAACTGGATGTCTTAAAAATGGAATTTACCATGTCCGAAGATAACGTTTATTAGGGATATGAGGTGGGGTGCCTAAATTTTATTGAATATAGTTTGTAAATGAAATTAAAAGTTAGTGAGCAATAGGCTATCGTGGTGAGGAGGGATGAGCAAAATCTGGTGACGAGAGTTTTATGTACGGAAATTGACGGATACAAGAGTAGAAGCCGACCAAAGAAAAGATGAAGATGCGGGACAGAAGAAGTAGTTAAAAACGGAAGTTAGTTAGTAAGTAACTTTTTTGTGCATCGGCAATGAATTCTATGTTCTGTGTGTGTAGAATCAATAGTACACGTTGAGCTTGTTTAATTTCAGTCTAGAACTCGATACATAATATTATAAATGTATGTATATGTATTTATAATGTCCCAGCATATTATAAATATACAAAAAACTGTTTCTTAAGTAGATCAGAAAACGTAATCGGCATTGCATTACCTATTTTGTAGTATAACATAGGATTAAATTAATATTATACATTACTATTTTTACACTTGTGTTAGTTCCATAATAATTTACAATTCTTTTGCATAAATATACATTATAATTAGGTGATTAGCAAATAATGGCCGTGAGGTTTTATTATCAGATTTTCTCATAGACTATATCCATTATTGCATTGGCATTGCGGATCGGGTTATGTATTTTACAGAATGAATATAACGCGCCAGTGCAGATTTCAATGGGTATCGATATTTAAAGTTATCTTAAAACTCAATAGCGGATGACTTACTGGTACCGTAAGAACATTGTGGTGTAATCTTAACAAACTTCTGTCTCCGTTTTACATTGTGTCACAATGCCACGTGATCAATAACATGCTATTATACTTTAGGTGTTAAGAAGTTATATAATATAGCTAATTTGTTTGTCTGTAGGTATAGCTCAGAAGGGTCAAGAATGATGTAAAAAAGATTAAATTATGAACGAAGAATTAAGGTTAAATATTGTCGAACTTTGTTTGGCAACCATTAAAATGTTGTGACGCTACTCAAATGTTTTTCTTAAAATTTTCCGTTTTATTTTTGCACGTGTCTCGGTTTAAGGAATTTGTACATTTAGCTAAGCTAATTGAGAAGGCGTTCAATTCTCCACGGTAGTTTTTTGTAAGTGATTTCAATAAAATTGTTTCTGGCTTTGATCAGTAGATATTAAGCATTTTAATTTGTTTCTAGATGTATTTCCTGGTCTTTACTGATTGGATTCACAGACATACGTATAAGATATACATTAAAAGAAAAATGAAATACTAAAGCAAGGACCACGTGACAATTTTTTTCACTTAATATGTGTAAATAAATAATCAGACTTTCTTTATACTTTAATTTTAAACAAGATTTAAGTAACAAAGTTTGCCTCAGATGTTATGATAGTGATTACTAGCAGTTTAAGTGATTGTCAATTTATTTGGTTGGGAGCCCTGGTGAGTTTTCCTCATTTTCTTCTCATGGAAGCTACTATGAACCACACAGGTAACATCATCAGTAATATATGAGTATTTTGACGAAATAATAATAAAGGATGCAGAAGGTGGAGGACTGGGTGCTATGGCGCCCATTGGGGCGAGGCCTACGTCCAGCAATAGGCTGCAATAGGCTAATTGATTTATAATAAAAATAAGAAATTGCCCCCACTAATTTGTAATTGACAGCGTTGCTGCAATGTGACTGAAAACTTTAGTGACTCTATCAAGATGGAATTTAGTGTGGACAAGTATGCAGTCATGCATGTGAAGAAAGCGTGATAGTAGAATTCGAAGGAGTCGAACTTTCAGATTCAACAAAACGCAGATCTCTGACTGCCACTGAAAGCTAGAAGTATCTAGGTATATCACAGTCATTGGGAATACCTGAATCTCATATGAAACAGGCGTTGCAGGAACGCTTCTTTGGACGTCTGAAAAAAATACTTAAAAGTCTTTTATCAGGGGGTAACAAAATGCGTGCCTGCAACGGTTGGGTCATGCTGGTTCTGATGTATTCCTTTGGCATACTTAGATGGACTCAGACCGAATTAGATGTCCTCGACAGGAGAGTCCGTACACTGGTGACTACACTCCGAATGCACCACTCACGTTCATCGGTAATGAGGTTGTATTTCCCGCGAAAGTTTGGGGGTCGCGGTCTCTTAAACATTAAGACCCTGCACAATCGCGAGATATACGACCTTAGAGAATATTTTCTTCATACTGATGTGGGAGTGCATCGTAATGTGGTCAGCAGTGGACGATGGACTCACTCCGCTCGCTCTGGCTAAAGAGAACTGGCGCAAGCCTGTAGTACTTAGTACTAATGATCGCAGGATAGTATTTAAGGGCAAAGAACTTCATGGTCGTTTTTATCGTACCCTAAATGGGTCTGATATAGACATTAAAGCATCGAAATCTTGGCTACGGTTTGGTGATCTTTTCGGGGAAACCGTAGGTTTTGTCTTTGCAATTATGGATGAAGTTGTTATGACGAATAACTATCGTAAATATATCCTGGAAGATAGTACGGTGGACATCTGTCGGGCATGCCACCGTCCCGGTGAATCTATCAGGCACATTATTTTTGGTTTTTCTCATCTTGCTAACGGGAAATATTTACACAGACACAATCAAGTGGCCAGGATTGTACATCAACAACTTGCCCTTAAATACAATCTTGTGCATTCAGAGGTGCCACATTACAGGTATGTGCCCCACCCAGTTATCAAAAATGGTCGTGCCACATTGTATTGGGATCGATCTATCATCACTGACAGAGCTATTGTTGCCAATAAACCTGATTTAGTGCTGATAGACCGATTAGAGCGACGCGCAATGATTGTCGATATCGCTGTTCCTCATGACAAGAACCTTGTGAAAGTTGAAAAAGACAAATAAATCAAAAATTTGGATTTGTCTCACGAGATTGTCGATATGTGGAATGTCGATTCAGCGATCATTGTTCCGATTGTCATATCTGCTCATGGATTAATAGCCAAGAGCCTCGATCAATACCTTAAGAAGCTCGCGCTAGACGGTTGGATCAAGGGACTGATGCAGAAGGCAGTTCTTCTCGACACGGCCCGTATAGTGAGGAGGTTCCTGTTTTTGGAGCCCTAATCACCGGTGTCGGTGGTCTACCATTTTTTATATTTTTTAATATATATATATATATATATATATATATTGTTTAGCACACACTTAAAAATATAAATTATAAGTATTAAGGATAATAAAGAAGAATAATAATAATAATAACTTCACACATCTCACACACGGCCGTCTGATCCCAAACTAGGCAGAGCCTGTGTATGGTAACAAGACTGCTATACTATATATATAAAACTATATATATAAAAATGAATCCTTATTTCCCTTGGTCACGGCGTCACGTGTAAACGGCTGGCCCGATTTCGCTAATTCTTTATTTTTTGTGTTTGTTATTGTTAGGAGAAGGTTCTTATGAAAGAAAAAAATAAGAAAGTTGTGCGGAATATTAGAAAATTTAAGAAAACTTAACGAGGGACTTACGCTGGTGAAACCGCGGGGCGCAGCTAGTTATAGATAAATTACACCCAGACACAGATGAAAGGACAGCTGACTGTGTTTACTACCTATCCTTCATACGCAACGTAAACAATTGTCATCAGGCGAAATGTGTGCTTGTTTACCACTCATTTGTTAGGAATCTCTAAAAAAAAAAAATATTAGATTATCAAATTTATTTTTTCATGCTATTTTTATAATTTATATGACTTTACTTTTTTGTTACTCGATTGCTGAATAATTAGTAGGACTAAGAAATAATCATCTGTAAGGTATGTATATGTATATTACGTAATCTTTCTTGCTCGTCAATACAGTTAGTAAACTAAATTTAGAATGCTACGGTTTGTTATTGAAAATGTCTGCTGGTTCGTCAAACGATCGATAAATGACCATTACGGTCAGCAATTCTACATGACACATAACATGTTTGGCACTCTTTAACCTGTGGCAACTTTAACCACAATAGTTACTAACGATATTTATAGACCTGCCATAAATGTAGGTACGTTGACCGGCTTGGAATAAGAGTAGTACAGGGAATTTTTATTATTTTTTTTACCGTTAACCGTCTGCATCAGAGTTCGCTTATAGATATAAGAATAATTAGAAGGAAGGAAGAAGAATTCTTCAATTTATTTAAAATCGTGTGGATTAAAAATTTAAAGAAGATAACATTGCGAGGAAGGACGGTACATATTACTAGTTTATTTCGAGACATATGTAGGGCGCTACATAAGTTTGGTCGTATGCGAACTAGATATTATAACATTGTGGTTTGAAGTCATATTATGAATAAACTCGGAGGGAAGGAATCGTTTGTTAAATACTAAATTAATTTTCTAGTATAATGAAAATGCGGGCTTATTTCATTATGATATTCGTGGAATTATTTTGAATAAATTTAAGCGTAACTTAACTAAACAAAAATGTTTCGCGGAAATGAAGGAAACTTGTCAATCTCCAAGGGCCATAGTTCCAGTGGGATACTGGAGCAATGTGTTCAGCACCTGGTTTATACGTATGAAGAGCTGTATTACTGCCAATGGAGAATACTTCCAAATAAAAAAATATTTTACCAATTTGTAGCGTCTTAATACATATAGTGTACCGGGAGGTATAAAAGCCCTACATAAGCAATGTTTGAGATAATGAATGGAAACTAGCTTACAACATAGCAAATACAGTAACACATAACTATTCTATGATTTTTTATTAATGTATAGGTATTTATAATGAAATCGGTCCCAAATCTAGCCCTCTTTTTTATGGTATAGGTGGCAAACGAGCAGACGGGTCACCTGATGGTAAATGACTACCGCCGCTCATGGGCACCTGCAACTCGAGAGTCACAAGTGCGTTGCCGCCCTTTAAGGTGGGAGTAGGAGAATAGGGGAAGAGGTGGGAGAAGGGAAGAACGGGAATAAGGGAGAGGGAAGGGTTAGGGCCTCCGGTAACCTCACTCACGCGGCGAAATGCAATGCAAGCATTGCTTCACGGCCGGTTTGCTGACGCCGTGGTAATGAGCGGAGTCGAGCCGGCCCATACGTGCCGAAGCATGGCTCTCCCACATAGAAAGTAGTAAACAGCTTGTTTACGGATATATCAAAGTTATTTTTTGGTCATTAGTATTATGTAAACCAGCCCCTTAGCCTTGAACTCCATGGCCTGCCCCTTAGATATTCAATTTCCTTTAACCATAATCTACTACATAACCGTGTCTACTCTATGCTATTTCAAAAACCTACAAACGTATCTACCTACTTGATTAAAATAAAATAATAATAAAAGCTTTTGTTGAACTACTCACGCTTCGCCTTACAGGACTGGTAGGAGAGAGTGATAACAATAAAATAGAAATTCGATTATTAATTTATTCATTATTGATTTCTATGCATATTGTTTTTCTAAGAGTGATTTATAACAATGCATCTTTAAAGTTGATAGAAAATGCGACTGATAGAAACTTTTATAGCGCGTAGGCATGTTATTATTAGAAATAGCAATTCAAAATATAGTATGTTTGCATAAGTTAAATAGAAAATCATAATAGTGGTAGTCATTATGGATGTGCATATTATCTGTACTTTATTATAAAACAAAGAGCTGACTGGTATTCGTCTGTTTGTCTTTTGGCATTCACTCGCGCGTTTATACAATAGTTTGTGTTCGTAAGGTCTGCTTTAGTAGAGGACGAGAGAATTAATTGTAATCGTAATAATTTATCACGATACACATTATATTTTTATTTATACAAAACTGAATCTACAACAAAATCCGTACTGAAAATCAAAAGTGAAGTTTTAATTCCATTTTCAATGTTAAGTAAAAGACTACGAGTATGTAAAAACAGTATAAAATTTTCTTAAAAATCAACCGACTTTAATTTACCTAATCATAGTTGAAACCTACTTTAATAACTTTCCCCCCGTGAAGTATGATTTTTAATTTAAAAAAATACATATTATATGACCACTATGGAGATTTACCCTACTCTTAAAAAAATACATTGAAACCTGTGAAATTTCAGAATATATCGTATTACAACATTTTGGACAAAAAACGTATAAAAATATTTTTTGAAATTGTTAAAATGCATAAGTTTGGATTGCTTTCGTAAACAATCTACTTAAAATCCATCTGTGTCGATTAAAAAAAAACATTGGAAAGCAGCGTCAGTTAAGATCGCCTAGAAAGCTTTGGTAATATTCGTTGAAAACGCATACACTCATGCACTTATATAATTAAGTTAAATTCCATACACAATGGTCAGAATAAGACTAGAAAGGAGGAAAAAGAAATCTAAATAAAGGTTTTACCTACCACCTACCTAAGTAGGTACTTTTTTCTATGAATTAGGAATGTTTTCGCGGATTTGTATCAAATTTGGAACACAGATAGTATCATGGATGAACACAGGCACACATGAACTGAGATTCACTTGGGCGAAGTTGCGGACGAAACCATAGTAAATAAAGATAATTGGATATAGAACTACTGCTCATATTTTTTTGTCTGCAATTTTATTTTATTCAGTTCATAGGTACATTAGTTCATATTAAGAAACAACGAAATTATTCAGTTATAAATATTTTTATTCTGAGCTCATTAAACTTCGTTTTCATGCGCACAATATGAAATTGAAGCGAAGTAGACTAATGGTTCTACTTAAAGTTGCATAACCGATGTGAAACGTTACTTCTAGTAGAAAGATAATCTATGGTATGAGTGTAGAATAAAGGGACACTAATGACGAAAACTTTTAGTTCACTCATATTTTTGATAGTATCCCGATATCATAATATACTTGGTGAAGCTTTGCAACGTTCGTCTAATAACGCAAGAGGTGCAGCACCATAAATAATAAGTAGTTACAACTGACCCCACAAAAGGAGTACTACCTTGATGACGTAAAAGTTTAATTAACAATACAATTTTGCAACAAAAAGAAGGCACTTTGGACTTTTTTTTATAACAAAAAAAATCCAGAGCGCCCAAAGATTTCCGTTCTAAATCCTCCTTCTACTAATTCTTCTTCGGTTTCTTAGAAATATATATCATAGAAGTAAGTCTGTTCGACCAAATACGTAAGAGGAGAGCTAAGGTCTTGAAAATAGACATATCAAAGTATCGTTCTTATAACAAAAGTTGAGTTCATATAAATTGATATATTTTGCAAAATACTGATTGTGAGATTAATTCCACAATCAGTATTTTGCAAAATAAAGCATCTGGCTAAAGTTATCTTTAGCAGACGCTTTAAAACTCAGGAATAATGAAGAACCTTTCCTCGTAGTAGCAAGCCTATATTTTGTATGATACATGCGATAACAGCTACAATAGAAAACCAAATATTTCCCGCACAGTGTCATATTTTAGGGTCGTATAGAATAATATAACGTGCTATCAGTTTTGGGAAAATTCTTGATTTTTAATACAGAAATTTTATTTTGAACTAACTGTACTTGAAAATTAACAATTGAAGCTAAATAAAAAATGAAATGTTTAAAATTTACATGAAAATTCTTTAAATGTTGTTTAAAAATGTGCAGCTAAAACAGAACAATCATTAAAAATATATATATATATAAATATTTATTGCTTGATATAACGCTCCTAAAATTCGACCACAGCTGACTATACCATCCTGTATAAGAATGTGGATGTATCATATATAAGACTAAACTTTAAGTACATAGAATTTTTATCGTTTCTGATTTGATTGATCTATTACTGCATACAAACTGACAGAATTTAGAGCCCCTATCAGTATCTGATAGTGAACTTTTTTTAATTAATATTCTCTATAACATATAAGTTTGCGATAGATCAGTAAGATTTATTAAAATTTTATCCCTGATTCGTACCTTTCCCAGAAATTTTCAGCCTTGATAGGTTCCGCTAGGGTTTTAATTTAGTAGCCTGGATGTTTTGCATCCCTTGTACGTGTTTTAACAGTTTATGTGTACGATCAAGCTTGACAACGTTTTTGACCAGTACAGAAAGATCAATGATATGCATTGCTTCATAAGTTTGTTACCTATATGTTTTAGTGACATTACTCACTTAACTCACGTCATGACGATAATAACGAATAAGATTTTTAGTACTTAAATGCAGATAAAGTTTCAATTATAACATATTAATTCCAAAAGTCAAAGTAGATAATGCCTATTATATTTTATAGGTACGTTTTTATGTTATTTTATTTTATGTTTTATTTTATGTAATGTTTAAGAAATGGAAAAGAAAATTTCATCATCACCACTATTTTTTACTTATATATCATCGGTAACACTACGTACATTCCTGCTGGACGAGTGTTTTATTATTTTCTTTTAAAGTAACTTTGCACGTTATAATTTTTTTTAGTAATTATATTTTTGAAGAAAAAGGAAAACAGATCCTGCTTCCAATATACTTATAAAATATTCCAAATAGAATCGAATTCCTATAAATTTCACAACGTAGGACATAATTAAATCGTTTACTAACTATTTTACCACGATGTACAGTAAGAAAGCTCGCGTATAAAAAGTAAAAAAAATTACTGAACAACCGGCTCCGAAAAGAAGTTACGTAAAGTTTGGAGATAATACGAGTTGCTCTGAACACTAGCCGTACCTTTGTTAGATATGAACAGTTTTTGTATCACATTGAACACTGCATTGTTTTTATCCAACTTTTAACACGTAAAACACACTAGTTGATGTCCGTACGAAGTCATACGTATAACTGATGAACGAAGAGCTTGCAAGACAACTTGCCACAGGTATAATTTTCACGGTTGTGTTAAGAATCCAAATAAAGGTGGTCGGTGCCGTAGTCGCGTCGTTTGTGTTCGGGTACCTACTATGTGGAGTAAGGTTGTATCGAAAGAACATTGTATCACTTCGTCCGGTAGGAAGAAAGAGACGAAATGTGAATGACGGAGCCTTTGCATAGATTAACAGTGACTGCGCGTAGAATAGTCATTCGAATAGTAGGTACTACTGGTTTACTTCTTAAACATTAAAATACACTCAAGGCTAATAAATAACACTAACACACATGAGGTGGTTTTTTTTATTTACACTTTTTCTAATCAATTAACCAACACTTTTTACTGTATTTTTACTTTTAAGTTATTTAAAGCTGTTGTCCATTACATATGCTTAAAATCTGTTCTGTTGTAAGTCTTAGTTCACACTAATATGACGATTGTACTACATTTGTTTTAATTATGTACATTGTTAGGTTTGCAATTTTTTAAATAAACTGCACTTCTGAAATTTTGTGAAAATTAAGTAAATAGATCTAAACACAAATACATCTTATATTAGTTTGTAACATAAAAATGTAAAACTTGCTCCATTGTTATTAGGTACTTAACTTAGAATATGTGTTTACACAAAAATTAAAAAACAAAATCTTATAATATCTTTGTTTCTTTTCTCTGACTTTAATTTTTGGAAGTAAGTTCCTTAGTGCATGTTACACTTCACGCCGGCGTATGTGGGCTAACCGGAAAAAAGTGTTAGCGCAACGAAAAATGCTGACCGCGAATTGATTTATTTTATTTTAACGCCTTCTGTGGATTCTGCTCGGTACTACTGTAATTTGATGTTGGTTGTATACTTATTATTCATTTATTAGTTAGGGCAACTTTCACAAATGGCGCCCATTTAATTACGAGTTTTTACAATATTTACTATATCTTGATACAATAATTTCGTTCCAACCAGGTGTCCCAAAGATACTTCATTCGTTTTATTTCTTAAACTACTTACTACTACATGGAATAGAAAATTACATTAAAAGCCAAAATGTAGCAAGAAGTTCCACGAGGTATAAAATGTACATAATAAATTTCGTTTACAAGATATTTGAAGACATTACGCATAAAGAAGCTCATATTATAGCATTGAACCCTCTACCTTTTACTCTTTGTAGTTGACGTCATCAATGTAAAATGTTAGCAACGCGTACGCAATCGCCGTCTCTTTCTTGCGCTGAGCTCCCATACGACTCAAGGATACAGTGCACTCTTCAGTTCACTGCTCCCGCTCAGCGCCGAAGCCTTAGCTGCGCATGAGTGTCCAACTGTTTTTTTACTTCCCGAACTCGTAAAAATATTTTGAATTGCTATTATTTTGTAAATATTCTTGTTTTATTTTGGTACGACTTTTTCCTTACCTAATTTAGCACAATTTCTATTTAGGTTAATTTTCTAAAACTACTTTTTACCCGTAAATGATAAATAGCAGTTATTGTAGTATTAAATAAAATGTAGGTATTGGTTAGAAGTAAATCTATTCCAGTAAGCACATACAAGCAATTCAGTTTCCAATAGTCCGGTAATGAACTTGCACGACTCAACTTTTTTTATCGATACAGACGAGTTTTTATAGAGACAGCTGATGTTATTAGCCAGCAGCAATTTAATTTAATAGCCTGGGTAAATATTTGTTCAAATTAATTTAAAAATAGGGGTGACCTTCGTGATGACATTTTAGTATATCTAACTGTAGAGAAACGATTATATCTTTTTAAATAAGAAGTATAATATTTCTTACAAGGACAATTGACAAAAATTGTTGAAATAATGTAGTTCTATAGATATTATAGTGACATTTTGTAGTGCTATCTTCTCATATATATTAAGTGTTGCTTTATTTACAAAACACTGTTAGAAATGTTGAAATTCTGTATTTTAGGCAATGCAATAATAATAATAACTCCACACATCTCACACACGGCCTGATCCCAAACTAGGCAGAGCCTGTACTATGGTAACCAGACTGCTGATAAACATACTTGTATATTTCTAAATACATACATATTATAGATAAATTACACCCAAATACAATACAAATTATCGTGCTCATCACACAATTATTTGTCCTGGGTGGGAATCGAACCCACGACCTCTGGCTTAGCAGTCAGGGTCACTAACCACTAGACCAACAGGCCAGTCAAATGTTAGGCATCTTTTTATAGATCATTGGGTTTTTTTTTCTAGGACTGTTTACCATTAGGCTATATTGCCTCGAGGTCTATATGACTTAAGGTTGACCCAATTAGGGACGTCGATACACTGTATGAAAGTTATTATAGTGATTACACCTAAATATACAGTGTACTATTCCGTGCGCGATTTTTAAGTATATCTATATTTCGTTCATGTTCTAGCAATCTATTCAAGCGAGCGTTCTAAATCCTAATTCCCATCCGTTGAGTAGCTTTTCCGTAGTAACTTTGGAGTACAACGCTACGAACGTACGAAGAACCAGAAATAAAGTCGAAAAGTCTCACTGGGCTGACAACGGCACCGTAAGCAACACTACAGTATGTTATTTTGTTGAGAGTTGAGACTTTGGTTGGCGCCACATCAACTTTGAATCTTTCGCGTTACATAATGGACGTATCTGACTGGGACAGTCCATCCATTTCACCTAATAGTACATCTAATATATTATTGAGGTTAAATACACTATTTTGAAGCTTAATAAAATAAACTGATTTGACTGAGTGATTTTCATTATCCGGTGTTCCGGTTCCGTTATCGGGGCAGACGGCAGTGTCATTGTCAGCCGCTGCACTTATATTGGCGCTCAATGTGATCGATTGTATAATATATGTATAATAATATAATGTATGTTGTATTTAGAACGTAATATGAATTTAAGTGAAAATGTTTTTGTATGTAACAAATAGTTTACATGTTTTATACGGCTCTAATTAATTTAAAGTAATAAATCATGTTCAAGGTATCTTGTAATCTTAAAATAACTGCTGTCTTGTCTAGAACATAATTAAAGCAATACTAATTGCATTTGCCTCTACCTACCTACATGTGGGTTAAATTACAATAGAGAACTTTTTAATCGTCATTCGGCTGCTTTATTATCTACTACTTAAATATAGATGCTTGAAGAGGTTTAATTTAAAAAAGAAATAGGCAGTCATGGTACTGGCGACAGAAGTGAAAACTTAAAATGGAACGACGAACTTAAAACGTCACATTAGCAGGTTGGTGTCATTAATTAATAAAGAGCTGACATAACTCAATGTTTAGATTAGCGCCCTCTAGTAGATATGTATCTTAGCGTGACGGTTACGCGAGTTCAGTGTTTTTTCCCCATAGCAAAAGTGCACAAACGTGCCTAAAGAAGTTTTCACTTCAAAAATATTTTATTAGCTATAACCATCTGCGTGTCTAAATACAGTACATATTGTATTTACTATTAATTTCACATATTATATTTCAGCGCAAGTAGCACATAACAAATTGATACATTGATCCTACGATACATTTCAAAGCTTATGTAACAAACACAATCAGCGAGAAAGCAAAAATGCAATAGTGTTATTGCAATGGTATAGCAGTTATCATAAAACCTGCAAAACCGAAAAACTTACAAAAACCTAAGAAGGTATAAAATAATTTGGCGACAACGGAAGGATAGGTAGTATCTACATCTAGTTCCGTAGTTACATAATATATGTAGCAGCATACCGACCTCACTGCTGACGAAAAGATAAATTCCCGAGAAAAGTACCTCAGAAACCGGGCATTACAAAGGGCGGCTGATAGGTTTGGTTACATGCGAGTGGTGACACCGCTGGTATTGTCCGGGATTGCAGGCTCCGGTTCATTTGTACTGAAATACTGGCTTTTGAAAATACGGCTATTGCCAGTGTCCGTTTAAATAATAAAATAGTAGGTTCATTTTAATTATTAAAAATAATAAAATGCAATTGAAGAGTATTACTAAGTACTGACCTCACTGTGCACTTTATTAGTATACTGCACAACAGCTAAGCATATGAAAAAATAAAAATTACACCAGTTTCTTAAGACATGAACTCATTTGAATATTTTTATGTTCCGTCTAGCAACTTTATATTTTTTACGTGGTACCATTTAATGCGATAGTGTCACATCCACATTTATATTAATTATTCGTCTTCATAGCACTCAAACCCTCGTTGGATGCAAGAAAACGGTTACTTTTACCTAGTAACTATTTTTCATTTCAACCATTAAACATTAGACGGATATGTCGTAGATCCCGTTACCGACCCATTAGATAAATACAGAGACCATTAACATCAGAACAATGGCTAGGAACAAATACTGGGCCCACATATTATTGCCGAGTTCACCGTCTAGACATTGAATTTATCGGAATTCAGGACTTGGATCAACCGGAATTCACATAACCGACATTCAGAGCTTCGGAAACAGTTCAAATTTTGAGCGTAGAACTTTTGAGTTGAAGTTGAAGGACTTCTACAATGAGCTACATTATAGCTTTACAAATAAAGTAAATAAAATAAATAAAGAAAATAGTAAATAAAATAGATGCTGACACCTATTTTAACAGACTTCAAAAAAGGAGGAGGTTCTCAATTCGACTGTATGTTTTTTTTTATGTTTGTTACCTCAGAACTTTTGACTGGGTGAACCGATTTTGATGGTTCTTTTTTTATTTGAAAGCTGGTGCTTCCCGTATGGCCCCATTTCAATTTGGTCCAGTTCTGACAATGGCATCCATGAGGAAACCATATAAGTCTTTTATGGAATAGTTTTTGTTTTGAAGTCGGTTTTTTTTTAAAGAGTTACTAGTTGTGGCGGTAGTTCGATTTCCACTCAGTGCAAATTATTTATATGCATGAATAGTTACGTTTATTTGCGTTGGGTTAGATTGATGTCACGTTGACAGCATAGAATTAACTTGAATTGATGAATGATTTCAACATCTTGTAGTATTTTTTTTTATTTGACCATTCCATATAACAATTTGTTCCTTTTTACAGAATAAAACAAATTATGACCTTAGTTGTATTTGCTACTAAATTCGTACTTGAATAGAGAGTGTAGTTGAACCCAATTACAAATAATTAATCTTATTTGTAAAGTACTTACTTGATCTTCGTCTCGGTAGTCAACAATGTCGCTTCTGAAAATAAAAACGCATCTTTTATAAAGACATAGCTGACAAGTCAAGAGAGTTTAGTAAGGGGTTTGGTACATCATCTACTTTTGACAAAACTAATAGCCAATAGTCGTGTAAAAGTGTCTGAAATGATCTTTTTACAAAATTAACCATTCATACATCATTAAGTAAATGTTTCTTCGACTTGGAGTTGTCCCATTCTAGCTTGCTGTAACTCAACGTTTATGTAATGATCACCACCCACATTGTAATGGTGTGTTCACCCAATAGTGTAGTGTAGGCAATATAATATTGACCTCTTGTGATTTGATGCACATATTATTTTTTATTATATTATAGTCGTCGCCTAAATTTCCCTCGTACACATTACATTTTCATTATACGATTTTAAAAAATGAAAGAGGTTCATAATCAGGTTGTATTTTTCATGTTTGTTAACCGACTTTAGTTGTTAATATTATTATGTTAGGCATGCCTAAGGGGAAGGGGGGGGGGGGAATTCAAAATATTAACTAAAAACTACCTTAGTACTACGTAAGCTTATTACAATTTTGAAGATAACTGGTATTAAACTAAGAACATACAGCATACGATATGCAATAGAAGAAAGCAAAATGTTCATTCTAAAGGTAAGAGTCTGCTTGAACACCGCATTTCAATCAAATAAAAGAAAGCTTTAATTTGAACATGCAAGTAACAGTGCCGGTGTTGTAAGAGTTTATAGGCACTAGTAGTTCTTTGTCACCAAGCGGGCTGGATGCTTGTTTTTCAACTTAGTTGTATGTATAAATTAAACATTGAAGTACCCGACTGCGTTCAAAATACCAACTAATTATACATATAGTTGTTGACATTTTTGTAATCTTCTTTTATAACCCTTTAATTGATACCCTACTGTACAGGTGCGAAAAAAATTAACTGTATTGGTTTTTTATAATTTTAATATACCCAGGGACACGCACACAACACAGAAAAATCTAACGACTATATTATCATTCTTCAAAATCGGTTCAACCACTTAGTAATTACGAGGGAACATAGAGATTGACATACATACATGCAGGTCAACAGGTTAAACCCTCATTTTGGGCTAAGCAGCAGTCGCGTAATAATAATAATAAGACAATAGTCTCGCTATTCAAAAGTTGTGGCGTGGTCGTACTTTATTTTTTTCTTTAGTTCATTGTTCTCTAGTGTCTATGATGAGTTAGAAAACCTACAAGTGCGGTATGCTGAAGTTATTTCGTCACTCGAAAATGTGATGAGTTCACGTAATTCACTTGTTATTTTCACGATTTAATGTAATTTTAAAAGCAAACGACTGATGGTATTCATCGCTTAATTAATACTTGAACTGCAAGTTTTTATAATCCACTACAGAAATATCATCGTATAAATGTATTTATTATAAAACTCACCTGGAACGAATCTTTTTAATAACAGGTCGCTGAGCAGTGCTGTCATGTATTCTGACTTGTGTCGGATCTATCTCTTCGCATTCGTCATCGTCAAATGGCATCTGACCAGTTCTCCTAGCTAATATCGAGTCCATAAATGGGCTGTATATCTGTCCAGATGTACCAAGGATATCATCAATATCGGTATATCGAGAAATATATTTATTCATCCCTTTCTGATAAGTATTCGTCGTTCGTCTATATTGACGATTGTTTTCATAAGGCGAAGCACGGCCTCTATAGTCTTCAGCTTCTTTCGGAGTTTCCAAACCCTCAGGACTTCTCCTAGCCCCTAGAGGTTCATCATCAGGAAGATGTAAGGGAAATGGTGGAATGTGTGATGGTGGAACGTATACCTGGACCTCAGAATCTGAAGAGTCGCTTTCATCTTGAGGTGGAGGAGTTGGTAACTTTTCTATACCTTCTGGAATGTTCTTACTACTTGATAACCACCAGGGTCTTTCCCCAGATTCAATATGTCGAATTCTTCTTAATGGAAAATTACGTTCAGAGTCAGATTTACTTAAACCTTGACTGTGATTTTGATTATGTTCTAGTTTGCCACTATTCGTCGAATTTTCATTGCTAGTAAGCCACCAATCCTTTTGATCTCCTGATTCTATATGGCGTACTTTGTAAAAGTTAAATTTCTCACTTTTATCACTGTCACTGGATGATTTTCTGGGGGGACTAAGTCTTTCTATACCTTCTGGTATATTAGCGCAACTATCTAACCACCATGGTTTATCTTCATCAGCAAACTTGCATTTCTTAATAATTTTATTCGAATCTGATTTTTCAGAGTTATTTGCGTATAAAAATTCACTTTCTTGTTTGTTTCCACTGTTAATACTATTTGATTCCATCCACCACGCCTTTTCACCTGACTCAACATGTCTAATTTTTCTTGGAATATTTTTTTCAGATGGAGACTTTAGACTCTCACTACTTTGTAAGCTGGTTTTCTTATCAGGGTCAGATTCGAACCTCCAAGTATCTCCGGATTCTATAGGCTTGATTGCTTTAAGTTGGACTAGATTGTCGTCATTTGAAGCTATAATATTAGTAGTATCAATTTTACTTTTGTTGGATTTATTACTCTCTGTTGTGAGGTTAGAAACATCTTTACCAGTTGATTCCGAATTAGAAGTCTCCAACCAACGACTATTATCACTACTTTCTTGATGCCTCTTAAATAGATTCGTAACAGGGGCTAGGGCTCTTATAAGAAAAGATTTAGCTTCTTCAGTTCCATTTTCATTTCTTATCGGAGACAACTGTTTCGCTGAACGATCTGTAGGTATGGATATCTCATCGGCAGACGTTCTAGAAATTTCATTAGTCTTGGACTTAGAAACACTTTCTTCTTCGCTAATTGAAGACTGTGTCGATAAAGTCAAGCTAGAGTCTGGACTGTTACTATCTCGCGACTTGGAATGTTTCAACTTCGAAGGTCCGTTTTGTAAATCACTACTAGATGTAGTCTTGGATATACTTTTTAGAATAGATACATTTTCACATGATTCATTTCCTTGATCATTTGACTCTGGAGAACTAACAGATTTAGTTCGCTTTTTGATAATTTTTTTTTTAGAGCCTGAGTCGGAGGAGGAGTCACTGCTGGTTTTCTTTGCTTTAATCTTTTTGATTTTAGCGTTGGCTTCTGTTTTAGGTGCTTGTGGTGGTAATTGGCTATTTGTTATTGTAATTTCTGGTGATACTAATTCAGCAGATGCTACTGGGCTTTTTGCACGTTTTAGTTTTAAATTTACATTTATTATTATTTCTGATGTATCATCACCTTTATTTGGCTCAGTAGCATAAACAGATACGGTGTCATTATTTAGATTGGAAAGGTTATTAAAAGAATTACTGTTGATAACTTCTTTGTTACTCTGTTCAGTTATGGAATTCGAGTAAGAAGAGTTTTCTATTTTTTCTGGTTCAGAACTATGACTGCGACCAGATTTTTCATTTTGACTTAAATTTGAGTGGTTTCCCGGACTCTCTCTTAAATTAGAATATTGTGTAGAATATCTACCGGCATAACCAGTATAGTTACTACTACTTGGAGAATAATATGACCAATTTGTCATACTAGTCCGTGCAGTACTACCGAATCGACTGGTTCGCGTAGGGTCATCTAATCTGTCTGATTGTATTTCTTTGTCTACCATTGAAGGCTTTTTTTTTGCTCTTGTCATTGTTTTTTCTACAGTTTTAGCCATATCAGCCCTCCTGCTTCGCACGTAGGCAGAGGAACCAGGAGGTGTTGGTGAAGTATGACGAGTCACTATAATAACTGTTTCTGTATCATTATCTGGTTCTTCTGTTTGCATATTATTTGTAATGATGTTTTGACTTGTTTTATTTACTGCTTCTTGTTGCAATTTCGATTCTTCTGTGATAACTGGGCTCGAAATACATTTGTCAGCTTCAATTTTTACTGAATCGGTATGGTTTACTGGAGAAACGGAAGTTCGTTTTACAGTAGGTGGGCTTCTTAAATAATTTGATGGTAGTCTATTAGCTATTGCATATCTGTTTATGGTTATTTCTGGCTTCACTTCAGCTCTTGACGAAGGTCTTGAGTAGCTATTAATAGATAAATCAGTTTTTGTATCTGTCCTTGACGACGGTCTTGAATAATTATTGACAGTTATTTCAGATTTATTTTCTGACCTGGATGCCGGCTTCAAGTAGCTATTTATGTTTATTTCAGATTTTGGTTCAGTTCTAGATGAAGGCCTGGGGTAACTATTTAAGGCTATATCCGCTTTCGCTTCTGTTCTCGACGCAGGTCGTGTATAGTTTGAAGTTCGAGGGTATATCTTGTAACTCGACAGGCTACTGTAGCCTGTAGACTTGTCAGTCTTAATTGGAATGTCTTTATCGCGATCCCCTGGACTGGGATCTCGACTTTTATCTTTATAATTTTTTATAGTTCTCCTTTCCGGGCTCAAATGCCGAGAAGATCGGCTTGCACTGTATTTTGATACCGGTGCAGGGCTAACGTCCCTATTTTTGTTGGTAGTGGTGATTGAGGGAACATTTAGTTTTGAATAGTCCTTTTTCTCGTATTTAGAAGTTGGTTTTTCAGTTTTACTTGCACCGTAGGCATCGTATTTCGAGACGGCATGCTTCTCTGTTTTGTTGTAATTGATATTAGCATAGCGATTAGCGATTGTCGAGATAGGGGTAGTATCTTCTTTAGTTGCTCGATCTGGACAAAGGATGGGAATGCTCGATGACTTGTAGGTCGGTGTATTGTTGATGTACTTTGCTGTGACTGTTGTCGGTCGTTCCATGGAGGTGCTTGAGGTAGTCCTTTCTCGACTCCGACCATATGATGGTGATTCATACTGTAATAAAAACATATCTATTATAGAGTAAACTGCTACCACAATTATAATCACAAAATATGTTATTATTCGTTTCTATATCGTTTCTATTGGCATCCAATTAGCATATCGTAAGGATGAGTGAATAGCGCATGGATAAAGGAATTTATAAGGTTTATAAGGTAGGCCTCAAAATACGTATACTAAAGAAGGGCCAAGTTAAAGGAGCCGTAACCGCCGAGTGCAAATGGTCTGATGAATGTGGAAGAGGCGCGAGCTATATGTCAAGATCGTGGCTTATGGCGTTTTATCGAATATGGAATAAGGCTAAGCATATGTGTATGTTATTATTCGCAATTAATCTATCGTGGTACTTCGTTGTAAAATGACTTCGGATTCATATTCTTCGTTCAACACCATCATACAGATTCGATCGTTTCTTACATGATTTTATAAATAGCTGAAGAGAACGCGTTTATACGAGTAGAGATTTTATTGAGCCCTTCGTTACTCTGGATATTTGAGAGCCTCGTAGACTGATTAATCATATATTAAATTTAGGTAATATGCTATCCAGACAAAGTTATGCAATTTTGTGCAATTGAATTTAAATCTATTTTGATGTGGCGTGTTGAGTGCAATTGAACTATGAATTTTATATTAGGCTGAAGTTTGTTAATGTAAAAACATAATTAATTACTTTTCTTAACACCTGCTCATTATATGCACCGCAATGTTTCTAATCTTTTGTTAGGTGAATATTGTTATTTCTCTAACAACATAAATTGCAAATGAAGAGAGGGATTTAACCAAAAAAAAACTTTTAAACAAAAAATTCAACCGACTGAACTGAAAACTGGAACTGGAGGAACTGAAAAGCGAAAAAATAAACTTGTTAGCCTAACTAAACACACTAATGTCTGACAATGCCGACTGAAATGCAGATAAAAGTTATGCAGCATCATACATAAAAAAAAAATATATACGGATTGAGGTGAGAACCACTTTCGTTTTTTCGTCGGTTAAAAATGAGACCGACTTCCGACTTCTTTGTTAAATTTAGGAACTTTCACCAGTTCACTTTTAAAACATATCACCCCTGGTTTAAATTATTTAAAACCTGTTCCTATACATAGAACAGAATCACAGTAAGCAAGTAGCGTATTATTCCATTTCTACATACACAGTTATAATATTCTTGGCCTAGAGTCTAGACAGAATAACTTCATTCATTCATTCATTTCAATTATCGTTAATGCCTGGTCTCGTGTTCGTTTGCTTGTCAGATCACTACTAAATATTAACGTGTGCATGAAGTTGAAATGCTATTTTATTTTAACAAAAGTAAAACGTACCAAATGGTTTCAAGTATTTGCGTATTTAATGCTTGCTACCAATGTCTTGTTTTTTGGACGCCATTTAACACGGCTTTCATTTTATATTTATGAATTGCTAACTGTGCCCCACTGTTTAACCCGAAAATAAAAAAAATACACTGATTCGTCATTTATTTATAATACTTCAGTACAGACTATTTTGTTCACAGTTCGTCTCTTCTTGGCAATATGTACTCGTTTCTCGTCGAGCATCCAAGTTAGTAGAAGTAGACCTGAGCCGGTGGCGCCACGTGTTTAAAGAGTTGCCGTCGGGGAAAAAGTGTTTTCGTATTTTGTATGTTTAAAATTGAAGAAAAATCTCTTTGGTTGTACTGTTTGTATCTGGCTGGTTTCAATATCAATAAATATAAAAAGAACTATCAAAATTTATATGCACTCATACACATAAACTAAAATATATAATACTGGACCTTTAGTGAGAGAGTTTTTTTCAAGATGGACGAATAGACGTCCATTTTTTTACGTTTTTGTTATTTATCTTGTTTAGTTATAAAACACTTGACATTGGCGGAATTACTGCGCTGATTCTTCGCGCGGGATAGAGTCCATAATAAAATAATACATAATACTGAAATTGATACCAGTTTAGGCAGTGATCAAGGATTACTCCTAAATATTTTGTGGAGAAGGTTCTGGTTGGCTAGATGGATTGATCGCGAAGGTTAGGTAGTTGGTTTTTTCAACATTCCACAAATTATGCCCAAGAGGACTGATTGTCAGGCCAAAAGTTCGTTCAGCCGAGATTCTGAATAAGAGATAGGCATATTATCCCGGACTTTTTTCTAGATGTACCAAGGACCAATACTTTTGCAGAACATTGTATTTACGTTTAACTGAAGTGGTCTGACAGACCACTCGGAACATTTTCTATTTTTTTCAGATTTTAAGTATTTCTTTTAGTCGTTCAATTGATATCTACGAATAAAAAGAGCGCTTTGCGCTCATCAATAAAAAGAGTTCAGAGTAATATTTGTGAACAAGGTAACCAACCTAGAAAACTCTAGGAACAATTCGCATAATTTGATGCTTTGTGATTTTTGAGAAAACAAGTGATTTTTATGTTATTGTTATTTTTAGGGTTCCGTACCCGAAGGGTACCTAACGGGACCCTATTACTAAGTCTCCGCGTTCATCCGTCAGTCTGTCTGTCAGCGGACTGTATCTCATGTGTGTATTTCCGTTGCCGCTATAACAACAAATAATAAAAATAAATTAAAATTTAAAGGGGGCTTCTCTACTAGAAACGTGTTTTTTTATTCGCTTGAAATGCTCACAGCGTTTGTAATGAAGAGTATTAAGTCTTGTACGATGGTGCGGAACCCTTCATGCGCGAGTTCGACTCGCACTTGGCCGTTATTTTTTAGTTTATTTAATTATTTAAGTGGAACCATAATTTGTTTTGTTGGTAAAAAAGACTGTTACATTAAAATAAATAAAGGTTAAGCTAAAGGTACAATATTTCTTTCCAAAAAATGACGTCTGTGATTTAAATGGTTATTATCATTAATAGAAAATAAAATTCTTTACTTTTGTTTTATTCCATCATAAACAGTTATATACACAATAATTAAAAGCAATTTTATTAGAAAAATACTAAAAATGACTAACTTTTCACATCAAAGTAACCTCACTGTTGTGTTTAGAATGAAACGACCGAGTGCGGGGCAAACACTGGTTTATTCTCTCCGAACTTATAGCTACCCTCACAACAATATTATATTACAACATCTTCCCCATAAAATAATAAAAAGGTTAACTAGTTAACCTTTTTACACATCACATGCAAATTTGACAATGTTTTTGGTTATACATACTGTGGTTGTACTATTACTAACTTAGAACATTTTTGTTAGAAACTTATACTAAAACAAACACTTCCTATTGTCTTACACTTTTTTTTTTTTTTTTATTTCCTTTTTTTTTTTTTTTTTTTTTTTTTATCTTAAATTTCTTTTTTAGCAATTCGTTGCCGAGCAACCTCTTTGGCTTTGCGAGCTGGTAGTGCGGGCGAGGGTGCCGGACGTATAAAAGTTTCTAGAGGACTTTCGTCCGGTTGTGATTTGCACTCATTATCTTTTAAATCTGCATCCTCACACGCATTACCGAATTGGTCATTATAACACTCCTCATTAAAATGACCCTGATGTACATGTTCATCAGGTTCACATTTGATTAGGTGGCGCCTATTGCGCCTGTATCTTGCCCCAATCTTATTTTGTATAATATATGAACGAGGAGTGTCTGCATGGCCGACCACTGTGGCCCTACTTCTCCTCTTGCCATCTACAACAATCACCGAATCACCCTTCTTTAAATTAGGTAATGCTTTACAGTTTTTATCATACAGAAACTTAGACTTATTTTGCTTATCAAGCATAGTTTGGTGTTCTACGGGGTCGACAGGACGAGGCTTTAAAAGTGTAGGATGAACTGGCAATTGGCAACGCAGTCTGCGACCCATGAGTAACTGAGCAGGAGAACTCAAACAGTCTCTCGGCGTATTACGAAAATTAAGCAGAGCTAAGTTAAAGTCTCCTTTACCTCTAATTGACTTAATTAACAATGATTTAATTGTCTGTACTGCTCGTTCGCTTTTCCCATTTGCCTGGGCATAATTAGGTGATGACGTCACGTGATCAAACCCCCATTGCTCTGCGAAACGCTTAAACTCGCGACTACTGTATTGTGTTCCATTGTCGCTTATCAGAACATTTGGGACCCCATGGCGAGAGAATACCTCCTTCATGCTTTCAATGACCATATTAGACGAAATAGAATTCAATTTGCAGACTTCAATATAATTGGAGTAATAGTCTACAATGATCAAAAAGTACTTCTTTTTATATTCAAAAATATCTGAGCCTACTTTATTCCACGGTAACTTCGGAATTTCTATAGGTATCATTGGCTCTTTAGCCGGAACGTTTGAGAACTCCTGACAGATTTTACACCGCTTTACATAAAGTTCTATGTCACGAGACATGTGTGGCCAAAACATCACCTGTCTTGCTCGGCGCTTGCACCGATCTATACCTAGATGGCCTTCATGAACAATACTTAACATTTGCGCACGCAAGATTTTTGGTATAATAACCAAATCATGCCTAAATATAACATTATCCACAATAAACAACTCATCTTTGAAAGACCAGTAATCCCTAACTTCATTACTTACATCATACTTATTAGTAGGCCACCCTGAGTTTATATAATTTAAAAGCGCGCTTAACTCAAAGTCTCTTTTGGTTTCCTTTTTTATTAAAGTTAATTTATTATTTGACATAGGCACATTATTGACCACCATTTGTACCTGATACAGGACATTTGTGCTTATTTCTTCACCGTATGAGTCGGGCAGTGGCGCACGACTCAACATGTCTGGTATTTTTAAATACTTGCCTGGGACATAATTCACTACCAAGTCATAGCCTTGTATTCTCAACATCATGCGCTGTAACCGTGCTGGAACGGACATGAGTGGTTTTTTAAATATGCTCTCTAAAGGCTTATGGTCAGAATCTACAACGACACCCCGCTGGCCGTATATATACTGATGAAACCGTTCACACCCGAACACTATGGCCAGAAGTTCCTTTTCGATTTGAGCGTACCTTTTCTGCGCGTCAGTGAGGGTGCGCGACGCGAATTCTACGGGGCGACCGTCCTGCAACAATACAGCGCCTACTGCGAACGCCGACGCGTCTACCGCTAGGCGCACGGGTTGCGCCGGGTTATATAGCGCTAACACTCCGGCACTAGTCACACATTCTTTTAGCCTACCAAATGCCGCGCGCTCACTCTCTTCCCAGCGCCATTCATTGTCTTTCTTTAGCAATCTCGTTAGAGGGATAGCTATTTCCGAATAATTTGGAATAAATTTGGATAAATAATTTACGGCACCTAAAAACCTTTCTAAGTCTTTTCTGTCAGACGGAATGGACATTTCTTTGATCGCTTTTATTTTCTCATAATCCGGTCTCATGCCGTTCTTATCAAACACATGCCCTAAATACGTCACCTCCTCAACACAAAATTTGCATTTTTCTTTATTGAATTTTAAGTTGATATCCCTCGATCTTTCAAGTAAACGTTTTAATCTCTGATCATGAATTTCCTTCGAGGAACCCCATACTATTATGTCGTCGATATAATTGTCTACCCCTTCCAGGTCTTCCAGAAGTTGTCGTACTTTTCCATGAAAAACCTCAGAAGCACAATTTACGCCAAACGGAAGTCTTAAAAATTGATACCTACCAAACGGAGTTGTAAAAGTACATAAATCTGTACTCTCCTCATCCAGCTGTATAGCCCAAAAACCAGCGTTGGCGTCCAGCACCGAGAAGTACCGAGCGCCATGCAGGCGTGCAGCTAGCTCTGCTACAGTGGGCAGTTGAAAGTGAGCGCGCTGTACCGCGCGATTTAACTCCCGTGGGTCTAAACACACGCGAATGCCATCGTTCTTTTTTGCTACTAATACCAACGGATGTACCCACCGAGTGGGGTGACTGACCTTCCTGATGACCCCTTTCTGTTCCATGTCCTGTAATTCACTTTTTAACCGATCGCGTAGCCCATGTGGAACTTTCCTCGGGGCACAAATGACGGGTGGAACCGCTTCATCGATTACTATATGATATTTACCAGGTAGACACCCTAAGCCTTTAAATAAATCATTGTAATCAGACATCTGAATTGATCTAAGACGTTTAACTAACCCCATAGTTTCACACGATTCGCGTCCCAATACACTGCTACAGCGCATGTCGGCTATGACAAATTTTAAATAATAAATGTTATCCTTAAAATACCACGGCAAAACACAGACTCCCTTAGTAGGTATCACGTTATGAGTGTACGATAACAAAGGAATTTCTTTCTTTGTTATCATATCCTCGCTAAACCCTAACTCCAAAAATCTTTTAAAAGCTAACACATTACAATCGGCTCCAGTATCTAGTTTAAATTTTTCTTGTCCACTTTTGCACGATAACACTTGAAACCAGTCCTTCGAATTATTTATCTTAGAATCGATTATCGATACGTAGAACGCACCTCCCGTGTCCACATCACTATCATATTTATCGTTACCATCACACTCGACCTCGTACACCCGCCGTACCCTATCACGAGCCCCATTTTTAAAAGATTGAATAGACTTACACATGCGCGCGAAGTGTCCTTTATTACCGCATACAAAACAGCTGACCTGCTGCGCCGGGCAACGATCCACGCACAGCGCACGCCCGCAGCCCCCACAGGGCTGGGCGCGCTCCCCCGCTCGCTCCCGGTATGCGCTTCGGGCGCCCGCGCTGTCTCGTGCGGACGCGTTGTGAACTCGAGCGCTGCTGCCGCCGCTCACTCGCGCGCTCTCTCTCACTATCCCGCGGCGCTTCACTCCAACACTGTCGACGCACGAGACACCCTCAGAAGTACTGGCACCATGACTACCTATTTGCCGTCCGCTTTCTTGTGAAACTTCCTCGGCTTGACAAATTTTTATCGCCTTGTCGAGTGTGAGTTTCTCAGTCCGTAGCAACCGGTCCCTGACCGTGGCCTGTCGGACCCCACAAACAATTCGATCCCTGATCAAACTGTCTTCTAAAGATGCAAACTCGCAGTTCTTGCTAAAAAGACGCAATGCAATCACGTACTGTTGAATCGATTCCCATTCCTCTTGATTGCGGGTAAAAAACTTGTATCTAGTAAGTGTTACATTTGTTTCAGTTCCGAAATACTCATCAAACTTTTTTAACAACACGTTGACGTCATCGCGCTCCTTGTCACTTGCGAATGTGAAAGTTTGATAAATGTCGAAGCCATCTGACCCTATTAGGTTAACCAACAAACTAGCTTGAACACTGGTTGCTTCTTTGTCTACACCTGAAGCCTTCACAAATAACCCGAATTGTTGTCTCCACTTTTTCCAGGCCTCGGCACGGCCGGCCGGCCCACCGGCGCCGTCCATGTTTAAATCCGAAGGTGGTCGGGCGTGTTCCATTTTAATCACCGATTTGTACTTGTAATCTGCACGAAAATTTGATCACAACTACTAACGATCACTTTTCTCACTTAGATTTACTAATTTCACTACTTTTCGCTATATTTATGCTAAATAATGATAAACCGCTGTCACCATGTTGTGTTTAGAATGAAACGACCGAGTGCGGGGCAAACACTGGTTTATTCTCTCCGAACTTATAGCTACCCTCACAACAATATTATATTACAACACTCACGTTGGTATTTGTGTAACTAAAATTGCACCTCGGTACTTGAAGGTTAATATTAGACTCTACTGCAAATGATCCAATAAAATAATTAAACATAATAACATAAGTGTTATTTACTTAAACATCGTATTTTTGTGTCGAATTAGGTTTGAGTACTATAAGTAGTATTCAAACCTAATTCAACACAAAAATACGATGTTTAAATCGAGATCGAATTAAAATCGAGTTTGAATTAGAAACAAAACCAAATTGTAACTATTCGAGATTCTGTTTTGAGAATAAGCCAGTGGGCTTATTTTCAAAACAGAATCTAAAATCTTAATCTTAAATACAGTGGTATTTGATGAGTCTTTATACTATCTATAGGATTTTCAACCTATCTTGATGAAGCATTGAATTTGGAGTAAAAATTTGGGCTCATTCCTAAAGCTCCAAAATCCTATTTTACTCAAAAATTTTAAGTTCACAAATAGATTCCCAACGGCTCCAAGCTTTTTTTCAATCATAATTATTTTCTTTCCCTACGGCTCCATGAGCTTCAAGATTGTAATGTTCTTTTATTACCACCAGCTCCAAAAAATATATAAATAAAATTGTAAATAACTAAATATTTTTTTTAGATTTATACATGAATTCTCAATGGCACCAAGAGATTTATTAAAAGTACAGTCGTGCTGCTAATGTAAATGTATTTGCTTGCCTGGAACCTAAGGCAAGGAACCCTGAAGAATCACTAGCCAAAGTTACCGATCTCTTCATTAATCATTTATTTAATAACCATTTTATTATTCAGTACTTAAAACACGAACTGTAAAAACCAATAGGAAAATTTAATGAAACGATAAAAAAGTTAATTCGTGTATGTAGAGACATATTGCATCGCAATTAGCCGTTGTAATATGAGGACGACGTAACCATTCCCACAATGTCAAGCTAAAATTTATGTACAATACTTACATAGTTCCTAAAAGACATGGTGGCCACACATCAGCTATCTTCCATTAGTTGAGGTGAACGATTCGAAATATCTTTTGAATTCTGAAACAAAAATATTAGAAAATTAATTAAATTTAAAATAATTAAAAAAATACAGTTTGCAAAAACTAAAAGAACACGCTTTAATAGTAAATCAAATTAAGAAGTAAAAAAGAGTTGCACTATTCACCACCTGGCGTCATCATCAGACCACCGTTCCTAAGCCCAAACTGATGAACTCGTCAAAACGAATCAAATAAGCCCAAACTCGAGGGTATATTTTTTTAATTACTGTCTTTACTTTGAAGGAGGAAACCCAGCGATTAGATGACCTCTGTAGCGCGGCGGTAGTGCATACGACTGCCACACCGGGGGCCACAGGTTCGATTCTCGCTTAGTCAAATATATATACGCATGAATATGTCCATTTGCATTACTTTGGGAGTTATCTATAAAATGTATGTATATACAAAATGTATCTAAGTATTGTCGGTTTTAGAACCCAAACTACAAGGTCTGCTTAGCTATGCTCTTGCTATATAAAAGGATAATGCTATTGTTTTTGTTATTTATGCTTAAATGGACCCGCCCAACTGGGGTCGTCCGTTCATTCAGTATAAATTAATTACACATCTCGGAAGACCATGGTTAACCCGCACTGTTAGCATATTGCTTTTTCTGTTGAAGAGTAAAGTCGCATGAGCAACGTACATCAACTGTACCTACATCTAAAGCATCGTTTCACTACACAGTGCTGCGACCTTGTCACCCGACGCAAAATATTAAGATAAAAAACATTAAGTCTGCCCATATACCAAATGTGCATAAAGTGTAAATAAATAAATAAAATATATGTGTCCCGCGACGTTGCACACGATGTCGCGAGATGTCGCCTACGACATCTCCGAGACGCGGGACATGTCAAAAGTCGACCCTCTGACACACGCGACTTTTGTGTCCCTCGACATCGCCCGACAGTTTTTGATTAATGAGGTCGCGTGCTGCTTTGTATTCCGCGAAACACACACCACTAACTCATCGGGTGACATCTCAATTACAACTGGGTAGTGGCAAATGTCGAGCGATAATGTTTCAGGAAGAGGTACAGCACGTGAAAGCCCCCCCCCCCCCTGCCCCGATTTAGGGAACTACGAACCTGTTCTTGAGCTGTCATGTTCTTCAGCTAATAGTCTCAAATCTACGTCGATAAAGGGAGAGTTTTAAGGTAACACCCCAATTAATAACAACAATCAAAATATAGATACTGTTGTCGCAAAAAGAAAATAGAAAAGCTGACCCTATATAATGGGAAACGGAAGATTAAAATATTGTTATCAACGCCAATATGTCGTGTCACAAGCACAACTTTTTGAAGATATTTAAAAAAATATAAATATACGTTACTGCGAATTCGTTAAACTGCAGGAAGGTGTTTCCGATATTATCCACTAATATGCTTTCAGACATTTTGCGTGGCAATTTGGTTAAGCTTCGAAGTAACGGTACCGTTGAATGGGACACTTATACGGCGAATTCTTATTACGCCCATATGCCGAATTTTACGATTATTGTAAAGCATGATAGGGGCAATGTTATTTAAACTGTAATTACTTGCAACTTAACTTCAGTAAGCTATAGAAGCGATGGGCATAGTGGGGTAACAGTATTTTTTAACAGAATTAAAAAAGGTTTAAGAGCTCTGAGAATGGTGAATCTTATTACATAGAACACCATCTTTCGTCAGTAATTTAAGGTGGTAAAGTGCGAGAAACATGATCTGCTTTGCTTGTATTTGTAGGTCTCGGTGACGGCCATCGGGTGAATCGTATTCTTTTTCTTAAGTTGTACATGAAAATAAACCCTTTGTAGCTTACGGTGGAGCAGTTTATATTACAGGCACTTTTATACTTGGTGAAGTTTTTGGGCCACACTCTGCATCGTCGTTCCAGAATCAAGGTCTATGCAGATCCAAGACGAGGCCTTATAATTGGCAATTGTCGAGGGATAACCCGCATTCCGTGCGTGTGCTATCAGTAACTACGTATAATAGGAGGGCTGAATGCATCTGGCATGGCATTGGCATTACACCTTAACAGTGCTACTACCTTATCAGTATAAAAAGCCAGCACAGTTCAGCAGAATTCAATTGGCAATAAGAAGATTGTCTTGACGGTAACGGTTCATCCTCTTTGCTTTTCGAAACACATATTGAGTCACCTTCACTGTGCTCTCTACCTGGTGGACGCACACTGTCTGAAAGACTTATTCACCAGAAAAAAACAGTCAGTCGTAGGACTGCACGTCAGACGTGAAAGCATAAGTTCACAATACACACACATCTGTATATATATAATTAGGTTAAAAATAAAAGTAGGTAATAACATATCTAAATGTAAACATAGGGTACACTGGAAGTTCTGCGCTCCTGGCCGCTCATAAATGTTTGAATTTCGAATGTTATATCTATATATTAATACGTGAAGCGAAAACTTTGGATCCCTTTTTACGAAAATTGGGCGAACGGAGGAGTATGACATTTCGCACACTTATAGTTTATACAGAGAAGAAGTGACGAATGCTAAAACTTTTGAACAATATTTGCTACAAAGTTAAAAAAATGCAAAAACGGGTACATACAGCTATGAGTGTCCAGTATATATTTTGACCTGTCATGGTACAAAAGTCTATACAATGACAGGTCAAGTAATATTGGCTAATGAAATAAACCATGGTATAAATTCGACCACCACGCGATCTCTAGTATTTTTTTAAATATCAGAAACTCGGCTCCGTCTCACAAATTTTCGATTAGGTCACGTGTCCTGACGCGAGTTTAACATTTTTTACCCATCCCAAAAAGTGCACAACGCCGCTAAAGAAGTTTTCACTTCAATAAAATACTACTGTGATATTATTGAATACCAGTTGTGAAATAGAAAGTTTATCAGTTTGGGCGGCTTTAGTTCGATCAGAAATCGACCGTGCAATATTTTCCCTTATAATGTTGCTCAAGTTACATATAAGTAAAAAAAAAGTAGTCCAGGTAGCGACATGTCAACAATCAATGATAATAATATATTATCAAGTCAACAACAAGAAGAAGACAAACACAAAACTACTCAGTGTTACATAAATAAGCCATGACGTAACACCCTATTTTAATCAACACAAGACACAAACGAAACATCTTAAAATCCATAGTAGTGCATTGAAATCCTCAAAATATTCAAACGAAGTCATTCCGTACTGATCTACGTAAGAAAATAAAAGTTTCTTTTTAGTTCCAAAATAGAAACATTTTAGTTTCCGGACTAACCTATATCGATTGAGTCAATGAACAAAAGATGGATGGTCAAGATCCTAGCTCGTTTATCTATTTAGAAATTAGAACTCCATAGTTATTTATATAGAGTTGGAATTTACTTGCGCAAGTTTCTTAATTATGCCTGTCTGTTCCGAGATGTAAATCGTACGGACAGATGCGGCGAGTTTACTTGTTTTTACTTGCAATAATAACTGTGAATCTGGGCGTTTGGTGGTGTTGGTAAGAGTTTAGAAGTTAAATTCAGTTGCAGTTCGCTCTTTTCGTTTAATCATACAATAGTTTTTTTTTTTGGCTCCGTATCTCAAAAGGAAAAAAGGACCTGTTATAGGATCACTTTCATGTCCGTCTGTCTGTCTGTCTGTCTATCTGTCTGTCTATCTGTCAAGACCCTTTTTTACCGGGAATTAGAGGAGGCATCAGTCAGAGGTCTTCTGTTCGTTGAAGCTGTAAAAATCAAGCTTCTAAGTCAACGGAATCAAAAGATAACGGCCATTTAAGCCTTTGATTTTAACAATTTTCAACATTTCGCATATAAATCAAAACCTGTAGGGTGAAATTTTGTAAGAAGCTAGGTCTCAAGTAAAGGAAAAAATCCAAAAGTCGTTAAGTGTTGTTATATCACATAAAAAAATATATTTGCAAACTAATAGTTTGCGGTTGGAAAGTTGACCTTGTCGTAAATCGATGTACGGGACAGTGTTTTTAGAACCGCAAAGTTAAATTCGTCTTTCGGAAAAAACGAGCATAAATACACTCGCATACTGAAACGCTACGTTGTGTTTTTATACATAGATTTTGACAGTTACTACAAAGCGTTTGTTATTGTGTATCAGGGATGTTGCGGATATCCGCATCCGCATTCGCATTTGCGGAGCTTCCTAATCAATTTAGACATTTGCTTCCGCATCCGCGGATGTCAAAAATTCTGTATACGCAACATCCCTAGTCTATAGATGTTGTAACACCACGGGGGCCAACATGCGTAGCCGACCGATTAAACACTTCTAACGAACAAAACGAACGAAATTTGGACACTATAGCAAGGTAAGTCATTCACCACTTTAAGCATTCGTGGAAGGAAGTTCTATTCTAACGTACTACACGTAATACGCCACCTCTCTTTGCGATATGATGGTAAATGTACCCACGGGTATAATATATTTTTAACAATTCTTCAGCATGAAACGTTGCAGTCGCGAAATCTAGCCTAAGGCTGATGTTCAAATTGTTCAATACTAGTGGTGACATTGAAAACACAAATTTATAACATACATTTACAATACTAAGAATATTTATAAATAAAAATAGATTTAAAAGAATGGTACCTTACCTACTCATTTGGCATTTGTACGTACCTAATCCCACTAATATTATAAATGTGAAAGTTTAGATGGATGGATGGATGGATGGATGTTTGTTACTCATTCACGCAAAAACCTCTGAAGAACCGATTGCGATGAAACTTGGTATGTCGATAGCCGGAGACCTGGATTAACGCATAGGCTACTTTTTATCCCGATATTCCCACGGGATCGGGACTTACGTGGGTGAAACCGCGAGGCGCTGCTAGTGGTTAATAATATAATTAACCCGTTAACGGTACGGTATCTTCTCCTTTGGACGAGTTGGAGAGGTATTATTTTGTCTGTAAAGTTCAGTAAGGTGAGACGCTGCCAACCTCTAGTACCTCCGATTTGAATAAAGATTCAAGATCTTTGTTATTTATTGATTCTACTAATATTATAACCGTGAAAGTTTGTGAGGATGTATGGATGTTTGTTACTCTTTCACGCAAAAACTACTAAACCGATTGCTATGAACCTTGGTATGTACATAGCTGAAGAAAAGAAAAGTGGTTAAGGGTGATAGTTGTCAAAAGGGAAGTCATTTGTGCACATGTACATGGCTAAGCTATGCGACTATTTCTCACATAATTTATCCGATAAATAAAAGGGACATTTGATATTTCACAAACCTACATTTTAGGGAACGTATTACTTTATCTACCACTTTTTTCAGAATGAGATAACCACGGAACTGAGACTCTCATTTCTACGGAGATAACGATTATCTATTCGGCAACAATGCCAAATGTTTTTAATATTCGTTAAATTAATATTCGTTATAGTGATTTTAACAAAAATATATTTATGTAATTAACAGGTAAGATTAGATCATGTAATTCGCCGTATGTAAGTGGTACTTATAACGAGCACTAGGACTTAATTCGCAGGAATTCCGTGACAAACAGAGCGGGCCATTGAGGGCTTAGCCGTAGCTCACTGGACAAGAGTCCGCCATAAGTTTCTGAGACGCAAATAACACCCATCTTCACTCCTGAACTAAATTATTATGTAATTACCGTCTCGGTAGCATGCGAAACGTATTACCATTGTCAAAGCTTAGCTCTTTATTGCCACACAAACATATTCCTAATTACCTAACCTCTTTGCTCTTATTAGAATCGTCGTTGTGTTTATTACAATGTACTTTAATGTCTTGTTCATAGGCTGACCGCAATATAAATATTAACTTATTTATATATATTATATTATCTTTACCTTCCTTTATTTCCATAGTATTACTAATATTATAAACGGAAAGTTTGTGAGGATGTATGGATGTTTGTTGCACTTTCACGCAAAAACTATTGAACCGATTGCTATGAAACTTGGTATGTAGATAGCTGGACAACTTTTTTTTTTTTTGTCTTGTGGAATCCCCCACGGGTCATCACCTCACCGGAGCTAACGGTAAAGTGGTATGTCGGAATCGAACCGACTAAAACCACACGGTGTTCCGTCACAAGTGGGTCTATTGCAGGGGAACCCGGGTATACCCTAGGAAGGAGTCCTCCGGGAAAGAGATAGCTGGACACCTGGATTAACACTTTTTATCCCGATATTCCCACGGCATCGGGACTTACGCGAGTGAAACGCGAGTAAATTTGTTGGATGGCGAGTCACCGTGGCCCCTAGTTCCCTCGCTCATATCAGCACATTTTTCTGTAAAGTACAGGAGCCTGGCAATGTTGCTAACTTGAGTTTGAATTTCCAAATTATGGGAAGTCAGGTGGTGACAGGTTTCTAAAAATAAGAGAGAAATATAGTAAAGGTATTATTAGTCTGTAAAATTTTACTTAAGCTATTTGGGAACGAAATTATCATTCTAACTAATATTATAAATGCGAAAGTGCGTTTGTTTGTTTATTACGTCTTCACGCTAACTACATAACTAATCATCATGAAATTTTACATACTCGTTGGGTACCTAATAGGACATAGACCTTTCATTCAGAAGAAACACTGTTCACGATGAACAGATTATTGACAAAATCTACATTATGGCCCGCATAGTTGCGGGTAAAAGCTAGTTCGATATACGGAGTGTATTTGAAAATAGAACACTTACTTAACTATTCACTGAGTTTTTGAGAAAATCCCTAAAAACTTTAAAAATATTTCGAAGTTAGTTATTATGGAATTTCTCAAAAAAAAAAAATTGTGAATAGTTCAAGATAAAAAATAGGTACAATTTAAAATCTTTAAGTTTACACGTTCCACCTGCCTTTATAAAAAACTGAGGTAAAATACCTGGAAGTTCAAACTCTCATAACATGTAAACGGATAGTTTATTTTATTGTAACTGCGTACAGTGATTTAAGTAAGTGTTCTATTTTCATTTTCCTGTATAATCTCACTAATATCATAAATGTGAAAGTTTGGATGGATGGATGGATGGATGGATGGATGTTTGTTACTCTTTCACGCAAAAACCACTAAACCGATTACGATGAAAATTGGTATGTAGATAGCTGGAGACCTAGATTAACGCATAGGAATACTTTTTATAGCGATATTCCCACGGGATCGGGACTTACGCGGGTGAAACCGCGGGGCGCCTGCTAGTAAATTATAATGTTTATTTAATAACTGAAGTCAATAGCCATAAAAGGTAAGGTACCTAAGCACTAACCTGCTAACAGTTTATCTTTTGTAAGACGGCTGTGCACCACTGTTTCAGTCGCGTAAAAGTTAATGCTGACTCTTATGGATCTGTAGCGAAATGTTATAATGTGACTGTGAATCATTGTTATCACAAAACAAATGTAATAGTGACTAAATTTAGTCCCGGGACTGAGGGACAATGCCATAATGCGCGGGTCGTAATCCTACTAATATTATAAACGTGAACGTGCATCATGTCAAGTGCCAACATAAAAGTCTGTATATGTGATTGACATTCCGTGGACTTAGAAGGACGCGTGGTTATTCGTAGACAAGCCAAGTATTATTTCCGCCCTTGGGTTGACTTATCCTCAACCGAACCTGGTGATTTCTACAGTACTCCACGGTAGATCCTTCATTTATTTTATGGCACTGAAGCCTTTTCGGAACCCAGCTTGTTCGGGAGGCTGGAAGTCATCGAGCCGGTTTGATTGTACCATTTGTGACGATACATACGTATGAATATACAATTTGTTGGGAAATGTACCTAACCCGTATCAATTGATAAAGCAATTGATTAATGTGAATGCCATACCTTAATTTCGTTGAAGTGAAACTTCTTTAGGACCGTTGTGATTTAAAATTCGATGAAAAGAAAAACTCACACTAAAAAGAGACAAACAAGACAAACATTCAATAAAATACAAGTATACAGTGTTTCCTATAATCTTTGAAAAGAGACAAACATATTCATAAATAGGATTTAGCCTGCGTCAATGTCAACGTGGTGTCGTTTTTGTGCATTTGCGTATTAAAATTCGTTGTTTAATTAATTTATGTTAATTATTTAACACATCTGTGTTAATTCGACCAATAACTTTTATAAAAATTATCTAAAATTAAATTTATTCACATTAGTAAATTATTTCTGTTGATTTTACTTTTTATTTCTCGTTCTCTCGTAGGCTACTTTTCTGAAGTTTCTTATTGCCTAAAAATATAGTTGTGTAAAAGAATAAAAAATCAAACAGTGTTTACTTAACATCACCTTTTTTTGGCTATACAACAGTATAATTAATTCTACCTATATAAAAATTCTGTGTTCAACCGAAAAAATGTTGGCAACCCTATTGACTAGTCACAAACTCGCAACAGGTTATGCGATTGCTGTCGATCGTGCGAACGTTATGTTGTGATAAAAAATGTGAAGAATATTTAGCCAGTTAATTGTTTTATATACTCCACGATTATGGCTTCACCTGCGTTTTTACTAATAAGAAAAACATTTATGAGTCAAATAATATAACGGTTTCCCCGAGTTCCTTAGATTTATTGATAAGTTTTAGTAAAAGAGGTAAAAAGCATCAGATACATCGATAAAAAAACACGCGGAAATAAAGTCTACGTATTTTAAAGACGATGGCGATTGTCCAAACTCTATTTTATTTGCGCAAGCTACAATGTGTATTGGAATTATTTCTGCAATTTGTTCGTCCATCTGTAAGATAAAGTTTCATAGCCACGCGGCATTCTACCAAGAGACATCGGACGTTAAACCTGAAACATATATATATGTATGTACATACACTACAGTGCGATAGCGAAATAAACTTGTACGCAACTCTCGTATAGTTAGCCGCGTGGTGGAATGGTGCGTTTTGCATAATACATGCTATATATTACAATAATCGTAAGGTAATTGCGATCATATATGAATCGAATCTGCAGGCAACAAGGGATGTTTATCAGAGGTATAACGTTTCCACGACGTTTGATGTCACAAAAACTTAATCAAGGAGATGTTTCTATTGTAAGCTAAACCCTACATAACTGCACTGCTCTTCCGAGTCGTGCGGAACTATGTCCACCGCATAGGTGGACAAGTAAGCAGCTCATAAATTGATATCCCATTTTAGCACACACCGGATTTTGAACGACAAGCCATATATCTACAGAGTTCCAGCAGTATACTAGCGTCAGGTAACGAATGTATCCTGATAAATGTTGAGTTGGAAACATGTTATGTACATTTGTTATATGTACTTGATACATTATATACTTACAAGCGTTTACCTCTTTCTGTTCATTTTTATAAAATTCACTTTGGCATGAATAAAAATGTTTTTTAATCACGCCATTCTTAAACAGCACGGAGCCAGCCTGATAGCCTTAATCCCACATGGAAGTCTAAAAACTAATCATAAATATAATCCTGAAGTAAAGACTACCATCCTCTGGTATTTTCCTCTCTTCTACTAGAAGAAGTTGTAAAATAAAGAAGAATACCAGAAAGTTCCTTAGCGCATATAAAAGGCAAGGTTATATCACTTGGCAATGTACTTTATGATCTCGAATCCTAATAAAAAATGTGATTAATATATTCCGAACTCGTTGATATCAAAAATTTTAATCTGATAATCACACAATCATGGATGGAATTACTTGCCATCGGATGTTAATTATTCGTATTATTATGAGTGTTTGTTGCAACAAGTATCTTGCACATTTATGAAATAATTTACATGAGAAGGGGGTTATGGACCAAAGCGTCAGGTATCCTTGATATTCTATCACACATGCATTGTTATAGGCATGCACGTGACATTACAGTAATGAGTGATTATTAAAAACAAAAATTACCGCTAATTGCAAGCACCTAGTCACCTATTTGACCTGAGTATTTTTTATATTACCACGTGTTGACGTCGACTTGTGCGTACACGTCTTAAAGATCCCGACACCAGGCAGAGGTGTTAATCTATATCTATCTATGTAAGAATTTATTAATACGTTAGAATTCTTTGTATCCATTTTTAAGCAATTTCTAGAACGGAGGAGTTTAATATTGTGAATACTTAAAGTTTATATGTAGAAGAAATGTAGAAAGTTAACATTTTTAATCAATATATCTATACTAATATTATAATGCTGAAGCGTTTGTTTGTTTGGTTGAACACACTAATCTCACGAACTGCTGGTTCCCTAAAAAGTCTAACTACAGAACTTCGATATCGCCTAGTACTTGGGTTGTGGTGGTCTGACGGCAGTCGCTTCACGTAAAATATCAAAGTTCGGTCGTATCGTAGTTAGACTCAAAGCCAACCCCAACTTGTTGGGAAAGAGCTGAGAGGAGGAGGATGATGTAGATTAATAAGAAAAAAATTAAGTATTTTCTTTTTCAAAATAGTTATAATGTCTATAATCGTAGTGTAGTAGTAGTGGCCAAATATAATACCCGTTTTATATATATGTATCTTCTATATTATTTTAAAAAAACTAGTATAAAACTGAAGCTAAATTCTGAAATATAGTATAAATTTCTAAACATCTCTAATCAGTTCTCTTGGATAAGTAGAGTGTACAATACAATACAATATTCTTTATTGTACACCATAGAAAAAGCTACAACATAAAAGAGAAACATTTAATACTGGTACAATCAGCGGTCTTATCGCTAGTTGCGATTTCTTCCAGACAACCTTGTGTATTTATATATTGTACCCTAGAATGTTGATAATCAATTCTGAATACGTTCAAGTACAATATTGATTATCTAGAGATCGCTTGAGAGTTTAACGAGGCACCCCTTTATCTCTAAACTAAATACTTATATGTATTAGACATGGGCCAGTATTTTTATTCCTCAGCATATGGCAGTTAGTTACTGAAGTAATTTATTAATTTTAACACTAATTTGTTTGATATATTTGTGTGCTTAATTTACACATCAAATGTTACTTGTATTAATGAGATTCAAAAAAAGGATGCAGTGTTTATGTTACCGATCACCCATCTAGTTATATAATTTTGCTGCCGTAGGATATTAGTCGTCGATCGTTTGAGCCAGCAAGCACTAACCAAGAATATTTTTTTATTCATGCCTTTATGAGAAATAAGTAGTGTACTTCAATGTCTTTATCGTTGTCATCAGTGAACGTAGTTACAGCTGTTTACCCCATACTATACATACTTTATCTTATAAAGAGAGAGCTGTCTTAGAACTAGTATCGTCTGTATCATATTATCTCAAACTTACAATGTTATCACTATTATAATACAAATAGAAAATATTGCAGAAACATTGTATAGCTTTTTCTTTTATTGACTGTCGCGATAAGATTTCACTCAGAGAACCACTATAGAAATAGATTACGTTTAAAAAAGTTGTACTCGGTTCTACTAGCAGTCAATTTGAACTGACACAATATACGTGAAAAACTTGTTGTCAACTTGTCCAACATGGTCCTAGTATGCCTACAGGGCTTGTCATAAACACGGTTTTAAAAGTACTAACTGTCCTCTGATTGAGCAAGCAATAAATCAAGTTTGATTATTAAGATATTAAGATATTTTGAAGTGAAAACTTCTTTAGGCACGTTGGGCACTCAGATACATAATATGTATACAGATGTGTGTGTGTGTGTGAGTGTATGTACTTATATGTAAATACATAATTATGTAAGTTTAGTTTTCACTTCTGACGTGCAGTCCTGCAGTGACAGTTTTTTTTTCAATATTTTTTTTAATGGATGTCAGTTAATTCTAAGCACTAGAGTCGATGTGTTTGGTCACAAAATCCTGCTTATGAATTGAAAATCAATTTAATAACATTGTATATATTTTAATTGATTTGATATCTGAATCTTCCTCGCGACAGGGCCTTTTAGAATAGAAATACAGAAAATAATATACTTCATCGTTTGCCGCCTCATCATCTTTTATCTTCCCTAATTTTGGGATGTTTTGTTATGGAGTAATGGATTTTTCGTAGCTTTGCGCAACGAATTTTAGGGAAATGTAATTTTAGAAACGCCGTGCACTTGTCTTATTTCTATTGCAGGGAACGAGATTGCAGTGGCAATGAGCATCTACATAGTAAATATCAAATAGGTCGGTACTAATTAACAATTGCAATCATCAATTTGAAAACCAAGTAGGTATTAGGCACATAGACACTAATTTTAAACCAACACAAACTAGATATGCAAACCCCCTACACACAAACAAATGTCTGTGTTACAAAACACCAAACGGGAACTCGCACCAAACAATCACTATAGGAACTGTTAGATTTATTTCTGTCGAAAGTACATTACGAAAATAAATGGCCTACTCTGAGGAGAAGTGTCAAAGAGTTGAGTTCGTGCCGGTTATTGCCTCGGGTAAAATGGGGGCGGATTGGCTTCCCGTAGGTGAACGCCAACACCTATGCCAACCTCTCTGATGTTTTTCTAAAGGGGTTATGTGGGATTTGAGGTTTGCGTCTATTGGATATCTTCTTCAATGTTGTCAATAAAGAGATGTCCATAGACGCACTATTGTGACGTTAATCTACTTTGAAATGGATACCCAAACTGGTGGCAGTCAATGTATCACCAAAGTAAAGTTGTTTTGACCGAATGCTCCAGTCAAGATAAGCTTGACATTATGTATAGGCAATTTTGGAAGATTTTTTCCCGATAAAATATAGCTACCTGCGTAAAAGATAGACTCATTTGCCCACTAACTGTAAGGTTTTTCATATTTCGTATCATATGCTGGTTGCTGATGACTAGCAGGTTTCAATATGCTTGGATACAACCTTAAAAGTGTAAAAAATAAAACTCATCATTAATTCAAATCATTTAAACATAAAAACATTATATCTTTAGTCTATAGATTCTATTTTTTTTTTGTAGTAAGGCTACTGGTATAGTGGAGGACTCCTTCCTAGGGTATACCCGGGTTCCCCTGCAATAGACCCACTTGTGATGGAACACCGTCTGGTTTTAGTCGGTTCGATTCCGACATACCACTTTACCGTTAGCTTCGGTGAGGTGATGACCCGTGGGGGTTTCCACACGATAAAAAAGAAAAAAAAAGGCTACTGGTATAGTTAGCTTTTGTTCAATGTCACAAAATCAATACCTACCTAAAATTATATAAGTAATCAAGGAAATTGTAAACAATGACATTTTAATCGAAAAATTCTTTATTTGACTATTTTTTAGGCTTTATTTTTATTGGAATCGATAAAATAATAGATTTTTTTAAATTCTTAGTTTCATCTGCAAATCAATGGAGTAGGGAAAGGAATGCATAGTAACTAAAATGGGTTCTTTAAGAATGATTTACAAAGGTTTAAAACGCACAAGGAATTCACACTCCGATGACTCATCCATGCACTCGTCGAGCTCTTATAACGTCGCTACTTTATGATAACGTTAATTACTAAGCGTAATATCGCTGATTTACTTTGAGAGGGAGGATTAGGGCTTTTTTTTATTGTGCGCGTGGAGATCCCCGGAGTTTTCGGTTGGGAGGTGTGTCGGAATCGAACCGCCCCAAATCATTGCTTAACTGCCGGTTTTCTGTGAGGCCGTGGTATCGCTCTGGTCGAAGTCTAAGTGATCCGATCTAAGTGATTTCGTGATAATTTGTGAACCGATGTTAACCGGTAACCGTTTACGCTGTATGGAAATTTGTCTTGTATGGTTGTTTGCTCCTTATAAAGCATTTAAAAATGTAATAAACACCAATTAAATATATAGTTCTCTTATTTGATCTCATTATTAAAGCAAGCAGGTTTGAAATTTCTGATATTATTGACGTTAGAATTGTCTATAATCAACAGATGCACTGAGAAGTTACTACTAACTAAAAAAAGAATAGACCTAAATAATATTTGTCGGTGAAACACAGAAACACAATACAAACGTATAACGTATATAAATAACGTTATTTATACAGGTTTGTACGATGACGTCATCATCCTATATTTTTCTTTCGGAATTTTATGAAATAACTTTGACAAGAAATTTGATGCTACTAAACATGTTAAAATACCTTATGGTTTTATTTGTTATTTATTATGATGTGTGAAACTCATATTTCTGTTATGACATTTTCAGCTTAACATCTTCATATTAAGTAATACGTCTATCATCTGGTGTCCAGTTCTTATAAAATATCACTACTTTAAATTTGATATCAGATATTTAATGTAAATTATAGTCCAAAATTGATTAAATATATAAGGTTTGTTCACAAGATTTTAACGGATAAACTGCGTTGCCGTGCAATTGGTTCCAAAAGATGTGGTTTATTGAGCTCCTGTAGGCCTGTAGGCACAAATTATTTGGGCACAAATTTTAACAAAATCATAAATAAAAGGTCAAGGAGATCCTAAGAGTTTCTTGATAATAATGTGATTCACTCCGAATGTTTTCTAGAGGGACAAACAGTGAATAAAGAGAATAAACAGTGAAAAAAGAATAAAGTAAAAAGAGTGAAGAAAAAGATAAACAGTGAAAAAAGTTTCAAAATGAAAGTAGCCTAAGTTACTCCTCATAACACCAGCTATCTGCTAGTGAAAGTCCCGTGGAAATCGGTCCACCCATTCCGGACTTAACGGGAAGTATACTAACCTAACAAGGAACTAAAAATTAGAAAATACAGAAAAAAACACTCCAAGCTTTTTTATAACCATAATTATAAAAAAGCTTGGAGTGTTTTTTTCTGTTTTTTTTTTATAATAACTCAAGTTTTTTAAATAGTTTAATGAACTATTTGTAACATTTGATGTCAAGCACCTCACACATTTACAATCAAAAATTATTTTGTACATTTTAGCTACGTTTGCTGTTAAAGCTTTTTTTGGTAGATTTTTAAACAATAATTCATTCTCTTTTAACCTTGCATTGTTATCAGTGTTTAATCCTTGTGCAAATTTTCAAGATAATCGGACGGCTTGAAGTTCATGAAAACGTTGATAGATTTTGAAGTCGATTAAAAAAAAGCATAACCACCGTATCTACTGGATTACAATTATTTGCAATTAATTGCATAGCATCAATTTGGATTTATTTTTAATTATGTGGATTTAAGAATATTCAGTACAGCTGGAAATGAATAATAAATAAAATATCAAAGTAAAAAAAAACACCTGTACTCCACATTAAAAGAAATTTGTCTTAAGAGGTTATTCTTAGGGCTATGATCTAAAATACTTCAGTAATTACTACGCCACATACAACGACCTGAATCGTGCTGGTACAAAATAGACTGATCATTAAAATTTACACTGAGATTTATAATGGATTTTTGCCAGTTTTACGACTTGCATCCAAGGTCTGCAGGAATGAGGACAGAATCCTATATATTTTTATTTAGAGTTATTACTGCTGTTTACTGGACGATCTTAGCAGAAACAACTCCATACTAATATAAATATCAGTCATAGGACTGCACGTCACAAGTGAAAGCAAACACATAGCTGTATAATATATATGTATCTGAGCGCGCGTCACTCGAGTTTAGTGCTTTTTCCCCATACCAAAAGTGCCCAACCTGCCTAAAGAAGTTTTCACTTCAAAAACAATATGTCTGGCAGTAAGAATCAGACATGAAAAATTATTTTTACATTTACTAAGCCAATCATCAGAGCGGAGCAGTGGTGGGTGAAACTGTTGAGATCGGTTAGCAACACAACATTTTATAAAACAAAGTCCCCCGCCGCGTCTGTCTGTCTGTTCGCGATAAACTAAAATACTACTGAACGGATTTTCTTGCGGTTTTCACCAATAGATAGAGCGAAGATGATGGCAATCATGAGGAAGGTTTAGGTATATAATTTGTTAAGGTTTTGTGTAAATTGGTTGAAATATGATGATGATTGTTGAAGATGTCTCTGCTACCCGTGCAAAGCCGGGGCGGGTTGCTAGTAATGATATAAATTAATAAGTACGGCAAGTTCGGGTTACATTGGCCTCAGGGTGAGCTTTTCTTTTGCTTGGCTCTGTCTGTTGTTAGTTGCAGTGTCTATGTTGTTTCAATGTCATTTATCTCATTCATATCGTAGTTACCGAACCTGAGCTCAATGAAACTACTTCTTCGATGTAACTAGCATCTGGGCCAACGAGCTTCGGTCTTGGATTTTTTTCAGAGAAAATACCTAAATAGATTATTTTAAAGTAAGACCTTAGCTGAGTACAAAATTTGATCCAAATCGTTATAGCTGGTTCCGAGATCCAAGAAATATATTTTTATATTTAAAAAAATATCAATAAGAATTGCGTTTGAAGTTATTAGATATAGAGGAAATTTATATATCAAAAATAGATCGATGTACTTATAAATCTTTGCAATTGTACAACAAAATACTGACACAACAATACTGTGCCAATATTACAAAAAAAATAGAAACATAAAAGAACAAATGCATTCATTTATTTTTGTCTGAAGTGTGGAAAAATGAGTAGATATACACGTACGTATACCTACTCATTTTTCCACACTCCACACACAAGTATGTAGGCAACGATTTGTTGATGAAACAGCGGCCAGTCATTTGTGAGAATGACGACACGTGGATATTATGTTTACTATAATTATTTATCCTGGCTCTAAAAACTGTGAGTCTTGCTTTCACATTTAGGGACTTTTACTACTTTATATTGGCAAATTTGTAACCGACTTCCAAAAGGAAGAGGTCCTCAATTCTACTGAACATTGCTTTTATTGTTGTGTGTATCTTACGCGATATCTTCGCGATTTGTGAACAGATTTCAAGCATTTTTTTTTTAATTTGTTATACCCATGGTTGGTCTCATTTGAATTTGAAGAAATTATTCGACCACAAAGGATGGATAAATTTAAGGAATGAAGACTACAGTTTATTACAATTTATCAGGATTTAGGCTCATTGCAGTCGGTGATACTTTTTTAAAGTTAATTATGGTTAAGAAACCTTACGGTATCTAAACGAAACATATCTAATACAAAAAACTACTAACAGTAATCACACTCTCACTAAAATCTGTTAATCACTTCGACAAGAGTCTATAAAAAAGAGACAGTAAATACTCACGCGGATTTTCTCTAATAGCCAAGTTACATTATATTAATTTCTTTCAAAAATAACTTCAAAATTATGATGTAAAAATATTGATATTATAACTGACAGTTTTATGGTACTACGTACTCAATGTTTCGCTACACATAGAGTGTATCGAAACATCAAGTACCAAAAACTACCAATCAAGAAATGAAGTTAACGAAGATAATAACCAAAGGGATTATAAGATGTTTTTCCAATAATTTCTAGTAGTTAATGAATATAATTTACTCCCAGAATCTGTAAAACCCGCACGCGCATTGACTGTTTACAAGAATAAACTAGATAAAGTGATCATAAAGAAAGATGACACACTCATATCATAGATGCTGGCGGTTTCCAAAACATATTATATTATTTTCAGTATCTGGATACAGCTGCGTGCGTTGTTCTTATAATTATAATATCGAAATGTAGGCTGATGAACGGATGTTTCTGCTCTATGGCGTCGTAATTAATATACAACATGTTAGCAATAATCTCAACACTATTGCTATAAACTATCAAATTCACTAAATAACAGTAACTGTTGTTAACATGTTGTTCGTACCTCAAAAGCACTCGAGTGATTGTTATCAACTTATAATGCAAGCCAAGTCTTTTTATCACCCTACCATTGTCAACCGACCAAAGGCGGGGCGTTACCGGTATAACTAGTCATAATAATGTTTATTATCTATTTTTTATTAAATAGTGAAATGCTTTATCACTACTACTAGCGGTTGGTTCGCGACTTTGTTCTCGTGGAAATTCAAATTTATCAGATTTTCTGCTTAATTTTCTTAATTTTTCGTTCCGTAACAACCTTCTAGAAAGTATTAAAAAACATAAAAAAATATGAATGAAATTGATTAAGTCGTTCTAAAGCTATGACATGCGTGACCAAGGGAAATAGGGATTCATTTTTATATATTTAGATTATTTTTAATAAAATAAATGAGAGTTGTTGATGTGGTGACAACAAAAATTAGCTTTAAGCATAATGACTTATAATAACAAAATTACGGAAATATGAAACATTTAGAATTAATCGTTGTACAATATCTCGTCGGATATTGCCTACGCTATCAAATCCCAATTCGAAATACTATTTAGGTAGTTTTATTTACAAACACTACTGTAGTTGACTGTCCAATCAGTTTCTTTTTATAAAACTAGAAAACGTTACATTCTGTCGACATATGTACGAAATAACAACCTGGGACGTAGTTTGCTATCTTCAATTCATTTCATTTCTCAGTATCAGTATGATGTCCGGCCGGAAACATGGCCAGTAGACTGCAACAAGATCGCTCCGTAATACGTGGGACGAAAAATATTGATAGGAAAATGTGCTTTTCATACAAACATCGAAAAGTAATTACTGCACAACTGCTGCATAAAGAGGGGTGTTATAAGTTTGAAGTGTCTGTCTGCCCGTGTGTCTGTTTGTCTGTGTGTCTGTGTGTGGTATCGTAGCTCCCAAACGAATGGACCGATTTAAGAGCGGTTTTTTTCGTTTGGAAGGTGACTTGATCGAGAGTGTTCGTAGATGTAATTTAAGAAAATCTGTTCAGCCGTTCGAAGATCATCAGCTGTTTTCTAACCGTTGAAGGGATTTTTTAAGGGGTGTTTTAAATTTTAAGTCGTTATAAATATCAAATCGAAAGCAATAATTGTAATAATACACTATACTTGCATTCATACTTGACTAGCTTATCTATAGTTATGTAGTATTCCTGCTTTACTAATACAAGTTTCAGTTACTTGAATTGTTTGAGAGTTGTTGCTTGAAACAGGATAAGCAGCAAAATGACAAGTGATAATGGAATGTAAGTTGAAAACAAGCCTCGACAACCACAAATGAATTTGGGGAAAGGATAAGAAGATGACGATGGTATCGATACATCAGGAGGTAACGTCATCATATGACATACATTTAAAGGCTACTCAAAAAGCCTTTTGTTACTGATTAAAGTACCCACACTATGCTAATAAGTTAGTAAGGTATGGTTATAGCAATAAATGGTAATGTTTCTATACATCAAACTCTAATGATTCTACTCCATATGTGGATGGATTGACGACCCGAGGAAGGTAGCTGGGATGGACTCAAGGCGTAGGATCGGTTGCTATGGCGGACAGTGGGACAGATCTACATAATATATGTCCAGCAATAGGCTGATTGATAGATTCTACTCCAAAGAAATGTAACTATTGCAGTAATTGGTGCTGGATGCAATTATTATCTTTTTTTCTGTCTGAAGACTCGGTGCATCACAGTACCTTCGTTTTGCTTTTGTATAACACAACACACTTCTGGGATGTTATACAAAATTATCTCTCTTAGTCAGTTTGAAAGCAATTTGTTTTAAGACGATCAACCCACTACCCAAGTGCCCTATATACGAGCGATAATTACAGGAAAGCCATAATTAGGTAGATCTTTCATCGTTTCGTAGGAGTGTGAATTCTGAGAAACATATTTAGAACAAACTATCCACGTTCACATCTCGCGATGTATACAAATGACGCTATCATCTACTGGTAAACATTTTCGTTCAGTGGGAAGCTTTAACAATACTAGTAATAAATCTTTAAAGAGAAAGCGAAGTCATAAAATGTTAGTGTGATGACGGTTTAACCACTTCAAGAGTGATGAAACGGATAGCTGTTGGATACTGGATATATATACCTTGAGGCCGGATAGCCGGATATCTGGTTAAACTTTGCCAATTGCATATCCTGGATGGCCTTAAAAAGTAGAAAATCCGGCCAAGTGCGAGTTGGACTCGCACATGAAGGGTTCCACACCATCGTATAAGACTTAATACTATAAGCCAAAAAATACGTCTCTGGTATTTTTATTTATTTTTTATTATTTGTTGTTATAGCGGCAACAGATATACACATTCTGCGAAAATTTCAACTGTCTACCTGATCACGAGATACAGCCTGGTGACAGACAGTCACATAGACGGACGGACAGTGGAGTCTTAGTAATCGGGTTCCGTTTTTACCCTTTGGGTACGGAATCCTAAAAAGAGTAAACAACTTTTCATTTACCATGCATGGCCTTATTGTAAGCTGAATTAGATTTTTTTTTTCAACTCCTTAAGTCTATCGAGGCAACATTAATTTCCATTGGACCGGTTGAGTTGTACGGTGCCCAGTTCGGGTTCAAAGTAGGAGTCTCCACAGAGAGCGCTATTCTGAGTCTGAAGCTAACTGTCGGGTAAAACAGCTAGGAGAACGCCGGTATATGCGTGTTTCTTCGACTTGTCAAAAGCTTTTGATCTGGTTACCTATGATACACTGTGAGGCAAATTGAGGAATGCGGGTGTGCCGGCGAAGTACCCAAAAGAACCGGGCGAGATGTATGGGTGCACTGCCGACGAGTACAGGCTGGAATGCGGAGTTAGACAGGGAGGAGTAAGCCCGCCTCTGTCTCTCTCTGAGGGGCACACATGTCGGCTGCCACCTTGACGGAACCTGTATTAATATAATATAATAATAATAATATAAGCTACGCAGACGATATGGTGCTGCTCAGTCCATCGATAAGTGGGTTGAAAAGTTAATATCAATTTGCGAGGCCTATGCGGTGGAGCATGGCTTAATATACAACTCGAAGAAGAGGTTTCTTCTCGTATTTAAAGCGCCTAAGCAGCAATCACGCTGTGTTCCGCCCATAAGTCTCAACGGCGAAGCACCAAATATTGTAAATAGTTTTAACGACTTTAGCCACATTATCTGTAAGCGCAGGTATTGTCTATGATGAGGCATATGCTTGCCAGCAAGTTGGCTCGTTGTAGTGAGGATGTCAAAGTAATCCTCTTAAGGCGTTCTGTCAATCTTTTTACACGAGCGGCCTGTGGTATCATACACGCGACGAGCCTACAAAGTCCTGAGTGTTCAATGTAATAATGCTTTCAGGATGCTGTCAGGACTGCAGCGGAAGCTCGCATAGATGGTTTCCACGCAAACGGCGGATAGTATCAATAAACTTGCGCGACAGAGTATGGGACATACTACCACGATCGTGGTACCGTAGACAAAACAATACCTTATTTGCCACTTAAAGTAACAGGGTAAGGATAATAATACCTTTTAAATAAATTTATTGGTTTTGCAAAAACGTACTTAAATACTGATTCTTCTTTTATGAACATCACTGAACTATCTGAAATCGTGTATAATCTTAACTCGTTCAATGAAATAAGTGTATTTTTATTAATAACTAAGGAATAGTTTTTAATGCAAGAGAGTTTGTAAAAGTTTGAAATAACGGAACTTACTAAAACTATAAAAACATTACGCCAGTAAAAAAAATTTACAACATCAATTCAGGTGACTTTTTATGTTCGTATTCTGTTTGCAAAGGCCTGTACCACATCTGTCAGCACCACAGCGCATTTTATTTATTAGAAAAATATTATGTGTTTACACAACAATGTTATTTGTACACACATCTGTAAAAATATTGGCAATAAAAAATGTGAATCAATGTTTTCAGGCGGTGGGTAGTCTTATGTATTCTGTGGCTGCGGAAGTAGTGAAATTGCTGAGCCTCATCTCATCATTATCAATACAAATAAATAATATTGAAGGGTCTGTTTGTAATGTCAAAATAATATTTTTTTAAGCTACAGCATACAGTTATTTGCACGATACCTATGTATAAAAATTTGTTATTAAAATTTTTGTATGTGCGTCTGTTTGTTCTGGTTAATCTCCGAGACGGGTGGACCGACTTCCATGGGACTTTCACTAGCAGATAGCTGATACGTTTATTTTGGAAGAATAATTAAGGTTCTGTGCAAATTATACATAAATGTGTACACGCGAGCGAAGCTGCGCGGGAACTGCTAGTCCACAATATTATCAACGTATTTCTAAAAGAAACACTTGATTTCATTGTTCTTATTCAAAAGAACACTGGCCACGTTCGAAACTCATACGCTAGAAGTAGCTAACGAATCACAAACGATCAAAAATCACACTTGCTAATTACCTTAGATAACCTACTTAGCTAACAACATAAGAAATTACATTTTTCGTTTTATATTTATACAAATAATAATCAAAATTTAAGTGTCTGTTTGTAATGTCATAATAACAGCTTTGTTACTAATGTATCTGAATGTTTACACGATACGTATACCAAAAAAATCAATTTCTTACATTTTTGTCTGTCTGTCTGTTTGTTTGTTCCGGCTAATCTCAGGCACTTTCACTGCCAGTTAATTGGAATTATAAGGAGTAACTAAGGCTACCTACATTTATTTTGAACAAAGAATTTGGTTACCTCGCAAACATAATATGTGCACGCCAGCGAAGCCGCCCCGGCGTGTTAATTTTTTTTTTTTCTTTCTTCCTTTAGAGCGCGATTAATTCAATAAATTCAAATCAAAATGAATTTAAATAGTGGTCATGGTGTATCATAATGTCACTCTTCCCGTAAATTATCCTCTTAGGCCAACTAATCACTTTTAGTATAAAACAATTATTTTCGGTGCCAGAACGCTCGTTAATACTTACGTGGACTATTTATATTTTCAAGCTAGTCCATACTTCCTTTCATCCGAACACAATTTATCTACTACATATTATTTTCATGTTTCATGTTCATATTATAATATTGCCGACATACACGTCTCACGCCGTTCAAAAATAGCAATGCAGCATTTCGATGCGTAGGGATATCCTGACAAATTATTTTTATAAATCCCAGTTTGTCTCTATTCCGCTGGGGACGCCCTCCGCGCTCCTGATTGTTCCGAGGGGGCTATTTTAAGATTTACACGGAACATGTACGCAGTCGTGAATTGTATCAAAATATGTGCAGTTGTTTTCGATATCGCATTGAATGTAATCTAATATTTTTTTGAACTACGCATCTTTTAAGTACTTAAGTTACTGACGTATTAAATGAAATAGTATTAAATGATATACATCTACGACAACGAAATACTAAACTCAATAGATATATGTACATTTTACATCCACTAACGGCAAAGAGTATTTTCACCTTTACTTTTCATTTTAGATGGTACATCTGTCTTTCTGATAGACTGTTACTTCATCACCTAACACAAACAGCTGATACGGACTCGGTATAAAACTATCAGCGCCCGCTAATTATGCAAATGAAAACTTTAAGTTGCGTCAGTCCGTTAGGTATAGTAGACCGGCCTAAAGTCGATTGACAGACTTCACTAGCCTTGAGAATATTAGTTATTTAGAAGTGTAAGTGCACGGGGTTTCAAAATACCTTCACCGTTAAAACAAGTGATAATAATTCCTATAACCAAACGAACGTCCAGTCCAAGTCAGTGGTGCGCGACGGGGAATGAACTGGAACCGTCGTGCCGTGGGTTAGACCAGACAGTCACTACTGACATTACTGTTTCAAATAAATAACTTTATAATGCAACATCTGAACTAACTACTATTAAACTAAAATGCTATATATATATATATTAACGAAAGCTATTCTTCTAAGCTTATTTCCTTAAAGATTACCAGAATAGCCAAGCCCAAGGTTATTGTCTTAAATAAAACGTTTTAACGTGAGTTTTTCATTATATTTGTATATCATCATGTCTATCGCTATAAGTGCGTTTATTTTCTTTGTTCCTTTTATTATTTATATGTGCTTATACGAAGTAATAGCAGTATTTTTAACCGTTTCATGACTAAATATCTACTCCGATCGTAATCCAATATCGTGAAGAAACCGCGTGGACCTAGAAAAAGTTACCACCACGCTACCGTGGTGCTACCACCAGGTAGGTGTTGTATGAACACAAAAAAAAATATTATCTATAAACAAACAATTAACCTATATTAGGATCAGTTCCTTATGATAACTTAGACCCTCTGACGACCACTTAAACCACTCCGTGCATTCATTTCATTAGCTAACAAAATAAATATTGTAACATTTACTGACTAATTATGTGTAAACAAATGTTTTATTAATTATTTCATTTTGCCCCTGGCTTTGCTCTAAGACCTTCAGCAGCATAGATATACGAATAATATCCATCACTTTGTCCTCTTTGACGAATGATTAGTGTATCGAAGTCGAGGCCAGTAACATAAGGAGGAACCGTTTCTGCTTTTTAGACTCGAATAGTCCTAAAATACAAACGATTGATTTTTCATATTAGAATAAACATTTTGTAATAAATGTCAGACATTAGTCAGTTTATCATGGAGGATTGGCTGGAGAGGCAGCACGGCAGCCTCTCCTACCGGCTGACGCAGGTGCTGACCGGCCACGGCTGTTTCGGAAAGTACCTGTGTCGCATAGGCCGGGAGCCAACGTCTGCGTGCCATCACTGCGGAGGCTGTCGCGAGGATACTGCACTCCACACTCCTGTGGAGTGCTCAGCGTGGATGCAACAGTGCCATGACCTCGCGGCGGCTATCAGTGTGAGAAGCCTGTTGCTAGAGACCATGGTTCTGCCCATGGTCCAAAGTGAGAGTGCGTGAGAATCCGCCGCTTCTTTTTCGGCATCGGCGGAAAGGGAACGGGAGAGGACTAGCACTCTCCCGTCCCGTGGAAGAGGCACCAGGCGCCGGAGAGCGCATAATGATCTCCGGCCTCCATGAGCGCTGGCCTGGGGGTAACGGGTGAGGCTGTCCGTTACCCTAGAAGAAGCAGGCCTGAGACGGTGGCGCGACGTGTTCCGCGTGCGCCTCTCTAAATCGGAAGGAGGGCAAGGCCCTCCGCTACCAATGGTGTGGCTGCCTTCTATTTGAAGGTGGCCAAAGTCTGCTAGGGTTCTCGGGGACTTCCTTCCTAGGGTATACCCGAGTCCCTTGCGATAGACTCACTTGTTACGGAACACTGTGTGGTTTTAGTCGGTTCGATTCCGACATACCACTTCACCAATAGCCATGGTGAGGTGATGACCCGTGGGGGCTTCCACACGAAAAGAAAAAAAAAGACATTAGTTAGTTTATAAAACAAAACACTTTCCCCTTTTTAAAGTTTTGTGTTTCCACACAAAAAAAATTGGATAAGGCGCAAGCAAACTCATACAGAAAAGAAATACAAATGTTGCATTTAAATTACTCCTGAACTCAAAAAATATGGTGACAAGCTAATATATGGTGATAGTACTATTGAGTACGACAGAACTCAAATCGGGAGATATGGCCGGTATCCAAACTACGCTACCGCCCACTGATGAAATTGAAAATTTATAGTCAGTACAACATAGAAATTATAGCAGCCCAGGTAATGTTCGGGAAACAAGCGTCGTCGCAAACATCCGAACTAAATTATAAATGTGAATATGAGTTTATAGGTTACGCTTTTACGCCTTAATTACTCAACCGATCATCGTGAAATTTTGCATACACTTTATCAAGCCATACCCATGCATTGCATACACAGGGTATGGCTTGACAAGGTGTATGCAAAATTTCATCCAGAAACAGGTACGTATTCCGAGTTATACCCGAGTTGATTGACAATATCTAAACAAAAACAAGCGAAGCCGTGGGCAAAACCTAGCAGTACTTTATTCGTTTCTAAAGTTTCAAATGTACAAAAACATTTTCTATTATCGGCTGGAATCAATCTAATTCCAATACCAGTAACGTGGGTCACACATTACTAGTATTCTTGTTAACCCTTCCAGCTGTGTTAGGAATGGGTTCACGTCAGTAGTGCACTGGGTGGGGTTCGAACCTGTTAGCACTTGATCGCAAATCCGACGCTTTAGCCATTACCCTACCGCCGTTTTATTATATTTTTGTAATGTCGAATTAGGGTTTAAATTTGTATGCGATTTTGAATACCGATACGGTATTACACAATATTGGTAAACAATTACACATTGACATTTGCATACTTTTACATTACATGACATGACATTACATGCACAGACTTATGCTCAGTTACATCGTGGTTTGGTCCCGTGATCGTCAGACTTTCGTGATTTTACAACAGCTGAAAGTTTTTTATTCATATGCCCAATAGAGGTAGGAAATGTAGGCGAGTATGAAGTTAATTAAGTCGCAGTGGCTTTGGCAGCTAACAAGCACCAAAGGTGCATAAAATTGATACCTACTTTTGTCAAAGTAGAATTACAATTTATCAAACTTTAAGGATGTCTGGCAGTAGGTTGCCGAATTGTAAACTGAAACACTCACAATTATTTTTATCAAAATTCTAATTAGAGTTCAAAAGTTACTTATTAATTAATAATTACCTATTTACTCATTTAATTAATTACTTATTTAAATTAACTACTATTATATAATAGACAATTATATTTGTTGAACGTTAGTTTATGCGCTAATTCAAATTTAAAATGAAAAGAAATGTTACGATGTCGAATGCGAACTTGACATACATTGAAGCTAATATTCAGCGCATGTTCAATGTTCAGTATGTTTACAAAGGAAGTAGTGAAAGGCATAGTTGTTTAAATAACCTTAAAACTGACGGTGTTAAGCAATTAATTAGACTACACTTTTGTTTATGATTGTGTAAATGTGACTTTGTAACGCGCCACGAACTCGTATATTTTATAATTTTTATTTAACAAATATTTTTTTATTGTTTCAACGGAAGCGGAACCTTTAAGCGGAAGATGCGGCGAAGCTGAATGACATTATTTTACAAAAATAATAAAATAGGTACAAAATGAATTCCTGGTTTCATATAACCACATTTGTTTCAAATAAATAATTCTCACGGTAACTAGATACCTGCTTGTGCCGTTGTGCCATTGTTAAATAATTAAACCAGGCAAATTGACGCGAAGCAACATGCGGCTAAAACACCGACAATAGCTAGGTACATATAAACAAATATTTCCGATTACAGTTTAGGTCAGCGGGAAGTACCCTTTACTTTCGACTTTACTTAGAAACTTAATATTTTCTTAGCGTCAAAGAAACAGATATATTTAGCATGTGGGCGCTTAATACGCCTCTGCCTACCCCTTGAGGGATTTAGGCGTGAGTATATGTACTCGTATGCATGTATTTAGAGTAGGTTTATAAAGGCAAACTTTGGGGATGGATTTAAAGACATGAAACCTAAGAGCAGAAAAATTATAGATATCAATTTAAAAACAGAAAAACAAATCGATACTATTTGATATTTGTGATGTTAGACATATTAACCTAATATGGCAACATGAGGCAGGTCGTTCCTTTATTTAATAAATTTGAAGTTGTTTAGAGAGCTTGTAAGATCAAATAGCAAAATCAAATTCAATTTTAAATCATCTGCGATCATCGTGGCTTTAGGATTAAAAAAAGAATCTCAAGTCATGACCACAGACTGCGAAAAGCTACTGGTCACAGTGTCAGGGAACCGTGGGCTTGAGGTCATGGCAGGTCATTAATTGTTGAAGTATTTAGGGGAAGCTAATTTTAAATAGGTGCCGGTATTCTACTTTGTCGGGAACTTGTTATACTTAGGTGATTTAAATATCAATCACAAGTCACTACTCAGGGATGTAGGCTGAAAGTCGACCCCAATACGCTAACATCGTTCAGTAAGAGGGATTGACAGAGACATATGTGTATTATTTATAAACAAGAGAGTCCCGTCGATGCTATTTTGAGACGCATTTAAACCCAACTATCGTAAAGCATAGATAGTAGCATAGAATTATGCTTTAGAATCAAAAAGATAGATTTTCTAGCGTGTCTTAGCATTCGTCGGATTAAACTTCCAAATGACTGGGAGGGACTCATCTATTTAAGGGTAATTGACCTTGTTCAAGTCCAACATAGTCGTCTACCCTTGTCTTTTAAAAAAAATGTGAATATGAACAGTTCTGTCGTCGAGTTGTTTATAACATAGCAACTTAACCGTAGGAGCAGGACTCGGACCCTATTTTATCGATAAAATTCATGGTTAGTACTAAATAATCTTAACCTTGCACTAGAAAAATGTTATCCCGTCTGTAAAGGAGTATTTCCCAACGGTAAATGGGAAGTTTTTAATAGGAGCGAAACCTATTTTATGCAAAATTATTACAAATTAACGATTTTCGGCTTTTTTACTTAATATGTGTTTTCATTTCAACCGAAAATATCCTATAATTTGATAAGCTTACAAGTGTCAAAATAAACGCCATAAATGGTCTTTTTTTTTAAGCGTTTTCAAAGAATCTATTTTCTTTTTTTTTTTATCTAGTTTTTTTACAGGTGTGAAAGACTGTAGACCTTTATAATTTGAACTTGATACCTGTGTGCGTCTCTACGAAAAAGGACCGTGGGCGAATATCGGACGGACACCAACGAACAACTGAATAACTGAATAATCATGAAGAATTACGATTTAAGCAAAACAGGTTTTTTTTTTTTAATTAATATACGACGTTTACAACGTGCGTGTACAATAATAATAACGATAACATAACCAGCACGTAACTCACGAGGTTACAGGTTTTGTAATCAATGTACAAATAAGTATACATAATGTATTGCATGTCTAGTTTCAGTAACTCAAGATTAATTGAGTTACGGTCTGTATAATAACATTATATAGAGTTCAATTCAAAATATTTTTAGCGTACTTATTTTAAAATTTTTGATCAATATATTAATGGTATAGAACCCTCAAACGTGGTTTTATATATATTTTGTGAACAAAAAATCTATTCTATCTTTCATATAAAAATTATATTTTCGTGCTGCAGAAGAGGACTATCCGAGCAGTTTATAACTTATTCAATCGTGATTCAGAGGCAGAAATTTAAAGAAGTAAACACAATGACGGTGGCGTGTCAATATATTAATGAAAACCTGATTTACCTTCATTAAAAAAAAATAACAGTAATGTAAAAAAGTGATATATATATGTACTTTTAACACACGTAAGGAACATAAACTTGATGTACCTGCCCCTAGGCTCCAATAAATTAACAGGTCGTTTCGAGATCAATGTATGCGATTTTAAAATAAAATCCTAGATAATATTTAAATCTTAAGTCGTAACCAGTTTAAGTCTTCAGTACAACAACAACCATGCCTTAATGGCTATTTACTCAGCAGTGGATTATATGCAGGATAAAAAGACTTGGGATTAAATTGTTCAGGATTCACAGGCTATTTGATGTACTTAATAAAAATGTAATTGGAGCTAATATGTTTCTTACTTTCATCTCTTTTGGTTTTCTTTCTTCTTATTTTTTATTTTTTCCTTAAATTTCAGTTCCCTATTTTCATAGCCTAATTTGAGTAACTAGGTATATTTACTTTTATTATTTAACCCTTACTACCTCTGTTCTATTTTATCGGGAAATATTCTTTTTTCAATAGTTTTATGAAACTTAGCGCTATCGGTATAATAGCGAGTAACTATAAACTAAAAATGTTAAATATCATGACTCAAAAATTCCTTCAACGATTAGAAAAGAGCTGCTGATCTTCGAACGGCTGAACAGATTTCCTTGAATTATATCTCAGAACACTCTCGATCAAGTTTCCTTTCGAACACGAAAAAACTAAATCCAAATTGGAAGATCTGTTTAGGAGCCATGATGTCATAAAAAGGCATACACACACACGTTAAACTTACAACATCCTTCCTTTTGCGTCCGGAGTCAAAACTAAGACTCAACAGCCCTATTCCTATTCCCTGACCAAAAACCAAAGAAAAACCCAAGGCAAGAGCGTACTCCCACCTCAAAGGCTGGCAACGCACTTGTAACTCTTGAGTTCTAGATGTCCATGGGCGACGGTAGTCAGTTACCATCAGGTGACCCGTCTGCTCGTTAGCCCCCTATACAATAAAAATGTCGAACATTATTCCATAACATAGAAAACGTGCACCATAAACACACCCGACGGGATTGTTATTGCGAAATAATAATAATAAATAAAGTTACCATAAACGGATACAAAATGTCAGTACAGTCTACAAATGGTAACCCAAAGAAAGTGTTTTAAAGAAAAACTATAACTCCTAACAACCAAGAAACTTTTTATGGTTGTGGTATAGTAATGGTAACATAAAAATAATGTATAAACTCCGAAACGACAGCTAAAGATAAAACAATACAGTAATAACATAATTAAATAACACATCGAAATAACAAAAAAATATTTAAAAAAAAAACCTATTCTACTACATTATTATAATATAATACCCACAAGAATAGTAAAGCTTATCTTTTGATCCAGGAAAAGACCAGCCTTCTAAAACATCTTTATAAAATATGGGAGTACTCGGACCTCATATGTCCTTAGAGTCTCCACTGAAAACGATTCACATAGATGTCTAATGACGTTTATAGTAAGTAACATAAATTTTTCTTTGACCTAACATTAATAATTAAACACTTAATAATTCAGTAGGTATCGAAACTGTACGCATAATCTTAAGATCATAAACAAAACAATCACACAACATACAAAAGAGGAAAATAAGAGAGACACAAACACTTTTCGGTTCATAGACACTAAAATTTCACTAAAAACACGTACAAGACGTAAACATTTAACCCAAAAGGGAAGTAAAAAATGTTATAAAGCGCTATCGCAATAACCACGAAATCGTCTAAATATAATTGTACATAGACAACACGTGGCAGTTTTATCAAGTAACCCTGCACAGTTTATCAGCTAAAATAACGTCAAGTTATTTTAGTGCGACGTGTGTTTATCTAAAAAGTGTTGCAATGCCTACAAAATGCCGTTTTGGTTAATTACACATTCAGAACCGTCGTGCACACATTATACCATGAACTTAAATAAACTTTTGAAAATACGAATTTATATTACTTAATGTTTTTAAGCGAAGTGTGTAAACGTCGGATATGACTCAAATTAATGTATTTTAGTTGAAAAATGCAGTAGGACTGACCTGTTTGTGATGCGTGTATGCGCGCGCGCAGTTGGGCGGGCGGTCGACGACTGGGCGGGCGGTGTCTGGCCTCTCACTTCCCGACAGACCGTTTTAAACCTCGAGAGACGTGCACGGAACGTAAACGGGAATCTCTTTTAAGTTTTAGCGTTGATATAACTGTTATTTTTTAGGTAAATTGTTAAATATAATGTTACTACGATTAACTTAAGTTTTCATTCCAATTATCTACAATATGGTGCACAAATAGTACAGTGGCTTAAATTGCACAGAAGCTGGTTCGATATCCATATGTATCCGTACGTATTTGTGGGATTTACGGTCAGTTATTCTGAGTCTATTAATCGTACTTGTTTAGTAATTGTAGGTTCGTAAAGTCCGCCGCGATACGTGAAAACTTCATTAGAGTAGGTTCTACCTTTAATAACATAAAAAATAATTACTATTATACATTACCATAATGTAACTTGTTCTAATTTGTAGATTTGACAATAATTAAGGGTTCATATAACGCGATTACAACTATAAGTTCGGTAATGAGTCCTGTTTTAAGAATTTCTCTGTCAGAAATTTAATAGGACGAAGTACATCGGTGTATAGTACTTTTGAAATATAGATACCAAGCTAAACGTAATTAAAACGGCTTCCCTATTCAAAATGTTTATTATCTATTAGTGCATCTTTCATTACACAGTACTCAATGTTCTTCTTACGTGTATTTTAAGCAGTTCTGACTAATACAGTAATATGGAAACGTATTAATATGTGTGATGTGGTTGTACTATTTAATAAACAGATTTTAATATTGACTCATATACTTCCTGAGAACAGCGGTAAGGAATGTGTAGTTTCTGTATCAAAAAGGTAAGCCTCCGTCTTGTATTTCCTCTTTGATACTGTAACTGCAAGCACTTCGTAAACACGTAACGATCGGTGTCTGAGATAGTTTAAATATTTTAAATATTTTTCCTTTTACCTAACGTTTACAGATCAATTGTGGGGAATAATAGTGCATTAATATAATGCGGTATAAAAAATACAAATCCCAAGTGGAATTTCTTCATCTGCGGGCAAGGTTTTGGAGTCCGTTTTTTGGTAAATTATTATGATTGAATGGTAAAAAAGTTATAATAGCAAGCTCTTAATATTTGGACAATTTAAGTAGTTTTTAACGAGCTAAGAATTAAAAAAGACGGGGTTAATGTAGGGCAAGAGTTCTATTCCATTAGTAAAACGCACTCACTCACAAAGGTGAAGTTACAATGCCTTTCGAGGAGTATGCATCTGGTCAAACACACACTCTATCCCTAAATATAGCTAGAAATCATAAGATCCATAGCTATATTTACGGTGATGGAGGGAGTCAATATCATCAGATATTAACACAAATAAATAATATGTAAATAGATAAAAATAATATAAATAAAATTAATATATAGAAAGGCTCTAGCGAAATTATATATTTTCTCGACCCAAAGTTATTCCGGTTTTTTTTTATCAGAGAAAGTTTTTTTTCATAAGGTTTTGTGGAGAGATGAACTAAATGAATTGCTACTCCTTTTGATCAACCCATTTGTAGTTTTTTTTTTTTTATTATGTTATACATACCTAAAACGTGTAACGCATCTATTTTTACCTTTCATATTTTAACTATGAACTGATAAATTGTTCATCCAACTAAGACTGTTATTTTACGATTGTTATTTATTTTAAGATTTACTTTTTTTTATTTTTTATGCAAACATTTTCGGAAAAAATCTTCGGACATTCCATCAAACTTCCTTGGTAGGAAACACATATAGATTCATTCATGTCAGCCCTCTCTCATACGAAATATTAACTTTTTCGGTCAATTTTTAAGTTTAATTTTTCAGTATCAAAATAAGATTTCTGTATTAAAAATTTTGTCCAGAAATAATCGCCATCGGAGAGGCATGCTACACGCATGGGCCGGCTCGACCGGAGTGATACCATGGCCTCAGCAGTGAAGCCTGCATTGCTTTTCGCCGAGTGAGTGAGGTTACCGGAAGCCCTAACCCTACCCCTCTCCCTCTCTCCCCTCCTCACCCCTTATTCCCCCTTCCCCTACTACCACCTTAAAGGCTGGCAACGCACTTGTGACTTGAGTTGCAAGTGCCCATGGGCGTCGATAGTCATTTACAATGAGGTAACCAGTCTGCTTGTTTGTCCCACAACAAAAAAAAAGAAAAAAATCATGAATTTTTAAAAAAGTGCTTTACGTTATTCACGGGGTCTATTATACAACCCTGAAATATGACCACCTATTTCTGTAACTCCCTGTATAAGTATACTGTAATACATTTAGATGAGTGGGTGAAATTTGAGAGTACGGGTAACACGTACTCAGGGTGTCGGATATCAAGTAACAGTTGTTAACGCTCAAGTATGTTATTTGTGTCCTTTCTGTGGTAAATTAAGGATCTATAAATGTTTGAGTATTTCATCTTTACTATTACATTCAACTTGTTTCTTAATTTGTAACGGATATTCACAAGTTCAGAAATACAAAAGCCCAGTCAGACTTTATTGGCGTGTTGATCAATATACATCAGAATTTATGATAAGAACTTAAGGAAGTTTTCTAAGTGACCTTAGATATCCTTAATCCGGCCCTGTCGTAAAATCCTTTCTTAGCTGACATCTCTGGAAAATTTCAGCTCTCTAATACAAAAAACCAAAACCTTTGTACTCATTAATCCAACCCTATCGTAAATCCGTTCCTAGCACATTTTTCAAACCTGATTATTAGTTCCAGAAATTAGAGCGGTCGACAAAAAAAACTCTTCAGCATTAATAGACGTATATTATATAGTACCTATAGATATTTGTATTTTACAAACGGGTCGATTATCGATTGTCATATCAGGGATTGCGATTTGGTATTGGATTGGTATACCTGTTAAATCACTTCTTTCACCACCACTCCCATCAACCTCACATCTGCAAGCTAATAAATAAATCACATTAAGCGTAGCATATGAAATAATAATTTATGAAAACATGTTATTTCATTCCTTTATTTCAAAACGATCATGGCATTTTAAGGATCTTTCTAATTCTTTATAATAAATTTGTTGGTAATAAATCTCATTGCATAACATACTTCTGAATAATTAAAACAATTTTATTTGTATTTCACTTTACTTTTTATTCTATTCTAAGAGAAGAGAGAGAAGAAATAAGGAAGAAAAAGGAAAAGAAATAAGAAGTAAGGGCACGATTTGCCTTCAAATATTTTTTGTATAAATACGCTAGTTGCCATCTAGTGGAGAGACGCTGAATTACCTAAACTCTGTCAATCGTGTTCTTTAATATAGGTTCTTTGCGCTATAATAGTTCACAGGCACTTTATAAACAATATTGCAAGGTCAAAAAGTAGGTCATCCGGTTAGGTTGACCACCTTCCTTTGTCGAAAGATTATCTCTTTGCAGACTGACTGATTAAATAGTTTAAAAAATGTAATAAACAACAAATGTCAATTTAAAGTTTCAAAGAGAAGAAGCCTACATGTCATATTACACATAGTATGACAAATAATATTTCTCTAAGTATGTTGAAAAGCCTTGAGAAATACATGTAGGTAAATAAGGTATGTGCTATTAACTCTATTCGTATAGTTTCAATTTTCGTAATGTAAATAAATTGCGCTTTTTTATAACCTTAGTAGGTACGAGTTTTTACACTTCACTTTTACTAATAAACTTCGTGGATTGGCTCTCTACATGTTAGTAGTTTGCCACATTTGTCACCAGAGGCGCTGTCGGTGAAAACTCGAACTAGAAGTGACTCCCAATGTGAATTATCAATATTCATTATTATTCTTAATAAATATTTATTTGCTACTTTAAAGAGTGTTTTAATGAGTGGTATCGTAATTGTTGATGTTGATGCGTGTACAAAACCCCATTTGCATAAAGAAAATAATATTACGAATAATCGTTCAAAGATTATTAAAGTGTGACCCACGTTACTCGTATACATTATTATAAGATTCATTGAAATCGCACTCACATAGAGACACGGTTTCTTTGATTTGTAATAGTTAAATAAACAATTAACACTCATCGTTATAGAAAATATTTACACAAACAAATACGTATAAACTCCATATTCACTCATTAAAGTATTCCTTTGAGTTGAGTCGCCTTATCCAGCAATTAAAGACTACTTTCCAATTAGTAGAAATGTAAATAAAAAGACGTAAACTCTCTACATTAATAATTTCAACCGTTGTGATGATTGATGCCCGCTTCAATGTCTTATTCACATGAAAAAATAGAACTCTAAAATAGTAAACTAGGATGGTAGGATTCATAGGATTTCAGGTCTCTAGTAAAAAAAAATAAAGGCTTTTATTAAAAGAGGCGAGAGCCTTTAGACCTCATGAATCCGGCCTTGTCGTAAAATCTATTGTTAGTTGACGTGTCTTACTTAAATTTACCTATCTGCCAAATTTCAGGTCTCTAGTAGACTTTCATAAATACTCGCGAAAGTCCTTAGACCTCCTTAATCCGGGTCTTTCACACAAAATCAATTCTTAGCGGACGTCTCTTACCTATAAGCATCCTTGTCAAATTTCAAGTGTCTAGAATTATAAAAACCAAAGACTTTCATTATAATCTGGCCAAAGTCCTTAGACCTCCTTAATCCGGCCCTGTCGCAAATCCGTTCTTAGATAATGTCTACTACCTGTGTATAAGCCAAATTTAATACGACTATTGTAATTTTTATAATTTTCTCTCTTAAACTTGCTGGTCCTAAGTGTAGTAGTCCCACGTAAGGTAGCTCATCGCACATTTGATTGATGTCGACTTCAATGAGACGTCCTAAGTCTGCTCGTCTTGTCCTGGACATTGTAATTAATGCCATAAAACTATATGGAACTATTTTCACAGTCAATCAAATCTGTCTATTGAAAACCTCAAACTAAATCCTCGAGTGCCGCTAAAATTTAGTTGTAAATATAATGGCAGATCGAAATAAATAATCGTGAAGTGTACGTAAATTCACTTTAAACAATTTTTTACTTGAAATCCACAACTGTTTTTTACGAAAAAATTAAAAACGATTTCAAATGTAATTATTTTAAACAACCACACTGAAGAAATGCCAGTTGTGTAAAGTACCTACGAACGCCATCTATTAAAAGTAATCCGAAGTGGTGACGGAAGAAATCAGTTTTGTATACCACGTCAGTTGACGATAGGCTCGTCGCAGACGTCATCTTTTGAAAGTAATCCGAACGGACGATTTTGATAAAAATTACCTTTTCATGTTTTTATTTTTATTTTTAGCTGTTCTTTTAGGTTTCCCTTTATTTTTTATACCAGCCCTGTATATGAGTATTAGCGAGACTAACGAACAGCAATTTGATTTATGATACGGGTATATATCGATACCTCCAAGTTTATCCTGCCCGTGTATTAAAAGCCGCTTCTTTAACTGTGGCACCGCGGGGTGTTGGCGACGATGCGACGGTGAAATCATTTCTCTATTCAAACGACGACGTTCTTTATGCATTTTCTTATTAACCCTTACTTCAGATTTTAGTTGCTACAGCTGTAGTCGTAAACACGGCCTAATAGATTTTGTTTTTCAGTTTTTATTATAGTAGTGTGTACCCTGACAGACTACAAAAATGACACCCGCGCTAGGCCAAAGCTGGCAAAGTACTCATAAAATGAGCTATATGCCTATTATTAAGTCATACTACGTATCTGTAATTGTTCTATCTAAAATAAAATCTAATAATACTTGCCCATAGGAAGGTGACTCACAGGATATACTTAGATAAATGAGAACTCCCGGATATTCAAAACGAAGTGCCAATCCAATATAAATGAAGGAATCTCTAGACGTGAGTGAGACTTATTTTGTGCTGGTAGCGACTTGATCAGATGGCTAGTATTCGCTTAATTTGTGTAAGTGTAGTGTCTTGCTGTGGTAGCAGTTTTTAAAGAACTGTGTCACAATTTGTGTATTATATACAATATCTTATGAAGAATTAGCTTGTTTTTAGTTACCATAATCTATGTACGGGCAACGTATTAGTAAACTAAAACTAAAGTGGGAAAGCAAGCATTTGATGACAAGTAGTCAAAGCTGCTTCACAGGATGTTTAGGAATTGTTCTGAATTCAACAACGTTGTCGAAATAAAAATCCAAGTTACTTTTGAAGTTTTATTGCTTTTTTTGTTTCTTTAACATAAATAGCATTTATTTTTAAATAATAAAAGTTACAGTTACAAACGTACAATATGCATTGCACCATTAATAAATAGTAATATAAAATAATTCTTTTACTTTAAACTACTGCACCTAAATTACGGTAGATACATAACGACATTGTGTTGCATAGCGCTGGTGACCTTATAATAGAAAAATATTGAAAAAAAAAGCTTAAATTTTTTGGTTCCTTTATTTGGATGAATTAGCGTTACATTTAAAAACGTCCGTTGGGATGAGCGGTCGGCGTTTGGCCTGAGTAGTGCGGAGACACGGCAACGTTAGGGCGAGCCGCCGCGCCGAGCGCCCGTCCCGAGCGAGCGAGTCGCCAGCTTCACAGATGATGCTAGTGTGATCAAGTTAGTATACTTCATACAAACTAACACCATCTGTTGCTTAATACATCACTTAACGAACGACTAGGCTTATACCCGACCGGAATTGCGCCCCGATTTTGACAGATGGAGAGAAATGCTGATGTGTTAGGGCGAGGGGTAGGGCGCTCACATGCGCTCTGTGCTGAGGGCACGAGATTCCTGTACCAGGTACACCTGAGAGCCGGGTACGGTGGAAGTGGTAACGAAGGTGCGGTGCTTGGCGCGGATCAGCGACAGGTTGCTCTCAGCGCAGTCAGCACGGTCCTCAGCGGCCTCCAACTCACGTTGGAATCGTCGTACCCGTGTCACGCTCTGCTGGGAAACACCCTCCTGTGAAGAGAAAAAGCAAAGAATTGGAATACGTGACATTGTCACATTGTACAGATAAACTGAAACCAAAGCTGTAGTATTTACTTACCTGCTCCTGGAGTTGCCTCTTGTAAACGTTGACCTTCTGGGAGCACTTTTCAAGAGAGTCCTGGAGGAGGATGATATTCTTCTGGTCTTCCTCACATTGAATCATAACCTCCTTGAGCTGGCGCTCCTTCTTGCGCAGAATCTTGATAGTCTCGGCGTGCCTCCTTCTCTCCTCGTCCATTTCCAGTTCCATATCCTTGATGCGGGCTTCCAATTTGCTGATGATGCGCTTGCCACCAACAATAGCATTGGCCTCAACTTCTTCCAGGCGGACAGAGATGTTCTATACGGGAAAAGAGAAGAGAATTAGAATTTTTTTAGAGCATACACAGTTTTGTAATTAGTTTTCACTTACATCGTGTTTTGCAATTGGCAAGCTACCGAATAAAATTAGGTGAAAATAGAGAAAATTTACTCCTCACTTAACTCCATTCTGTAATTCATCCCATGATGATGTACAATGCTGAAGGAATCGTAAGAGTTACATTCTTACCTTAACTTCGATCTCGAGAGACTTCTTGACGGCTTCAATCTTGACAATCCTTTCCTGCTCCTCATGCAAGTGCTCGACGGTGTGCTTCAGCTCAGTCTGAAACAGTTCAAGAATATTTAATAAATCACTTTAATACTCAAGTGTGCCAATCTGTGATTACGATATATGACCCTATGTGAGATAATGCACCATCTTCCTGCCTATTTTCAAACATAGTTGGGCTCAGCGCAATATATTTTTATCTGCCATTCTACTCTATCATACGTCATTTCACAGCATACTGACTCACGCCCCTCCCATGTAATTCCGTGTTTAAAAAGCTTTTGATCTCGCCATAGATAATGACTTAACAATGCACCTACCTAAATTAAACCGTGCGATAGCAATATTAAAGGCACAGTGATTATTACCTGGACACGCTGGTATCTCTCGTCAGCAATGCGCAACTCCTTGGTGATTTCGTCATAGTCAGCGGCGACGGCGCCGAGTTCCTGCTCGATCTTAGCCTTGCTGCTAGACAGGTTGACGTTGATGACGGTAAGCTCGTTGATGCGCGTTGTTGCCTCCTCATACGATTGCTCAATAGTGCGCTTGGCGCGAAGGGCCTGAGAAAGGTTTAAGCATTATTAACTTAAGTATTCTTTATTTATTAACTAATGGTGGTCAACCAAATAGGAGTAATATTAACAAATAACATTTACAATTTTTTTTTCTTACTAAGAATAAACTATTGTAGCTATGATTCACTATATATTTCAAGACACAAAGTAAATGGGATATAATTGAATAGTAAAACTATAATCTGCAACCTTGTAACAATATTTGTCAAAATTCTTGTTCTAACCTGCTCGTAATTGCCACGGATCTCTTCAACCTCGCCGGTAAGAGACTGTATCCTGCGTTGAGCGACGCCATATTGGTCGAGAGTCACCTGGAGCTGCCTCTGGACTTCATCGTAGTGAGTCTGGATTTCGGTGAGCTGTAACATTCAAAAGGCATAGTTTACATATCGCTATATTTAGCAACAAAAATAGTTTTTTAAATTGATTTTAACTTTATTTGTAAAGTAACAACTTTACAAATAAAGTTAAAATTTCAAAGTACCTGCAGAGATTGCTTCTTAATGGTCTTCTGAAGATCAATGTTGGTCTTGTTGGCAACATCAAGAGACAGTTCAAGCTCGGTGATTTGAATCTGGAGCTTCTTCTTGATGCGAGTTACCTCGGACTTCAGTTTGGTCTCAGCCTCAACTACACGAGCACTCAACTGATCGATTTCAATACTGGTCTGCTTGCTGTTGACAATATAAACATAATATCAAATACCTAACTTTCACAATTTAAAACTACTAAATAAAACTAAAATCGTTTCAACAAAACCCAAACACTGCACCTTTTGTCAATAATAAAGCTGTTACTCAGTTCATCAAACTGTCTTATCGTTTTTTTCAATTCGTTCAGCTGGTGGACATATGAGTAATCCACTGTTGGGATTTCTATGTTTTGAATTCTTACAATACATGTAGTAGGAGAAGTTTCCCGTATAGTTCTACTGACTGTCTGAGTTACAGCTTCTTGCAATTTGCTAGCCGCGGTACTTGAAATTCTAGAGTCCGCGACCGCCTGGGACATTACATTCTGCGTTATTTTGGACAAGTTCCTATTAATTGCACTCCTTTTTCCATGAATTTCTATTTTCTTCAATCTATCTTCAGCAACATTCTTCCTACTTTCCCCAAGAAGAGTTTGAGCTATCGCTTTTGCAGATTTACCTCTGTACATTTTAGCGTTTCCTCTCAATTCAGCCCCAACATTTACTTCTTTTTCGTATAACTCTAGTTCTTTTTCAATTTCATCCATTCTCTTTTTTTGCCTTTCCACTTTAAACTTTTCTCTTTCTACTTTCTTCTTCTTTGTTTTAGTCGTAATGTTTTCTGTTCCAACGTGTTTTGTCACATTCGCCGCAGCTGCAGTTTGTATCACGGAGAAAGGAGATCGTTTTGCAATATTAAAAGTGTTGAGATCCCGCTTAGCTTGTTCTGCGATTTCATGAGAGAACCTCGACACGTCTTCTTCGGAATACGCTTTTATCGGTTTATCAAATCTATACTTGTCCATTGCTCGTTCATTATTCCACGGTAGGTGGGGAGGTTTGGTTGCAACACCCTGCCCTTTATCACTAATATAATCTATCATCGGTTGATAGAAGTTAATTCCATAGCCGTAGTTATCTTCATATATTGCAGTCGGCGGTTTGTTCCACTTACTATAGTTAGGCATTTTAACTGGTGGCATGTTGAAAGATATACGGTCTCGCGTCAGATGTTTATGATAGGGACGCGTTCACATCGACATGCGCTGCCTAGGCCGAGGTTATCTAATTGAGGGCGCGAGAAAATGAGCATCGTCTTTTGTACATTTTCAATAGTACTTAGTGCCAAAGTAGAGCGTGATCACTGGTAATAAGCACCAATCAGATGCACCGTTATATATAAATGGAATTCGTGCCAATTATCCTAAATATATGAAATGTACAAATGCGTCTACTGGAGTGCGTTCTCAGTAGAAATGCGTCATTGTAAATCAACATTATCAATTAATTATACATTTTTAGATTTCAAAAAGATTTACTGATACTCTATGCTTAATAGCGGTAAATTTCAAGAACAATATATCTATCAATCTTCAATTGGCGATTGTCCATTATATAATTGTGTCATGGTTTTGATATCAGGTGCTAGTTGATTACAAGTTTAGGTGACACCCGTCACTCAGCGAATTGAGAGGGTGGGGTGCGTCCGTTGAAAGATGTAGTTCAGCTTCTAGTTCCGATTTGGCTTACACAGTGTGTGGTGTGTGACAATGCGTCAGTCAGACGCGATCGTCTTCAGTGCAATCATATAGCCGTCTAGGGTGAGTGTGTCTTAGCATGAAAAACCTATGTTGTATTTTGGTAAACATTGAAGATAAAAATATGTTTTGATTTGTACAATAATTTTCAGAGAGAATATTAAAATTAAATACTGTCAAGTATTAAGACTATCGCTAACAATTCTTCACACCGATATTAGTATCTACTCACCGAATGATTTCAATTTCCTCCTCCTTCTCTTGAAGACGGCGCTCGGCCTCATGGCGGAACTGACCAAGTTCAGTGGTCAGCCTCATCGCGCGCTGTTCCTCAGCTTTGCGGCCCTGGTAAAGGACATTCAATTATTGGATTATGTCTTTGTTTTAGTGGTAGTTTTTTGTTTTTTATTTTTAAGTTTATAAACCATCTTATCTCAATTATGTATTTTAATTGAGGATTTGGTCCCGGTAATCGTACCTAAATTACCAGCATCGAACACGTGGAAACCTTAATGCGATGTGCTTATTTTATATGCTAATAATGTTTGCATTGCGAATTACTTGGCGATAATAATAATATAGTTATCAACGTAATATATTTAAGGATAAAATAAAAAATAACGTAGTATCATCAAGAATGTTGTGCAAAAAAAACTATTGTCCTCGTGGATAAAAATATATCTGCTATTTATAAATATTACGGCACCCTGGCAAAGACTATAGGTATCGCATTAAACAGCTGATGAATTGCCAAAGTATTGCTATCATATGTTTGAACCAGAATGACGTATAAATTACTGTTGATAATCAAATCGGTTTGTTACTTAAGTTCTTATATTTTTTAAGTCGATACACTTTCGCTGAAACGAACATTAAAACTTGAATTAATATTAGAACTAAGACCTACTGAATAAGAGTTTGGTTGTTATGGTACTTTCGAATTAATTTTTTCAACTAGATACATTGCAATCAGAAATGTATCCTGAAACCTTTACTTTTAACTCATCTAAACAATTAGGGGAACCTTTTGTACCAAGTTCAGCTTTTAACATTTTCATTTTATTAAATGGTAAAAATACGACCCGTGAAATATGCCTATACGTAAAGATCAGTTATTCAGCTACAAAAGGCATTAATAAAACTTATGGATAATTTATAAATCTGGGAACAAAAGCTGCTACAAAAAAAGGGAAAACTACACAAAGTTATACCTCGGACATAAAAAGATTAAATGACGATAAGCACTTGCAGATACTGTGATGAGTTTAATCGTTAAAGTGTTTCCACGTTCGGCAATCGTCACTTATTAAATTTGTTTAAAACCATTTGGTGCCTTAAATCGGCATTTATTCCTATAAAGATAATGCTTGCTTCTAATTTTTTAACGTTAATGTAACGATGTGATGAATTTAATTTATGATGAAAATTAAGCCCAACTTCTAGAGATTCCTGGTCTCTTCGAAAACTACTTTGAAAACACCCTTAAATCGTAGCTTATGCAAAAGCAACAAAATATTCTCCTTCTATTTTGTCGGAAATCCAAATACGAGGATACCTTGGCCAGTTTCCAAGGTACATGGTTAGTTGAGGGACCAAAGTACAACATCGCAGCAATTAGTTTTAGCATAAACCCGTAATATATATATATATAGATAAATACGTACTTATTAGATACATCAAGAAATTATGAATCACTTTTTTATCTGCGTTGATACGGCGCAGGAATATCAAAACTCACACACACGTTAGAGTTAACAAATTATACATGAACTTTTGTAGATAGTACTATTTTAAAGCACAGGTTTATTTTAAATACAATTTTATTATGTACAACACTGTCCAACGTAGGTACAACAGGTTCCTCTTCATAGTTCAAAGTTTCAGATGTGTTAAAAGTTATTAATAATAATTGCTAATAGTTTGAAAATTGTATTATTTTTAATTTAAAATTGTATTTTCAATTAACTGTCATTAATATTATCATTTAATAGTTACACCGTTTCATTTTTGTATCAGGAGTAGTCCTATTTTTGCTTTTGTTAGTCATAATTTTTAGTTTGCTTGTCATAAAAAATAGGCCAAACTTTAAAACGTGTTAACCTTTTTTTTTGACATAGAAATGGACAGTTATGTTCATTTCTATGTCAAAGCATTAAAATATTACTAAGTTGCTATTATCTCGATTACCACGGCAGAAATATATACTAACGGCTTCAGCTTCCTTGTAGGCAGCGGTGAGTTCCTCTCGCTCGTTCTCAAGACGGCGCAGCTCAATTTCGAGCTCGTGAAGACGGCGGGTCAACTCCGTGATATTGGCGCGGGCATCGTGCAGGTCATCTGTTTGAAATAATAATTACTTAATCTTCCAAAACTTCTGCCATTACATAGACGAGAAATATATATGTTTGGATTCAAATGGATGGATTGATATAAGATGCTTACACGCAACTTAGGTATTACTAAATATCTGCTCTATACATAAAAATATTTAAAAGATATACCACTGTCTTAAACATATTATTATCTTTTGCTAAGTTATGGGTATTGATATTCTTTTTTTAAGTAATCTTGAAAAAATAAAATTAATTAGATATAACACAAAATGCTTACCACCAAGTTTCTTGTTTTCGCGGCCAAGGGCATCCTTTTGTTCGCGGGTCTTGTCGAGCTCATGGGAGATGCGTTGAAGCTCGGTAATCTTAACTCGGAGGTCACGCTGGGTTTGTTCATAGATCTGGACGGTCTCTTCCAATCGTGACTTGATTTCAATGTTGACACGTTCAAGCTGCTCGGTTCTCTTCTGGAGCTCCCTAGCAGTTCCGTTGGCCTTCTCTAGATCGATGATGAGGACCTCAACCTGAGAAATTATAATTTACCTTCTTAGAGCATATATTTTCAAAAATTGTTTTTAGTGCTCATACATATTAGGCTGATTTACCTACTCTTTGTTTTTTCAGATACTAGGATACTATTTAATATTGCAAAGTAGAAATATGTAAAAAAAATATTTATATTCTAAAAAACTCACCTCGCTCTGCAGACGTGATTTTTGCTTCTCAATGCTGCTGATCTTGGCGATGAGAGTCTCAATCTGTTCCTCCTGCTCTTGGATGCGGATAGAGTATTTGCGCCGGATTTCCTCAATCTCTTCAGCTCTAGCAGCAGCCTCGGCTTCGAACTTGGAACGCCAGTGGCCAAGTTCACCATTGGCTTTGACCAGTTGACGTTCTAGGTCCAAACGGGCCTCGGATTCCTCTTCATATTGAACACGGACGGATTCCAAGTCAATTTCAACCTAATGAAACAAGTTTTTCACGGTAAGTAATGTGAAATAATGATATGAAATGACAAAAAATGTAAGAAGGTAATAACAGTAAACTGTAATCACCTGGTGAAGAGAAGCTTCAAGCAGAGAACGCCTCCTCTCCTCATCCTCGAGCCTACGACGCGAGTCCTCGAGCTGACTGGCCAGCTGGCTTCTCAGGTATACCACGTTCTCGATGTTCACCTGAAATCGTTACCCACGTGCATTAGCTTTAAATATTCATCAAAGAAAAGTATTGTTAAATTTTAAAGTAGTGTAAAAATTTGATAAAATACCTTAAGGTCCTGAACTTCTTTGACGAGCTCAAGATTTTCCTGAGATAGGCGTTGCTTGTGCGACGTGATGTCTACAATGGTGCGGTTCAACTCTTCGATTTTGATATGAAGTTCACTAATGGTGATCTCTAGCCTCTCGCATGTCTTCGAGATGGTGATCTTCTCCTTGGTCACATTCTCCACTTGGGCAAAGAGTTCGTAAACTTCAGCTTGGAATTTGGACTTCTCCTTTTCAGACCTGAGAAGAAAGAAATATATCTTGCAATCATGGGTAACTGCAACATTTCAGACGTAGGTTCACATTTATCAGATGATGGTTTTGTTGTAAAGACGCAAAGCGTACATCGCCTTAGATTTCGCATAGCATTTTCTTAAGTCTAAAGCCAGGATACAGTTAGTTCGTGGTGATAAAATATAGTTTATGGGATATATAGTGTGTCCTCACCTGGCTTTGCTTTTGGAAAGCTGGTCGATTTGGTCCTGGAAGTCGACCACGATCTCTTGATGTTTCTTTTTGAGCAGGTGGGCGGTCTCCTCAGATTCCAGATGGACATCTTCCAGTAGCTTGCGGAGCTTGAGAAGTTCGGTGTCGCGTTTTCTGTTGATCTCGAACTGAAAAAATTATGCCGCCATTTCAAAATACAACCTCAAAATATAGGTATTTTGAGATAGGCATTGAAATATTATGGATGACATATCAAGATTTATTTTTTAAGTTTCTTTTTAAACGATGTGAAGGTTAATTTAAAAAAAAATAAACCCAGTACTACTCCAATAATAGCCGTTACCTTCTTAATTAAGTAAAATACATTTTCACTCACTGATTTGGCTCAATAATTTAGTAGTCTAACAAATAAATTGTTATTCTCGCCTGAAAGAGATAAATAATTGGACACAAAATAACATCGCTTAGCATGTAATCGCATCGGCAACTTACTTCAAATTTCGCAAAGCTTTAAATGTAATATTAGTTGTTTTTCAAATTTAAATTTCAGGATCATCATTGTTATTCTGCATCTTCTTCTTGTTACAACTTATCGTTGGCTTTTTATTTAATGTTTTCATATCGTTTTCTCCTTCATTCGTTTTTTTAGAGTTGTATTCAAATCTTTTTCTAGTACTCATTCAAATTCATTCCTTGCAGATCAACTGTCTCGTGTTATTATTTCTTTCTTCTTCTTTAAGAATGCTGCAGCTATTTCTCGTTAGAAAACTTTTTGCATATAATTACTTCATTTATTGGTATCTTCGTGTATTTTTATTGTTGGTTAAATACAAACTAGTTTATTTAACAATGATTTAAAATATCTACCTGACTCTCGGCCCCGCCTTCAGCCTCCTCCAGCCTCTCAGAGAGTTGAATAACTTGCACGCTCAAATCTGCCTTCTCCCTTTCGATCTGAAAAACAAATTATATTTTTGATCTGAGGAACTTCAAAGTTAGGGTAAGTTTTGATTTGTTACTTCAACATGATTCATTATAATGTTACTATGATCAGGAGTATAGTCATAAATATAATATGAATATTCAGATATGTTATACAGTAAATTGGTTAATCAATAATAGTCACAAAAATAAGGTAAATTGAATTCATTGGGTCGATATTATTTATTAATATTAATAAAGCTGATAATTTGTATTGATAGATAAATTTATTTTAAATAAATATATTGATACATGAATACTATAACCACTGGTATTCCCTTAGTATGTACCTAAGTACCTTTTTCTGAACGATAAAAGTTTTCAACCATTATGCAAGAACGGTTTCTGGGTAAGTTGTCCTTCGCATATTTGAGTATTGTGCCATCTAAAATAAGAAATAGCTATGTCTCACGGTAGCTCTGACTAACACGGATATTTTCGCTACTCATACCGCGGTCTATTATTATATTTCAATATTGTGGTATTCTCAACGGGAACGGGCATCATTTGGCCCAGTTTCAAAAGTGAGACCGGAGAGCGAGAAGTTGAGATTTCAGAGAATGCTTTCGCTACAGAGCTAAATATATCACGAAGTGTGCGAACAGTGACTGTGGCGAGTCGGTGCTGTAACAGCGAGCGGGGCGCATGCGCACAACCACAGCGCGATCGCTGCTATCGCGCAACACCACAACGAAAATAGCATGCGCAAAGCTCGATCAGATGTCTCTCCCGAATGATCTCTATGAATGCGCGAAATACTAATCTCATATTAATCACTTGACATGATATTGAAATCGATGATGCGGATATTAACACATAACAAAGACGGAAACACAATATCTAAGGTTATTTAAATTTCTGTTTCTGAATTTAATTGAGGGTGTTGTCACAAATTACTGTTTTTCTTTTAACACATGTTTAAATATATTTATCTTAGCAAAGAGTTTGTTACTTAGTTATAGAGAATGTTCTAAAGGTTAATTATTTTAGTTAGCACTTGTGAATTATACAACATAGAAAATAATTTAATTATACTGTTAGGGATGAAACGTAATTCACCAAAAGGGTGTAAGGTGCAGGGAAGGCGTAGGGCAGGCGGTATTAATAGAGGTGTCAGTAGTGGCGTGCGGCCCGCCTACACCTGGGCGCTGCGCGCGCCCTGTATGGCCAGCGCACACACAGTATCACATTTCGCATGCACTTTCAGCTTACCCTCTGACGCAGCTCCTTTCGGATTCCAGATCATCATGGAGGAGACGGATTTTATCCTGAAAAATACAACATACGCTATCATGTGTCCGCAAACACTTCACAAGCACTGCACTATATCGCGGGCCGGTACCTCCAGCCTGGAGAGAGCACTCAGGTCGGC